>CM067509.1:20269206-20329954 GCA_034509495.1 Acestrorhynchus altus
GATCACCAAGTCTGTAGTAGTCAGTAGAGCCTTTGTCACAGGCAAGAATGTAACTTGAATCTGTGTGTGTGTGTGTGTGTGTGAGAGAGGCAACAAAGCTGTATCTTCTGTGTGTGTGAGTGAGAGAGAGGGAGGTGTGTGTGTATATGTTTGTGTGTGTGTGTGTGTGTGTGTGTGTGTGTGTGTGTGTGTGTGTGTGTGTGTGTGTGTGTGTGTGTGTGTGTGATGCCCCTCCTCCCTCTCCTCCCTGCTGTGGAAGGGAGCAGAGTGAACTTGGAGCACTAACTCAGTAATTATACTGCCGTCATTGCGAAGTGGAAATCTCTCGCGCTCTGTCGCGCTCTCTCTCTCTCTCTCACACTCTACTTTTCCATCTTGGTCTCTCTCCATTCTGTCCTTCTGTCTGTCCTTTTTGCCAAGCCATGTGCCCCTGAGAAAGCATGAAGAGTGGGAGACGCATTTGTTCATGCTGTAGTTGGATTATATCGAAGTGTTGCTGGTGTAATGTATCAGGTGGGTTTTTTTTCTGGCTCACTGGTTTTCAGGAATGGACTGCAGGTTAAAGAGAGTAGGTGCGTTCTTAGATTGCGCTGGTTTGCCCTGGGGCAAATGCATTTTTGTTGCAAAATAGAAAGTAATATCTTTTATATCTGAACTTCACGGTAATGTATTGCAACTGTCCAACTTTAATGTAAAGAGATTTTAGTCCATTTCCATTGGTCCATTCATTGTGAAATGTATGTAAGTGTATGTGAGTGTAAAGGACAACTGCCACTTTCACACACTATACCTACATTTTTTTCATGAGCTATTTGAGATTATGTTGATTTGCTGCATTCTGAGCAATAAACCTATTTACCTAGTGTCTGTACTTTTACCAGTGGGAGTGTAACACTAGGCTTTGAATGTTAAAGAGCCCTGTGTCATAATGTTTTGTCACATTTAATTTATTTCATTTATTTATATTTATTTATATTTTTTTAATGAATATTTCCAAAAGGAACACAGTTATGCCATTTATCTATTATTTACAGCTTTACTTTACTATTTATCTATTATTTACCGTTCTTGGTTTTACAAGTGGACCTTCTATGTATATGCGCACATGTATGTGTGAGTTGATGACAGAAGTAAAGTACCCCAGTGCATTGGCTCTAAAGTGGGCTAAAGTGCTCTCTCATTACCGATTAACTCAGGAAGTCTCCCTCTGCAATGAGATAGCATAGAGGAACAGCAGCAACCACAGCCCTCTGTTATAACATCATGTTGCTATAGCCTCAGGTATGGTATCAGGGCACCCAGCGCTCACGCAGCTCACTCACTCCACTCTGAAAGATACCACCATTGCCATAAAGACCATGGGACAAGTGGAAGAACATTTTTGGAAAGCTTGATATTCAGTGCATGTATTGCAGTAGCTGTGCTAAACAAGTCATTGGACTTCTCTACTCAGTTTTGCGTTTTGATGACAATGTTAACATAATGTTCTCTTGTGACTTGTACTGGTGTTTCCCAGTTGCCCCAGCAAGGCTGGTGCTGAGTATCTCCGCATTCTTTGAACACCAAATTAGCCTGAATCCTTTCTCGTCTGTCGCATTAGAACAACTCTCTTTGAAGATGACTCCGAGGGCGGGGGCAAAAACAGGAGAATTATGTGAACATGTGGGCTTTTCTTTCTTCCTTATCCTTTATTCATCCATTCTTTATCCTACACTGAGCCAATGTGATAGCAGTGGCTCTCAGTAAGCAGCTTATACTTCACCCCGGTGCACGCTCAGCAAAACTGCTGGCCCAGTTCACAGAAATGAGTACTCCTTCTTTGCATGGAATACGGAGTTCCAAGAATCTGTGCATTGTGCTGTATTTCAGGCACGAGAAAGAGACAACGGATAAAAAAGATGACAAGATTTTCACTACCTCACACTCACAAGAAGGAGTGTCCTGTTTAGAAACATGTAGAGCACTTGGCGGACCTTAAAGGAATGCCATTGAGCAGACTATAGAGGCCGAGTGGCAGAGAACACATCTGGCACATCTCCAACCATGAAAACGAGACTGATGTCCCCTGAGAGACAGGGCTGTGTCTGTGACCAGACTTATTTAATGTCATCATTTTCTGACTGGATATTTCTTGGGGAGCCCTTTTGGGTATTGCTTAAAAAGAACATCCTTTATTGCATGTTAATTAAAAGCACTAGACCAGTGTTTCTTAACCCTGCTCCTAGAGACACCCTGCCCTTCACATTTCCCTACTTTAACGCATTCTGCAACTCTGGATAAGTGGATTCATTGAATCAGGTGTGTTGGAAGCAGGAGAAGCACAAAAATGTGCAGGTCAAGGTCTCCAAGGCCAGGATTGAGAAACAATGTCCTGTCTCTATTTACGAGCAGGGATTAGAGGCGGTGTTCAGTTTTGGTATCATAGTCACTCATTTTCAGTGTCACACCAAGAATGACAAGCATGGTGGTTACTGTCAGAAATGAGTCATGCCGTCACTTTGTCATCATTCGGGAGTCTGGTCGACACCTCTAATGTTATCTGGTCAGCAGTTCTACATGTGTGTTCAGCCTGTTTGCCAGTAAAATATTCTCTTCTTAGAAGCTCTCCTCCGCTGTTTGGTTAGAATGTCAGTATCTTAAGGTCATATCACCTCCTCCTCAGTCCGAAAAAAACTGTGGTTACTCAGCTTCTCCCGGCCTCTCGGGGGTTGCTATGCAACAAGTGTTTCTCAGCAGAAACAATCTATGGTATTTTTATCACTTCACTATAGCAGCTGTAAGCAGAAGCGTTGAGCTAGTGTGACTTGTGTGGGACTTCGGTGACATCACATCAACCAAAATGTTAACTGTTTGCTGATTTTTCTTGATGTCCTGATGAAGCAACCACAATGGCTTGTGTACAAGTGAGCATATTAAGCACTACAAAAGGGTCAAAATACTGTATTTGAAGTGGAGGAGAGATTATTTAGACCTGTAGTAGTCTTTGAAAGAATCTTTGGGCCACGGAAACACATCTGCATTAATGTGTCATGTAAAGTTATCATTTAGTTAATGCCACTTCCTGGACACTGACTGACTGGTTTACTGGTCTTTCTGCTGCAGTGGGTTGAATATGCCTTCCGTTGTTGTTCACAGGTGATGACTGAATTAACGTCATAATTGGGTTGTTTAGGAAAGTGATATAAAGGTTGTTTTGGCCTCCAAAACATGTCCAGACTGGCTAAGAATGTCACAACCTGTCACCAGGACCTGAATACCAAGTTTGCCTCCTTCTATGGCTATGATGCAGTAAAAACGTGTTTGCACCATCTGCATGCACTTATTTTTTTTTTTTTCTTCTTTAACAGTGGCTTGTTTTGAATTCTATTTCTTAAAAAAAATTTTATTCAGATCTATGTTTGCTTATTTGTTTGTTGTTGTTTTTTTTTTATATTGTAGTCAATATTTTGTTAGTATTCCAATGCATATTACAATAGGTGTTAAAGCTGAACTGGATTTAAGTTCTACTTAACTTGACTTTTGAAGATATTTACTCTAACGCAGCACAAACGTTTTTAGTTCACCCTCGTTTAAATGAACAAGTTGTTGCTGTCCAATGAAACATACGTATCTCCAAAAGAGCAAAAATGCTCTTAAATATGAATAGAAGTGAACATAAAATAAGAGCTTATTTTACTACTTGTAGAGCATTTCTATTGGTCTTTTCATCAACTATTTATATAATATACAGCAACAGCAGCCACATGGTTTAAACCATGAAAAACAAACAAAATAATAAACATTGAGATACATGGTTTTCTTTGGATAGCAGTGAAAACCCTTTTTTTGCTGGGATTTTTATGTTTTACCCATCTCAGACCAGATATCCTCCCTCCAGCTACTGACTAGTTACCCACTCCTCATTACCAACTACATTGAAGTCTAACTCTCAATTTTTTTTAAATACTCCTCTTCTTCTGCGTTTGAAGACAGTGAGGGACTCGACTGTTCGGACTGCCAGGGGAAGTTCTTTCCACTATTTTGGTGCCTGAACAGACAAGAGTCTGGATGCATGTTTTTCTTGTGTTTTGAGGGATGGTGGGTCAAGCCGAGCTGTACTTGAAGCTCGAAGGGCTCTTGGTACAGCTCGAGTTTTGACCGTTGCCATCATGTATGGAGGGACTGGTCCGTTTTTGGCTTTGTAGGTCAGCATCAAGGTTTTGAAACTGATGCGGGCAGCTACAGGGAGCCAATGAAGGGAACACAGCAGAGGAGTTACATGACTGAATTTTGCATTCTGGATAAGTTGCAATGGTCTGATGGTCCACATAGGAAGGCCAGCCAGTAGGGAGTTGCAGTAGTCAAGTCTTGAAATGACTCTTGAAATGACTGAACAAGCACCTGAGTGGCCTCTCTAGACAGAAAAGGTCGAATTCTCCCGATGTTGTAAAGGAGAAATCTGCAAGACAGAGTCAGGTTTGCAACATGTGCTGAGAACGATAGCTGGTCATCCACTACTACACCAAGGCTCCGTGCTTTAGCAGATGTGGCACTGTCCTGGGCGAACCCCCCTAGTGCTCAGTGCTGTCCACCAGGTGGACGGTCATTTCAGGAGAGAGCACACTGTGTACCATTGGATGCTGTCTTGCTGGTGTGTGTTGGTTGTGTGCTGAGTGTGATTGTGAAGAGTGTTGCTTGTAACATAGTCTTGGTTATTTAGAAAGGTGCTATATAAGTGTAAATTAATTCATTCATAACTTCAAATGGAATTACTATTCTTTTGTCAATACCAACACTGCATGTGGTTTTTTTTTTTTGGTTTTTTTTTTTTTACAAGCTGCAGTGCTTTAAGGCTATCAGGACGTCATGCTTTCGTCAGTGTGCACACTCGTGTTTGACCACAGCAGCCTGATGTATGTACTCCTCTAAGGAGCTCCCAGTTCTCCATAGCCAGTGGCCACACTAAAAGCTGAAATATGGTGAAGCAGAGCTCAGAAAGCACACTGTCTACAGGGAATTGGAAAGAACATGCCTTCCTGCCTTCCCACTACCATACAGACATTGTGCTACATGTCAGAGTCTAATGAATTTATTGTATTGTTGTTGTTGTTGTTTTTTTTCCAGGAAAACAGAAAATGGAGATGTTGACCACCTTTGTGTGTGTGTGTGTGTGTGTGTGTGTGTGTGTGTGTGTGTGTGTGTGTGTGTGTGTGTGTGTGTGTGCATGCTCTCATCCCCAGGCATTGTACACAGTGACTACAGTGGTTAGACTTGTCTGTATAGTTTTGCCGTGAGCGTCCACATGATGCCTCACAAGGTCACTTCCTTTTAATGAATAAGCCATTACAACATGTGCATGCACAGGACTGTAGACTGCCCAGTCCGGAATGGTGTTTGTGTTTAGAGACAAACATGAAGTTCCATAAGTTTTAATATTTTTTATATTGTCTTGGTTTAAAGTTAGAGTCAAGAACCCTCCAAGAACCCTTGGCATAACAATAGAAGAACCCTTTGTGGTGCTACATCTGCTGCATTCCCTTCACTGGCTTCCTGTAGCTGCATACATGTGATTCAAAAACTTAATGCTGGCCTACAAAGCCAAAAATGAACCAGCCCTCCTATACTTGATAGCAGTGGTCAAAACTCAATCTGTACCAAGAACCCTTCAAGCATCAAGTACAGCTTAGCTTAACCCACCATTCCTCAAGACACAAGGAAGACAAGTATCCAGACTCTTTTTTTTGTCCTGGCACCAAAATGGTGGAATGAACTTCCATTGGGGGTCACTCACTGTCTTTAAATACAGACTGAAGAACCATCTCTTTAAAGTACATTTAACTCATTAAAGGTTTATAATTATACTGAATCTTGTTGGCATTGAGAACTTTAATCTGTTATATGTTTCAACACCATCTAGGCTTGAGGAATCTATGGATTCTAGCATCTACAAACTAGCTTCTAAATGCCTTTAGAAGTCTTCTCTTTACAAAAAACCTAAACAGAAAGAACCATAATTTCTGTTATGTTGCATCAGATTGAATATATTTAAAATCTTTTTTTATTTTCTCCCCAAATTCCAATTATTTCTTTCTTTCTTTCTTTTTATTTTTTTTATTTATTTATTTATTTATTTATTTATTTTAGTTGACAAAAGCACGTTGACTATTCAGTCATAGAGCAACTCTGTGTGGTCCACATCAAACAAACTATAACTATATTTTTTATATTTGTCCATGTTTTTTGTTTTTGTTTTGTTTTAATTTGACCGAAATTTCATTCCAATTTAGTTGCTGTATAGTAGTTAGTAGTTTGTGTAGCCAGCCACCTACACAAATGTCTCCCCCTATCACACATGATTCTCCCGCCGCTAGGATGCCTCTTCCAATGCAACGGAGCATGGCCAATTTTTCTTGAGCAGATTCTGGCTGCCAGTGGCAAGCACATTAGACCGCTGAGCCACTCTGAGCACTGTCCCTATTGAGTTGGACAGTCAATCTCATACAAAATGAACCATGTGGCATATACACAAATGTTGATCTTCTACCAGCTAGTCAAACAACCACACAGACTTTGAGTGTCAGCATTGTACTTGTACTGGTGGTGCTTTTTTTTGTATGGTACATTACTGATCAAATGACATGCTGCTATCCCATGAATTGGAATGTTGTAGTGGATGAATTTTATTTTAAACGCATTCCCATCAGTCAGAGTTCATTCCCATAGCAGAGAGGATTCATACAGTCAGTATTTATATTGAGTTTGCCACAGTGCTGTGTGGTTTACATACATTACCTCATTTAGTCTGTGGAAACAAGTGTTTGTGGGTGTGCACTGTTACAGAAATATGACAACATCATCACATTTGGCTCACTGTAATGATGTAAACATGTTCACACCTCAAACCACTAATCTTGACCAATTTGTTAGTGGAGCAAACACTTTTTCCTGTGTCTCTGAATTGCTGGAAAAATGTTTTAGAACCTCTCAGTAGATGTTTGTTGAACTGACAAACCACAGTGATTAATTTGTCCAGTTTGACCTATGTTTCTCATTATATGCTTTTGTTAATCTGTGTGTGGTTATAATGGGTTACACCCTACTGCAGGGAAGAGCCATCTCTCTTAGTTCCTTCTCTTTAAATGTTTTTTTCTCATGATGTTGCATCCTGAACCTGAGATGGGTGAGATTGATTTTCTCATCATCTTTTCTTTCATTTCTTTTTTTTTTTTTTTTTTTTTTTTTATTATAGAGAACTACACGGTCAGTGGTCCTGAGGGTAAGACGGACTCTGTGGCGGCGCTGCAGCCACAGGCTTCACTCACATCCATCCACAGCAGCTCTCCAGGGCCCAAGCGTTCTGGGAACACACTGAAGAAGTGGCTCACCAGCCCGGTCCGCCGCCTCAGCCATGGCAGCAACCTCAAAAAACTGCCCAGCAAGCAGAAGCAGAAAAGAGATGGACGCAAGAGCATTGACCTGGGTCCACCCGAGACGCACGATGACAGCTTGGAAGAGGTATTCGAAGTGTTTATCAGTGATGTGCTTGATCTTTGTCTTCACGCTCTGTCTTCATTGCCTTTATAACAATACATTAAACCAACATACCATGTTGTAATGTTGTGTGTATTTTATTGTGTATTTATGTATTTATGTTGTGTTTATTATATATATATATATGGTATGTTGTTGGATAGAGCTTAATTGATAATTTGCTTCAATACACTGAAATTATATTCTTAACTCTTAAAACCTGAACTATAACCAAACAATATTACATTTTGTATTTGTGACTTTTAATTTGTATTATATTTTGTATTTTATTTAATACGTTCAGAATTTATTCTACCTCCGTCACAAGCCATCCCATCCCATCCCCTTAGGTAACACTTCAAGATCAGAATTTATTGCTCACAATGTTTATCCCAATGTTCATGCCTTTAAAGTTTTACTGCAAGTAATTTCAAACTTAGAAATATGTGTTTTGTATAATAAAAAAAATAAAAATAGTAATAATAATAATAACTCAAAAAATGTCATCATGACACCAGGCCTTCTAGACATGATAGGATAGGATGGAACTTTATTGATCCCTTGGGAGGGTTCCCTCAGGGAAATTATTAAAATAAAGTTGGTTGATTGCTTCTGGATGCAACTATTTATTTTTTATGGTAAATGAATGTATCCTAATTATTTAATTACATCCTATATAGACAAAAATATTGTTACATGTGGTCATTAAAGGAAGGCTTTCTACTTAGAAGCATTAGTGTGAGGAATTGTTTGGATGTTCACCACCCCACCTCACCCCCAAATCCCCCAACTCATCCAAAAAATATATATTACCATTACTCTAGAAAACCTGGTTACTTTGCTCCACAGCTCAATTCCTGGGGGGCTCTTTAACCCTCTAACCCATGCCTGAAATGAATAATGGTGCTAACAGGTTTATGTTTATCTGCTCCAAAGAGGCTTGTTCTACTGACAGTACTTTGGTAATGCTCTACAGGGACTAGACAATCTGTATGTGTATCAGCAATAGGTGCAACTTAAACTGGCTGAATGCATTCTTAAGAAGGGGAGTCTGTAAACATATGGATACAGTGCATCACATTGATGATGCAAAAATCTCAAAAATTCAAATATGTATCTAATATGACACACTTGGCTTTGAATGGGTAAGAGAATTATATTTATACTCCACACTCTGGTTAAGCTATTTTCAGTACTGTGTAAGACTTGTTTGAATGGAGACAGATACAGATGACCTTAAAGTATTGTGGACTACTGTGTTTTTATACAGCTGTTTGTTGTAGTAGTATTAGTCGTAGTATTTGCATATATGTAGTTCTTGGGGGCAAATGCGTGATGCATCGGAGTTTCTGAGAAGGGCACATGGTATTGGTGGACACCCCACTTTAACGTCAGAGGTTTTTAGAACTCTGTCTTTCATTCACCATCTCGGTTCTTTTTACGCAATCATCACTTCATGTAGAAAACTGCCCCTCTTGTTCTCTGTATGTGTGAGTGTGTTATTATGGGTCTGCCATGGCTTGGGCAGCAGCAGCAGCAGTAAGCTAGATGAAATGGGGCAGATAGGACAGTGTGCATTAGCCAGGCCCTTTAGGCCTGTGTGATGTGCACTGTGATTGCACAAAGAGTCTCTGTAGTAGCAGGGCTGGAGTGGTGGACCCCAACACAATGACCCACATTAACCCTGACCTGCTTCCCCTACTGAGCAGCAAGCAGCAGAATCAGTGAAGAAGACATTGTGGAATTGAATCCCTTGCTTGTAGCTGATCGGTCAAGGAAGGCGAGGTTGGTGTCCAGAGGTTTCTTCTTTAGTTTTGCAGTGGAGCTACAGGTCAACAATCATGGGTGGAATTGGATGTAATGGAGTTGGGATCACAGTATATCAGCACAAATCCGACCTTAGGTTCAGTTTACAGCCCATTCAAGCAATGACAATGCTGCATGGTCCTCCCACATAGTCAGTATGTTGACACACACCAGTGTGTTGGGTGTTTAAAACAAAAAACTGTACAAATAATCATTATCATTGATATCTACAATACTTGTATATAGTGTATAAATAAATTCTATTATAATATACAGTACCTGCTGTGCTCCCATATATACCTAAATATAACACAATAAGCTTTTGGCTATTACATACTTGAATTTTCTGCATGTATTAGAAATGCAGTATGTGTAGGCATTTATTGGTCATTAAATTCTATAATGGAAAGGTCAGTCTTAAGGTCTGTTCCAGTATGAAGTGCACCATTACTTCCATTTTACTTCTGTTCCCAGTGTGTAGACTGTCTGAAGTTGTAAAACAATGTAAAATATGTGGCTTATGTGTTTGGCTATAACAATAGACACCGTTGTGCCACACAACAAACCTAAATATACCATTTATTTCTGCACAATTTAGCCAATTATTTACTGGACAGAACTGCTCATATAACATGTCATTATTTGTATGTTTTATTTTAATTCAGTGAATACACTGTACTTTTGTATATTGTGACTTCTGTGCACTTAGAGTATTTACAGGACTCTGTTTATTTATCATATAGTGTCAGAAACCATGAGTTTGAGATTGCTTTAATGTGGTTTGAGGTAAACATGATGATTTTTGATTTTTTTTTTTTTTTTAGATGATTCTTGAACTGCATTTATAAACTTAAACAGCTCATTAGTATGGTGTCAAATTAGGGTCTTTAAAGACAATAAAACCATGATAAGGTCTCTGCTGCAAATGTAATTACATATTGCAAACAAAGAAGAGAAATTGTGGTACATTTTTAAGGTTAAATCTTTTTTTTACACTAATTTCCTTTACGTTTCATGTTTGAACTAGAGCCCTATACGGTCACAGAATTTGACAGTCACAGATGCACCTTTTCAACATGTCAAAAAGGGGTCAAATCAGATTCATAAAACACAGGAATGCAAAAGGAGGAATATATTGCAGAAAGAACAGTAAAAATTATTGTCAGAAAAAAATTTACCTCTCTTGTTTGTTTCCTCGTCACCAAAGACCCCAGTTACATTTACATGAATGGCATTTAGCAGCTGACGCTCTTCTCCAGAGCGACTTACAAGCTTACTCATATTACGGAGGTGGGCCAGAATAGTGTTGCCCAGACTGGGACTCAAACCCCAGTCTCCCACATGGTCTGGTGGCTCGCTCCATAGATTGGCTGCATTGATTTGTAGCTTCAATGAGAAACAAATGCAGCACTTAGACATTAAATATCTTGGCTAAATAACTGCGTATGGAATAATGTTTCATTTCAATTTTGATTGAAATTCAGCTTTACTTGGTGGAGAGCTTCGTTAGTTTAACAGAACATTTTCTTTTCGGATTTCAGTGTCTATTATGGAACAAGCTTCAGAATAGTTCATATTTAGTATCTGCTTTTATAACACATTTATGGTTTCTTTCTTCTGCAGAGGGAAAGAAAAGATGGAACACTCTCCAAGTCATCAGGAATGCAAAGTGGAGGAGAGGAAGAGCCAGAGGATGAGTCTCACACTCCTCTACCTCCACCCATGGAGATCATTAAAGACCCTTCCACTCAGGAGGAGAAGGTATGTATAAATGACTCATGGACTGGGAATACAGATTTATTATGGTGGTGTTTTAAGGTACAGAAGCACTTACTGTCAAATGAATTGTGATCTGTCTTGGTCTTATAGGGACTAATAAGCTGCTCTTTAGATGCAATACCTCAGTCTTTTAGACATGTCACTCACTACAGGTTCATAAAAAGTACTGTTGATTTCTCTATCACACACACACACACACACACACACACACACACACACACACACACAGCCTCACACTGTAAATGTAGCACTTTACTTGTGGCTTGACCACACACACACTCATTGTTGAAAAAGGCCACTGTTGAAATAAAGCAAGGAACCTCCCTTACTTCCAATCTCTTGACCTCTTCTACAAAGTTCCCAACACTTTCTTCATAATTTATTACTCTATGAAGTTGTGAAACACATACACCCTCACTTCTGACTTGTCTGACGTGTTTGGGTGTCCTTTTTCTATGAAAAAAGAGTTTCCCTTGCTGTGCCTGTTTGCACAATGCAAACATCAGCAGTAAATGTACATACAATGTTGATCTACCCCGTCTGCTGTTGTGTTGGGAGGTTAAGCACTGGAATTACATCTTTCCCATGCAACACTTGTGTTGTCATTTAGACACACAAGCTGCTTTCCTGGAATCTGTCTCTTACTCTTTCAGCTTCTCTTAGGGAGTACATACACTTTGGCTGTGACCCCTATTTATGTTTAAGGGCCCCAATGAGGATGTGAGCCAATTTCCTGCGAGGGTCCAAATTGTGAAGTGGAATTTGAATGTGATTTTCAGGGTGTTATAGACACTACATGAGCTGAATATGGACCAGAAGGCAACTGTCACATTACAACACAGTGGAACGAATGGCGATGACGACATTTGCTCATATAGCTGCTAAGCCAGTGATAGTTACGAGCCACTGGACACTGTGAAGTTCATGTTTTTACCTAATGTTAGTTCATTAATGGGAGGATTATGTTTGTAAGCAACAAAATCAAGGATTATTCCATGAAGAGCACAGAGTTTTAATCATTTTAATTAAGAATTCAGTTTGTGTGTGTTTATGGGGCTTAAACATGGCTCAGACACCCACGTGTTTCTTGTCACACGTTGCTGATGAGGAAATGTCTTTCTACACTACCTACTAAACTAAATAGTCTTTCCCCATATGGTGCAATACTAATGAGGGAATAGTGATCCATTTCAGCCACAGCCTTTGTATTTGAGATCGATACAGTATCACAAAATACAATATTGCAATACTTTGATGTATTGATATTTCCATACACCCGTGGTCCATTTAGACAGTTCCTGCCCATGTTGTTCATTATTCAGCACACCACACATTGTTTGAGACTGACCTCTTGGTCCATTTGTTTGGTGTCCAGCAGGGATCACATGGCAGTGTCCTCACAAACTGCGCAAATAGAGAAATTACCCAGGGGCTCTTTCTTTTGTTCTTCTTCTTTACCTACCTTTTATCTCGTCTTCCTTTCCTCTATTTCTTCTAACACTTTCTTTTGTTTTTCCCCTGGTGCTTTGCAGTCGTCTGCCTTGCTTGCTTCACGGCAGGGTTCCATTGAGGTGCCCAGTGCCGCAGAGCTCGTCAGTGCTATAGAGAAACTGGTCAAAACTAAGATGGTAAGTGCATAGACCAGTTTCAGACAGCACGCACGAGATTATCTGTTCACTAACCTCTGCTGTATTGTCTTTCTTTTTTTCCATTTGTTGCTATTTTTCTTCCTCTCAGTGACTCATGCTTTAACACCCCATTTATACATTTGTTTGAATATTGTTCATTTATTAGCCATGTACACATTTTGTTAAAGACATATTTACCTCACTCTAGTATACGGGTGCACTGTATGTTGGTATACAGTTGAAAATGGAAATATATTGATGCTCTGATATGAGAATGTTGGGCACAGCAGTGTGGCTGAGGTGTTTTGACCATAAAAGTAGGCCTACATGTAACTAACAGACATTGCATTTTAAAAAAGGTAAGTTGTAGTCTCTGTGTTCCTTCTATTGTGTTAGGCACAGCAAACATAGTGCATTGCATATTTAATATCATCGTACCTCGTCAGTGGTCAGTTATCTTATGGTGGCTATGGTCAATAACTATTTACTTGTGACTGTATATGATAGGTGTTTCTAATAAAATGAGTGTAGGTATAAGAGTGTGTACTTAATAAACTGCCAACCGAACATGTTCATTTGTAGTGTCATTCTGAGAATAGGGACAAAGCTGCTGGCTTCAAATTACACCACCATTAAGTGCTTTCAGTAATCTAAAATGTGAGACTGATTCTAAAATACAGGTAGATTTTCACAAGGTTCTTACAATAAAAAATAAAAACAATAAAAACACTGTCACTGATGTGATGTACTGAAAAATATACTGTGTCCAAATACCCCTAATGAATGCATTCAGCTACTTTACATTGCACCCATTGCTGACACAAATGTAAAAACGTAAACATGCATATAGACCCACTGTGTATTCAGGGGCATTTGTCCTCTGCATTTTACCCATCCATGCAGTAAAACACAGGCATACACTAGTGAATTCATACACTAGGCGGCTGCAAGCACACATGACTGTGCAGCTGTGGAATTAAGTGGATTGCTCGAGGGCACATCAGTCATGTCCTACCAGTTCAGGGAATCAAACTGGTAACCGTCTAGTCACAAGGCTGCTTCCCTAACCACCAGGCCATAGCTGCCCCAAGATGCTTATATGCAAATACACACACATCTAGTCTTTGTAGAGAAGTATTGTCAATAGAAGATGACTCTCTGAAGCAGATAAATATGGTTAATGCCAGGCATGGGGTACTTGACCTGAGGAGCAGTGGAACAGTGTTTCCTGACTCTCCATCAAGTACTTTTGAGATGAGTTGGGAAGTTGATCATTTATCATCCTGACCTCTCTGACACTCTTGAAACTGAGTGCAATTAAATTCTTACAGCAATGCTTCAAAATCAAGTAGGAATCGTTCACTGGACATTAGAAATGGTTACTCCAACAAAAGCGAGATAGACTCGTTTTAAATACCCTGTACAATAAATGAGCAGGTGTCCAAATACATTTGTCCATGTAGTGCTTTTGAGTACTGTCCCTTCAGCCTGCTAGTGAGTGAGTTACATGAGGTGCTTCACATGTAAAATGTTAAAGAAATAATCAAATGAATATCTAGTACACCTTGATTTCAATTCATAATCAAAATTGTTGAATAATAACTTGCTGAATGTTTATATAACATAATTAATATATGATGCATCAGTACAACATGTAATTCCAGATTTTTGAAAGGTAGTATCTGGATTCATTCTCTTAATGTAGACATTTCTTCATTCAGAATTTTCTGATTCAGAGTAAGCAGGAGTGTGGGATCTTGTCCCGTTGTGAATGTTTTCTGTTTGTTCTGATGTTCTAGACTTTGGAAGGGGGGTCGTATCCTGGTTTCAGCTCTGTTAGCCCTGTGGAACAGAGCCCAGCCCAGCCCAGAAACCCAGAGCTTGAGCAGAAAGCCAAAGCACTGCGCGGACGCATGTGAGACACACTGCCATATATGACATTTAGAGGATCTGATTATACCAAACATAAAATAAATGCTCATATACTTTGCAGGTTTTTTGCACATGTGATACATTTATCCAGAGCATAGCAGTACTTTGCAATATGCTATTTGGACTTTATTGTTTATTTTTCATATTGCATTTGCAATGGACATTGCATTTTATACTATGCATGTACACAGTATTTTGACACTTCTGTTCTGGAAATAAAAGTCCTTTAGGGAATAACACAGGTTACCAGTAAACTCCTTAATTGGAGCTAATTGAGATTAATCAGAATAATCATAATTGTCACATTGCATAGTTTTTTATAATAGCTTGTAGCTTTTTTACAGTAGTTGTTTGGTGAAACTCAAAGTTTGTTTCAGTTACTGATTAACATTCTAATATCTAGGCTGTCTGCTCTTTCATTACTGGTCAACCATTTAGGAAGTTGTACATGGAGTTCCGTGTTGTAATAGGACTCGCTTCATGTTTCAGGTTTGTCCTGAATGAGCTCATACAGACCGAGAAGGACTACGTCAAGGACTTGGGCATTGTAGTAGAGGTGAGAAATGAGATCATGTCTTAACAATGTCTATAGTTTATTTCATGGAATATAGTCAAAACATTCCTGGTGAAACACCCTCAGTTCCAAACATCCAAAGGATGAAGACTAGCCTCAGGTTGAAAAGTTGGATGTCAGTAAGAAGAAAAACTGACTAAGACTGTATAAAATGTAATTGATTGTTTATAGGGTTTCATGAAGAAGATAGAGGAGAAAGGAGTCCCCGAAGATATGAAAGGAAAAGACAAGATCGTCTTTGGAAATATTCACCAAATCTATGACTGGCACCGAGAGTGAGTCAAGCTCTGTCTGTGCTCAGTTGATCTCACAAATCTGCCAGTAACTTTTGTTTTTTAAACAAAACATTCTTCTGTATTTCTTCAGTTTCTTCGTGGGGGAGCTGGAAAAATGCCTCGAAGATCATGAGAAGCTACCAGAGCTGTTTATCAAACATGTGCGTGAGGCTTCCAGAACATTGTGATATGATTTCAGTGAGATTTGCTGAATGCATGTTGGTTAGTTAAATGACGCTGGCCTTGTTTTGCAAACAGGAGCGAAGGCTGTACATGTATGTTGTTTACTGCCAGAACAAACCCAAATCTGAGTTCATAGTGGCTGAATATGATTCATATTTTGAGGTAAATCACCCTTCCTTCTACTTTTTTGCTCTCATCGTTTATTTACAGCACTGTTGTCTTCACCCAGGTTAACTTTTTTCCTATTTTTCCAACATAGTCGGTTCAGCAAGAAGTAAATTCGAGACTGAGCATCAGTGATTATCTTATCAAGCCCATTCAGAGAATAACAAAATATCAGCTCTTGTTAAAGGTAACATTTCTCATTTATGTAAATGAGAGGATCATGCTAATGGATTTTTCAGTTCCAATGAGTAGTTTAATTCCATTTCATTTTGTCTTCAAGGACTTCTTGAAATACAGTAACAAGGCAGGGCTGGACTGTCAGAATATTGAGGTAAGATGTTAAAAAACACAGTCACTACTCTAACATTTAGCATCAGTGGATGCTGTATATGAATGTAGTAGATGTTCACCACCTTTTTTAAACCCTGTTTTGTAGAAAGCAGTTGATCTGATGTCTCAGGTGCCTAAACTCTGCAATGACATGATGAACCTTGGCAGGCTACAGGGCTTTGAGGTACGTCGACATGTACACTAATCAAGAAAAGGAAGCAATAGTGAATCCAGTTCCTGCTTCGGTGCAAATGAAACTGAAAACTGGTGCACTGGAGAGGCCACATCAAGACAGCTCCCAAAACGTGTATGGGTTTGCAGGTAGTGGCCATAGACAGTGACTGTTTCTTTGGTAGTTTTTTGGTCATTTTGCAGTTTCCTTGTCACTTTTGGTAGTATGAAGCAGTAGCTGCAGCCCATTCACATGGCATAGGTAGCCCCCAGGTCCTCCAGTATAGCACAACCATATTCAGTGTTGCAGAAGGGTTTGCTGGGTCACTTGCCTCAGTCTTCAGATTTATATATTAAACCTTCATAAGCTTATAATAGGGGTCAGTGTTGGTGTGTGTATGCAGAACATTTATTCAGGAAGGCCCTATTCTCAACGTACAGGTCATGTATCACCTAATTTCAGCCAAGAGAAGAGCATTAATAAGCACTATTCTTTTCACATGAGCTGTAACCATGCATGGATTATATCTCTTACTGACCTTTAATCCTCTGACAGACTGTGTTGTCAGTTATGTAACTGAGTGAGAAGTGAGAAAGAGATAAAAACAGAGAGGATGGGTGAATGAGAGGTTGAAGATGGGTGAAGGGTAGGTTGACCTGTTTATATAGCAGTGTTGACACATGGTTGGTGTGTAATACAAATGTGTTGACAGACTGAGGGTCACTGTGTCACACACACACTCGCGCACGCACGCACACTCTCGCACACACACACACACACACACAGATGAACAGAAATATACACAGAGTCTGAGGCACAGTTCAACACTTGGACCATTTAGGCATTTAACAACACAAAAATATTAACTCCCTCACTTTGTGTTTCAGGGAAAACTGACAAGTCAGGGGAAGCTGCTACAGCAGGAGACGTTTTTTGTGACAGAACAGGACTCGGGCGTTCTGTGTCGCAGTAAAGAGCGCAGAGTTTTCCTTTTTGAGCAAATCGTCATCTTCAGTGAACTTCTCCGCAAGGGCTCCTCAACACCTGGCTATCAGTTCAAAAAGAGCATTAAGGTGACCTTTCCTTCACTTAACAATACGGGTCTAAACATTGAACATTGGTGTTAATTACAAAAAATATTTGAACAGTTCTCCTATTACTCTAAATGTAGCAGATTTGCCAAGACATATTGGGTGTCTGAAGGTGATTGTGCTCTGTGATTGAGGCTAATGTAACTACATACTGGAAACTGATACACAATCCTAAGAACTGTCTCCTTTCAGTCTGTGTTTCAAGAATAACATTTCCCATTGTAGTAGAATGATTTTAAAATGCTTTTACTAAATCTTTAAAAGTCAGCTGTTTAAACAATCTGCTCAGCACACTGCTATGATTGGTGTGTGTGTGTGTGTGTATATATATATAATAGCAGAAATTGTGTTGCTATATATAGATCATATATAAACCACTTACATATACCTTTTATTAGTCTGAACAATAGTGGACATATGGACAATTGTTCATCTTAGTGACAACCAACGTTTGTGTTGGAATAATCTGTTCTAGAGTCCTTTTCTACTAGCAGTACTTCTCTTTAGGAACTGCACAAACTGTGGGTGTGATACTTTTATACAATTTAGAAATAAATACATTTATGATAGAAAACTTAGGAGAAGGATAGGAGGAACATTTGTGGAAATCTTATTTTTTATCAAACTATCACTTAACACTAATTTCATTTGTTTGTGTGTGTATGTGTGTGTGTGTGTGTGCATACTAGGTGAGCTTCCTGGGTCTGGAGGACTATGTAGACAATGACCCGTGTAAGTTTGTGCTGTTGTGTCGTGGGTCGTCTGAGCGATTCACTCTGCAGGCAGCGAACACAGATATTAAACAGGTGTGGGTGCAGCACATCACAGAACTGCTGGATGCCCAGAGCAACTTCCTGTCAGGTGAGCACATTTTGAATGCATGGCAATACTGCATGTTGCATCTAAAGGGAAGATTCCCCTGTCAAGCTGTCCACCTACAGGTGGATTTCAGACAGATCAGCTCATTTATTGTGGTGTGTGTGTGTGTGTGTGTGCGCGTGTGCGCGTGTGCTCACAGCTCTTCAGTCTCCCATTGAGTATCAGAAGGAGAAGAGCAGCTCCCTGACACGGAACTCATCCACCGGGGGACGCAGCGCTCAGTCCAGCAGCAGACCCAGCTCCACTACATCAGTCAGCCCAGAGAAGCCTCCCCTGTGTGGGCGTGTCTCTGCTCCACTAAAGCTACCTACCTCCAATGGCAGCACCTGCTTTGAGCCCCACAAACACTCAGACAGATATGAGAGCTCCAAGGTGAGTGTTGATCTGTTTCCACCACCTTGTTTGGGGTACCTGAAAGATCTAGGAAATCCTTTCGTTTATAATGGGACATTTCTATTATTAATCCGGTTATTATGTATTTTGGATGGGACTGTTTGTGATTTTGGACACATTACAATAGCCATGATATGGTAACAAAAATCATGGAACAATATGAGTATATTGATTGATTACATCAGTTTATCTCCCATCCCTCATCCCTAATAAGCATACTCACTCTCTTCAGTATGGCACATTTTAGGTTGCTTTGTTTTTTTGTAGAGTTTAATGTGCACTTTTACTCATTAACTTGAGTTCCAGCTGATATCAGTCAATGTGAAGGAGCCGGTAACTAAATAGAATTGAGTGCACAGTTGCTCCCCAACTAGGATATTATTAGCATTTTTTGTGACCTAGTTTCCTTCTACTCCATTGGGTGGTAGGGAGCATTTGCTGTTCGAAAAACAAAACATTGCAGAGCTGACCTTCTGCATCCCTTACACATAACATAGCTCTGTTGGAAAATCCAGCTCCAGACCAGCTTCTGCTGATATCTGGTTTCATATGAATTCTGCTGGTTTCAGTCTAAGATGCTCGAGGTGGTTGAAAATCTGGTCATCCTGGCAAAAACATATCCCTTGCTGGTAAACTAGTTGGTTAACCGGCTCTTTACCAGCATAGTGTATAGTGCCTTGAAAAAGTATTCATACTTGAACTTTCCACATTTTTTCACATTACACCTACAAACCTAAATATACTTTATTGAGATTGTATTTAATAGACCAACACAACATGGTAAGTATTCCAAAAATTACAAGAAAATGAAAGAATGATCTATGACGTCCCATTTGCAGTTTGCCTGAAGACATGTGGGCGACACAACAAACGTGTGGTGACAACGTGTTCTGCTCAGATGAGACCAAAGTTGAACTTTTTGGTTTAAAGGCAAAATGCTATGTGTGGCGGAAAACTAACACGACACATCACCCTGAACACATCACCACCACTGTGAAACATGGTGGTGGCAGCATCATCAACAGGGACAGGGAAGCTAGTCAGAGTTGATGGGAAAACCTGTAAGAATCTGCAAAAGACTGGGGCAGAGATTCACCTTCCAGCTGGACAATGACCCTAAACATAAACACAACATAAACAACAAACATAAACAACCAGAGCTACATTCTGATCAGATATGTTTCTGTTTTTAATGTCTGGCTTGTTTGTGTGTGTGTTGGATGTTTGTTGCGTGTGCTCTCTTGCACATAATTTCTCTCTCTCTCGCTTTCTCTCTTTCCCTGACTCTCCCCCACCTCTCTCTCTCTCTGCAGTATGAAGGAGTTGGCTGTAATGGTATGTCATCCTCTATGATGGTGACTCAGGACTACAGTGCACTGAAGGAGAACGAAATTTGCGTCACACAGGGTGAAATGGTGCAAGTGCTCGCTACTAATCAGCAGAACATGTATCTGGTGTACCGGCCTGCTAACAGCCAGTCCCCTGCTGCTGAGGGTTGGGTGCCGGGCAACATCCTCGGCCCCCTCTCTAAAACCGTCATAGACACTGCTGCTGACTCGAACATCAAGTAAGTGTCAATCAACACTAACTGGAGCTCTGATTGGATTGTTAAACCAAGGCTCCTCCCTCCTTTTGAATACCCCACCCACCCTCTTTTGTTGGAACTAACCCGGATATGTTGGACCTTTTCCATGGGGAGTTTTTCTTTTGTTTTGAGATCAAGTAAAAAGTGAATTACTGAAAGGACTATAGATGTTTGATGTAGACTGAAGATGGAATCTTACATCAGTGTGGAAACTGACATGTCTGGACTGTTATTTCTGTTTCTAACACCATGTTTTTGTTATTTGTTTTTCGTTAAAACTGTTTTTGAAAGACAAAAAAAGAAAATCTAGGCCATCTAATGGACTTGGAATAGTTTCTCCTGATGGAGAAAGTTTCTGTTATTGTCTATGGCAATTTTGTACAGATTATTTGTTTTAATCTTATTTTTTGAATGTTAAGTTCAGTTTTATTATTTTGTTTTGGTTTTCTTTAATCAAATTTGTTGGCCATATAATGTAAATACATTTTTGTTGTTTACTCTTTTCAGTACATTCCTGTAAAAATTCTTTTGCACTATTTAAGAGAACCCTTAATAATGAAGGCAGTTTTGTGCAATACAATGATAGTCACAATGTTCAGCATTGTAGTTAACTAATAGTTTTAAATGTATTATTTTAAATATGTAAAATAAAATTTTGACATGAGCATGACTTAACAAGTTGAAGGTCTTTTGTTTTTTTTAATTATGATTTTATAGCCATGGTTCCACAATACTGTATCCGAGTACTATACAATCACTGTACTGTGCTTCTCTAAAAGCACAAAAATAGTTTACTCAAATCATTCTCCTTCAATTTAATGTACTATCCTTTAGCGTAAATCTAGGAATAACAAGGTTTATAGGCTTTTATTTATATTATTTATTTTATTGGTTCTTTTCTTAATCTTGTAGTGTGTAGTTCCCTTAATTTTTTTGGTTTGTACTAACCGCACTGGTCCTTGACAGTAAATGTTTGTGTGTGATGCAGCGTCAGACCTCAGTTTGTCTTGTCTCACTGTTACAGCCGGTTTGATTTAGAATAATGTGAGATTATGAGGACTGTGCTGCTTCGTCACAAACTGTGTGTATCCACCATGGTGTAAGAGCATGACCTCTGATTTGCTGTATGTGAAGTATTTCAGTCTAACGGTGTGAATTGTGGTGAGAGTGGCTAATTTCGTTTAAAACTTGTCATGAATTTGATATTTACAGTCACGATAAAGCAAGAAACATACAGTTGGAGTTGAAAGTTTACATACACTCATCATGGGCATGAATGTCATGGTAATAATTGGGTTTCTATGATTTCTACACTCTAAAGTCAAAAGGAATCTTTAATAGAAAAGTCAAACCAATCAAAAATGCACACACACCACTCTATGCTCACATAAAAGACTTTGATTTGACAGCACTCATTAAACTGCCCTACACACTCAATAATGGGAAAAGAGCTTAGTGCAGATCTGAGAAGAACGATAATATATTTATGTCCCTTGTAGCCGTTTGTGAGACTCCAAGATCCCTAATTCAAACATGAGTTATTGCAAATGTATGTAGAAGTGAGGAGGGAAAAGCCAAGGTCCAAAAGACCCAAATTATCACTCTTAGCAAATGAGAAATTCGAATGGGAGGCTGTAATCCAAGAAAGACACCCCTGCATCAAAAACACCTACAAGCTTAGTTGAAATTTGCAGTAGACGTGAGACATTCAACCCCAAGTAAATTGTACCAACTGTACCAGTCTTGATGATGGTAGCAGCATGTTCTGGGGCTGTTCTGGAACTGATGCATTGGGTAACGTGGATGGAATTACAAACGAGGAATTCTGCATTACATTTTGCCCTGACGTTCATGTTCGTGACGTGCATGTAAACTTTGATGCAAACTTTCTGAACTATACAATTGTATACAAAAGTGTGGGCACCCTGACCAAATGCCACATTTTGTGGATTTGGCCATGACCATTAACCTGTTTAAAAACTTTTCAACAACACTTTTGCATTCAACTGTATTAATCTTACTACAGTTAATGTACAGTAAGTTAGTATGTAATGAGATGAGACACGGTTAATTGTGGCTACTATATATATTCGTTTCAGAAAGTTTCATTTCAATGTGTTCCTCTTCCAACCTCCATCTGTAAGTAAGGTTTGACCAGGTCATGTTTTAATATAACAGGAAGTCTCTCTCGTGGAACACACTCCGTGCCCGCAAGCGTGCTGAGAAGGAAAGCGGGGGGAAAAGTGACCAAAAGCTTGAGAATGGACTACGTAAGCCAAAGGACATTCTCAGCAGCAAGGTCACTGTAAAAGTGAGTAGTAGGCTGTGATTGTGATGCTGGAGGTGGAGTGTGTGTGTGTGTGCACCCTCACCTGTGTGTACAGTAACAAA
Source organism: Acestrorhynchus altus (assembly GCA_034509495.1). NCBI lineage: Eukaryota > Metazoa > Chordata > Actinopteri > Characiformes > Acestrorhynchidae > Acestrorhynchus > Acestrorhynchus altus. The sequence goes on from CM067509.1 coordinate 20,291,899, forward strand.
CGGAATACTAAAGGATTCAAGATTTTACCACTGCTGGCATGCCCCACACTGGCACGCCACACACTGGCACATACAACCTTTACCTAAAGAACTAAATATGTCTTGGTGGTCCCTAATACACTTTTAAGGGGAGATAAACAGATCATCACTTCCAATGTTAACATTGCTTTATGCAGTTAGTTTAGTTTTTGTTTTTCAAATTTAGTTTTTGTTTTTTTGCCTTTTTGTTGTTGTTTTTGTTTGTTTGATTTTCTTCTTCTTACAGTAGAGGCAGATCCCTTCCTCACTGTCTGCCCAGTGAAATGTGTAGTGAATTGTTGGAGCAGTGTTATCTGTGTCGTCTTTCAGGCTGTGTTGTAAGGTATCTAACATTGCGCTCTTTCTCTCCTCCTGAACCACAGGAGTCTCACAGCTCAGAGGAATCAGAATGTGAGGATGAACTAGACCCCAAAACTAGCATGGAGGTAGAGCTTCAACATACGCCTGAATGCATGCTGTCCTCACAGTGTGTGTAGTTGTAGCTTGTGGAGTGTTCTGTTACAGTATCAGGAGAGCGAGGGCCAAACCTCAACAGATCAATAAGTGAAATGTGGTGTGTTGGGGTGTGACACAAACACCCAGCCTCAGTAATGTGATCATTTCTCTAACTAAAAATGTGCACATCACCCAATATCTCAATACTTCCACCCAGTGGTGTGACTCTGCAATCACAAAGTACTAGAGAGCCCAAAGATGAACAAAATCTCACTTCCTCACTCTCACTCCTTCCCGCACAGTGTGTGCAGTGTGTTTGATCTCGATCGCCCCCCCCTCTCTCTCTCGCTCTCTCTCTCTCTATCACTTTGTGGAACACCTCGAAAGCTGATTATTACTGCATTTTAACCACTGTTTTCTATTTCACAGCTAATGAATCCCAATTTTATTCAAGAAGGTAAGACTATTGTTTGATCCTTCATTTATGTACACAGTAGATACTCTATTATAGACATGTGTCTCCATTTTTGTTCATGTTTAGTTTTCTTCATGTCGTTTCTCTGTACACTGTATGAATAGTTCTGGGTTCTGGATGAATAGACCAATAGAAATGCTGTAAAATCAGTGTTAATTACACTTATTGCACATTAACTTCCATTCAAAGTTCAAAACATTTTTGCATTGTCCTGTGACATTTTGGAGATACTTATTTTGTTTTTGTTTATTTTTTTGGACAGCAATGATATACTTAGATATGCTGTATTATAGAGTGTAAAGTAGAGTTTGTATATGTGTGTGTGTATGTATATATATGTATATATATATATATATATATATATATATATATATATATATATATATATATATATATATATATTACACACACATAATTATAAGGAACATAAATATTACATTATAATACAATAAAAAAATAGTTGCACCCAGAATGTGCAGGGATGTGTCAGATTGCAGTGCTATTCAGAAGGAAGATACGTTACCAAGAACAAAAAATAATTTTGAGAGTTGGAGTTGGAGAGGTTTCTAATGCTGTCCTTTCATAATTCATCCCATGCAGCTTGAATTTTCTCACTCACTGTCTGCAGATTTTGCAGTAGAGGTGGGTAGAGCATCCAATAGCATCTGACACATTTTCAGTCAGGTCTTGTGATCCGACTGGCCATGGAATAATATCTGTGTCTTAAAGGCAAGATCTTTAGAGGGCAGCTGTATGTAGACAGGTGTTGTCCTGTTGGAATAGCACAACAGAATGTGGGTTCAGAAAAGGTAGGACCACTGACTGCAGGATCCCAACAAAACATTGCATTTGTGAATTACAGTCTGTTGATTCATTCTGGATGCAACTATTTTTTGGATGCATATATTAATTAATTATTAGAAATAGTCCAAAATGACTTTACCAACCAGAATATGGAAGATAGTGGGACTGAATGTACAGTCCGATAATTACATACTTCTTTCTGTCCTGTCTGTGCTGTGAAGTGGCTCCAGAGTTTCTGATCCCTCTGGCTGATGTGACTTGTGCCTTGGGGGAAACTGTGGTCCTGTGCTGTAAAGTCTGTGGCCGCCCAAAACCCACCATCACTCTTAAAGGTCCTGACCAGAGCCTACTGGTCAACAACAACCGCTTCACCATCAATATCAGGTAAACACAGCTATGCAGTAGAGCCAAGGAGGAGTGTTTGTGTTGGAGAAACTTAATGAGATAATGATGCACCAGGGGTGACATCACTGATATTGGGTTATAGAAGGAAATGAGAAGGAAGGGGCTGTTTCCTATCTTTGCACAAACAGTATTCAAATTTTAGAATAAAACAGATAATACTGATACACACAAATGAAAAAACATTTAGGTTGCTTTTTTATTATTTGGTCCACTTTCAAGTATTTTGAAGAATGTATTATTATAAATATCATTGTCAATCTAATCATTACAAATAACTCATCTGATACATAAAGTGTTTTGGTCATTATAAGTAAAAAAGAAATTGTATGCTCAATTTATTTTTTATCAATTTGGTCATGGTCAAATGACATGGTCAAATCATGCAAGACATGGTCAAATCATGCAAATATCTCAATTCTGCTCATATTTACATCTCAAATGAAGACAAAGTAACCTAAGTTCTCCTGGTAAATGAAAGTAGATCAAACTACAAAAACACCCCACAAAATTAGTCTACAATTCTAAAGCTTAATAAAGTTTAGATTTGTGTGTACTTTTTATTAATTTATTGCTTTCAAGTTGTCTTATTGGCTTGATCTTGCAGATCTGTGTTTGTAGATTAGAAAGGGTCCTGACTGCTGTTTTTAAGCACTGTTTCTGTATCATGTTGTATGTTTCCAGGGAAACAGGTGATATCCTGTTGAAGATTTGTAACCTGATGCCCCAGGACACTGGCATCTACACCTGCGTTGCCATTAATGACCATGGAACAGCCTCATCCTCTGCATCGATTAAAGTGCAAGGTAATGTGGAAAACAAAGAGATGGAGCAATTTAAACATCCCTCAGATAACCTTTTGTCCATGTGCCCATTATTGCACTTCATCATGAATTAAAGTGCAGCTGGACAATGTGGGGGAAAAAAAAGTCTAGTTGTTGTAGGGATGGACCAGTGCCATTATGTGAACAACTGTTTTCAATATTTTATTACCATGTTTCAGCTTTTTCTTTCCAAAAGACTGCACTTATTGAGTATTTAAAGTTATTATTAAATGTTCGAGTTCAAGTGCAATAATAATAATAATGTGCAATACCCCCTCCTACTGGACTCTTTTTCTCATGCACTATATATATATATATATATATATATATATATTAGTCTCTATATTATATATTTTTCATATTTATATAGTGTTTTCTTACTAAATTTCTTACTAAATTATATTTATAGAGGTCCATAGAGGGAAGAAAAGAAACATAAGATCTTCTTTTATTTTAGCATAGTTTAAAAGGAGGTAACACACACACACTGTATTCTCAAATTGTACTAGATAATATTGATGTCCTCTCAGCACAATATGCTCTTAAGTTGAATAGGATGTAGCTTGTTTAGTTTTAAGCTATAGTTGTGTAGCTGTTTGGTTTTGTTTGATTTTAATCTAGCCAAGATCCCTTGGCTTTCATTTCATCGCAGTTGGAGCTCCCCTACTGCGTACACTGGCACAGTCAGCTGCAGTCAGGCCTAGTTCACATACACCTATATTATTATAACTAGAGTCTGATGGTGATGTGCTGCTCTCTAGTTTCAACAAAGCCATAATGTCCTGAAGGCACTGTCACTTTTTAAATTTGCTTTTCAGAAATAGGCTGGCTCTATATGTGTATGTAAATTTTGGGGGCATTAATACAATAACTCCAGACTGTCAAGAGACAGTTTTGTAGTTTTGCAATGGACTCATTTTCACCCTCAGAAGGCATTGTCTGATTGATTTACTGTTGCACTCTCTCTTTGGTTAGGTGTTCCAGCAGCTCCAGCACGGCCTGTAGCACAGGAGGCCAGCAGTACGGCGGTGGTTGTGCACTGGCTTCCCCCGACCAGCTCTGGCAACTGCACCATATCCAGCTACACCGTGGAGTACAGACAAGAGGGTAGCCAAAACCTTTCTGAATAGTTTGCACAGTCTATATACAAAAAGTTACATTAGAGAATAATGCACCAAAGACATTCTAAGAAATGGACTTTTCAATGATTCACTGGTAAATCTAACGTTATGCACTGGAGACGTGTTTGAGTTATATTTAGACTACCTCAGCCTCAGCTGACTGGTTTTGATTTCAAGGGAGACAATAAAGAGAAAAGGTGTAAAAAGGCTGGAGTTCACAAGCCCTCTCTGCCTTTGCTTGGTCATGTGCCAAATTTGAACTCCCATTCAGCAAACACTGGCACCGGAAATGCTGCTTTATTGTTACACTACCATGACAATGTTGCCATGTTTTCATTCCCTTCAATAATATAGGAATGAAGACAAAATTGTCCGCCATGTTGTCAAATTTGCACTGAACATACAGCACAGAAGCAAAGATTTTTGCCCTTCTCTGGGTATCACTTTAACCATTTCAACAATTAAAGTGTAGTTCATGTAAGTTCCACTAAAGACTCAGGTGTGCAGGTGGCATCAACCAGGTGAAACTGTCAGTCACTTTATTACTAAGTGTAACCCCACCATACAATAAAGTGGGGATGGAACGTTTTTGATGGAATATGGGCTGTATGTTCATTGAAACCTATGAAAATTATTGTAATAGGCTAAGCTGCACATTATACTACAACCAGCCAGCGGAGATGCTTGGGGTCTTTTGCTGTCCGTCTTTTCTGCGTTCATTGCAACAGTACCAGTGAATTGTGTGGTTCAGGTTTGCTATTAATGGCAATAGTATGGCAGTGACATAATGTGTTGATACACAATGCTGAAGAATATGTGCTTGTGTGCAGACTCCTTAGTGTGGCAGCAGTCAGTAGTGTCCACAGCAGATGTGTGTGTGAAGATTGAGAACTTGATCCCAGGTGGTCACTACCAGTTTAGAGTCAGAGCCAGCAACCCCTGGGGCATCAGCACCCCAAGTGAACCCTCCAACATGGTCACACTACCCAGTTGTCGTAAGTACTGGACACACACAATTTATCAGTCAGCTGGTTAAGCTGGGAAAAGAGATATTCACAGTGTAATCTATGTTTCTTTCTGAAGTCTCACCATATGATGGAACAGGAATTCAGTGGAAAGACAACTTCGAATCAGTCTTTATAGAAATTGGAGAAATAGGAAGGTAAAATATTTGCATTGATTTTTCTGTATTGTTATTTTTAATCAATATTGTAAACATTAACTCTAGACAGTGCAGTGCACTTTTACTCATTCTATAACTCTTTCCCTGTGGTGGTCTCTGTCTCTTTCTGGAATCAGGGGCCGTTTCTCTGTAGTGAGGAAATGCCTGCATAAGGCCAGTAAGAAGGAGGTGGCAGTAAAGTTTGTCAATAAGAAGATGCAGAAGAAAGAGCAGGTGGCTCATGAGGCAGATATCCTCAAACATGTCCAACACCCTCAGTTAGTGTTGCTGACCGACACCTACGAGTCACCCACAGCCTACATACTCATTTTGGAATTGTAAGTCTGACCTACCAAATCAGAAATGGTTTATAAGTCTGGAAAACATACTATTCTGCTGAAGGTTTATTGATTACTTTTAATATTTGCCAAATTGAAAACTAAGACGCTGGTTTTATTAGGACTTATTAGGTTTTATGGACTCTGTTTTGAAATTAGGCTAGAGGGTGGACGCCTGTTGGATTACCTGGTGGCCCATGATGAGCTGATGGAGGAAAAAGTGGCTTTCTTCATTAAGGATACCCTGGAGGCCTTACAGCATCTACACACCTGCAAAGTGGCTCACTTGGACGTGAAGGTGAAACTTTAAAACCACATTAATGCCGTTTAAATTACCATTTGCCAATATTTGTGGACACCCCTTTTGATGAATGCATTCGGCAACTTTAAGCTGTACCCATTGATGACACGGTTCTAATCTAGTCCCTGTAGAGAAGTACTGCCAATAGAATAAAACTCCATGGAGCAGATAAACATGAAACTATTGGCAACATGTCTAATGCCAGTTGTGCAACAGAGGAACTGTGTTTTCTGGAATGACAGTGCACCATCTAATACTTTTGGGATGTGTTGGGGAATTTGGGATTGTCCGTGTAGTGTACAGTACCTGTCACATACTCTCTTCTGTTGGTCATGGGTTTTTAAATACAACATTTTTATTTGTCTATTTCCATTATAAATAAAATATGGTTCATACAATATATTTTAATAGTATTGGATATGTACACCATTTTGAGGTTTCCAAGCTAAAGGGTCTATGTGCAGCTCACACTTCAGTTCGGAAAGAATGAGGAGTGTTCCAATATTTTTGTCCATAGAGCATTTTGTAATTAGTGGATATGAATTTAATATCAATATCAAAATAAGCAGCCAAGTTATGTAATCTATTATACATTCAGTCAGTCTGCTCAAAATTTTGACTGGTAGTGTAGCATAAGTTTAAGAACCTTTCTGTCCATTTCCTATAATGTTCATGTTTTTTGTGCTTGATTTTTATATTTTTTTTTTCAAATTAAAATTCCAGATCACTAATCCAAAATTCTCCTGTACAGCCTGAAAACCTGATGATAGATCGCCGCATTCCTGTTCCATGCGTGAAACTGATAGACTTTGGCGATGCAGTACAGATCTCAGGGCACCGTTATGTCCACCTCCTGCTGGGCAACCCTGAGTTTGCAGCGCCAGAGCTGATCCAGGGCACTCCTGTTTCCTTATCCACAGACGTGTGGAGTGTCGGCGTGCTGGCTTATGTCCTCCTGAGTGGAGTCTCCCCATTTTTGGACGAAAGTCTGGAAGAGACCTGTGTCAACATCTGCAAACTTGACTTTTGCTTTCCAGATGAGTACTTTTGTGGTGTGAGTCAGGCCGCAAGAGATTTCATAATTTCTGCTCTGAATCAGGACCCCAGGAAGAGACCTAGCTCATCCACATGTTTGCAGCACCCGTGGGTGAGCGCTCACAGTGGGGACTACTCCAAAACACCACTAGATACGGCCAGACTGGCAGCTTTCATCGACAGACGCAAGCAGCTACATGATGTCAGACCTGTCACTAATATTAAAGGTCTGGTCAGTAGCACTATGGGACACACCATATAGGAAAGTGAAATACCTACTGGAAAAGTGGCTAGTATACAGTATGTTGCAGGATACACTCACAATGGTTCCTAACTGGTTTTGGCTTGGATGTAGGGTTCTTAGAAAAACCTTTACTCACACTTATCATTTACCATTTACCATTTTTTAATGTTTATTTAAAAAAGAACAATCCATTAAAATGTTTTTCAGTGAACCAGACACGGTTCTTCAAGAATGCTCTACAGAACCATTTTTTAGAGTGTATAACACCAAATTGTCTGTATACAGAAATGTGTGGTCTAATATATAGCAGGGATTTACTATTCTGGCCCACTGAGTCAAGGTCTGCAACGTTTTGAAATAAAGTACCACTGCCTGTCTAGAGAGTTGTTTCTCAGGCCTGGTCCTGGAGGCACACCTACTCTGAATACTTTAGAGCTTTCCTCCTCCCACCATGCTTCATTCAGCTAATGAGCTCCTTAACAAGCCCTTTAGTATTGCAGGAGGTGTGTTAAAGCTATAAAGTGTAGGGTAGGGATGCCTTCAGGACCAGTGTTAAGAAACACCAGGGGGTGTGTTTAAACAGTGAATCCACAAAAACATGCAGGACAGGGGTGTCTCCAGGACACTGGTCTAGAGAAACCAGAGTGTTTCTCAACCCTGGTTCTCGAAAGCACCCTAACTTGGATATTTTAGAGCTTTCCTTATTCCCACCACACCTGATTCAACTAATAAGCTCATTAACAAGCCCCTAAGAGTTGCATGGGCTGCAATAAAATTAAAACATGTGGGACAGAGGTGCCTCCAGGACCAGGGTTGAGAAAAACTGGTCTAGAGAACAAGATTGTGTGCTACAGAGCTAAACAATGTCATCTTGTGGTTGGATTGTGGTGTATTGCTCCCCTGACTTTCTACTGAAATAAAGCTGTGGGTTGAAGTATTAAGAACTGTCCTCAACGGAGGTGTATCACTGTGGGTAAACGTTGTAAATGTTAGCCATTGAAAACAATCTCAGAGCATAAATTCAAGTTTAACCTTTGAATGTACAGTAATTATAGAATGTGGTTTAACACTGCTGTACTAAGTGAAAATATATTTAGCACTGTTTTCTAGAAAATGCATTGTCTGTAGATATAGGACAGCAGATATTTTTACAGGTTTAATATGAGATTAATGGGAGTATATAGGATATTAAACAGTACATGTAGTTACAACCTGTGCATAGGGTTTACAAATCATGCATACAGTTATGTGGTAGATCATCATTAAATTCATCATTAAAGTCATCAGTGATAAAGGACATTGAGGCCATATATCTTACATTGGCCAATGTCTCTGAATATGTTACAATTCATTTGCATTTGGATTTGTAAGTTAGTTGTCTGTATTCTGACTTATTTCAATTCCAGGTTGGAGAGAAGAGCCCATAAGCCTTAAATGTAGTTATTCTGTTTGTACCCTATTTATATAATTTAAGTGACTGTCTATATTTTTAATAGCAGCTTATTATATATTTGTTGTTTCCTTTTCAAATGTTTACTTTTGACTTTTCATGTGATGAAATATGTGATGTTTTTAGTTGTGTGGTCTTGTACTGAACATTTGCAGGAACATTGGAGACAAGAACATTTACTCTGATATAAACACTGATTTTGACACCATGCACTTCTTGTACACCCACCTACAGTCACCTGCAGTGTATATATACTGTTGTCATATCAATGACCAAGACTAAGTGGGAAGAAAAGCAAATCTTAGGTATGAACTTAGAATATCTTCTAAGGTCTCTGATAGGGTTGGGTGATATATCGATATTGATATCAATACCAGGATATACACAGAGTGGGATATAGGCTGAGGCAATATTATGATATGATCTATTACAGCCCTAATCTCTGACTATAAAGAGAAACACATCTAGTCCAGTAGACCATCACTGGTTGATATATTCAGCTGTATATAATTACTTCACACTGACAAATTGTTTTTGCTCATGCTGTATGCTTTCAAACTTTCTATTCCATCATTGATCTCCCCAGTAAAAGGACAGAGCTACTGTTTTATAACACATAGATGTTGATAGTTATATGTGTAACTGCTGTTCATGGACGGGTTAATTCTTTAGAAACCTCAAAATGAGAGTGACTGTGCCGTTGAAATGAATGTTCTTGAAAGTATCTAGAAGAATCGAGAAAACAGCCCAGTCAGCAGCTAACTAACCACTACTGTTACATGGTACCAATTGCAGTATGTTTACTTGGGTGAAACCATCACAGTACTGAATGACACAACATGCCAGCATGATGAGTTTGTAGCAATGGGATGCGCATTCTAAACTACAAAGGTCCAGAGATTTACTCTCTTCAGTATTCATTGAACAATGCATTTGAAATCCAATACATTTCATGTGGTACGGTGCTTCATTGCTGCACATAACATTTGCTAGTATATAATCATGCTATTTGAGTTATTGATTTGTAGGGCAATGCAGTACTCATGAGAATTACTCAATACGTTTTCTGCAAACAAATAAAACCTGCATATGTCATTTTACTCCTGATAGTATCATTGTACATAACTTTATGTGTACAATTTGCATACCAAAATGAAAATGTCTTTTCTTGAATCATATGGGCTGTTTGTTTGTTACTGGATGTTTAATAAACAGTGCTTGTTTTTAGAAAAATAAAAACTTCCAGTGGTATGATTCTAATATTGAATACACATATATGTTATTTGCACAAAAATGAGCCAATATAATACAAGTCTGTAATTTGCTGGCTTTCAGAATGTGGTATAAAGTTGTATAAAGCTTGGATTGTAAAACTGACACCACCTGTGTTAGCTCAGCACAAATATTTTTGGTAGAGTTGGTGGCAGTTTTAACATTAGTTTGCTCTAATAAAAGCAGTGTCTTCATCAGAGATGTTCAGCACAAGCCCAAAGCATGGCCAAACCACCCCTGTACTTAACAGTTGAAAGTCATATTAATACACCTGTTGCTGCACAGTAGAACAGAACAAAAAATCTGCTAAATCTATCTTAATGTCCCTTGCAGTCAAACTGGGATTAACATTTGAGCTACCCTATGAGCAGAACTGTTGCCAGCATTGAATTAGTAATTTAGGTGGGTGTAAGTATAGGTGGTATGTAAGCATGATTAACAAAAGGCAAAGTTAGAAATTACACAAGATATAAGAAAGAAAGAAAGAAAGAAAGAAAGAAAAAGAAAGGAAGAGAAAGTGTTGGGCTCCATGTGTGGTCAGTAGTACTGTGGTTAGTACTTAGTCAGTACCCTTTGTCAAAAATTAGGGATGGTAAAAACTTTTTATAGCAGCTAGGAACGATTCACTTGTTGATTGTATGTTTTTCTCATAATCATCTTTGAAAAAAAATCCACTAGAATTAATCCACCCCTGTTCTTAACAGCTGCACAGTAGAGCAGTGCACCACCCCTCCAGAATCTATTATTATTTTCATTATTACCATTATTATTACTGTTATTATTACTATTATTATAAGTATTATTGTTACAATTAATATTGCTATTATCATTATTAATATTACTACTATTATAGTTATTATTATTGTTATTATTATTATTATTATTATTATTATTATTATTATTGCTATAACTGTTATTATTAATATTAATATTAATACTATTATTATTATATTATTATTGTTACTACCGTTATTATTACTATTATCATTATTATTCACGTTATTATTGTTGTCATCATTTAGTATTATCATTATTATTATTGATGTTGTTGTTGTTGTTGTTGTTATGTTTAATGAAACGAATATAACACTAGATCGTGTCAGTGTGTCACACTCGGTTATGTTGGGCTTGGGTCGGCTGGGTGTTGAGGTGCAGGTCCGGATCTGCTCCGCTCAGATAAGAGCTGCTCGTAACGCCGCGGTGTTGTCGCGAGAAAAGGCGAGAGCGCAGCAACAAGACAACAAAAATAAATTGTGGACAACAGTTCCGAGTGAATGATGGCGGCGTCGCTGCTGCGCCGGGACAAGAAAGCTACAGCCGCTCACCTGAAGGCGGACCTCAACCGCACCGACAACAGCTCCGGACTCCGGCAACTGCAGGAGCTGCTGGATAATGTGCTGAATCCGGAGAAGCCCGCAGCGGACACCGAGGCCCTGGACTGGTGTAAATATCTGCTGGCAGGAGGAGACGGCTTCGAGGACTTCTGCAAGACCGTCCGCTCCTACGACAACGCCACCCTGTGCGGCTTAGTCTGGACCGCTAACTTCGTAGCGTACCGATGTCGGACGTGTGGCATTTCGCCCTGCATGTCTCTGTGCGCGGAGTGCTTTAATAACGGGGACCACACGGGCCACGACTTTAACATGTTCCGGAGTCAGGCCGGCGGGGCCTGCGACTGCGGGGACAGTAATGTCATGCGAGAAAGTGGGTAAGTTGATGGCAGGAAACGAGCTGAAGCTGGCTGGGGGGCTATAGCCGTTTTCTCTCATTATCTGTGTGTGTGTATGTGTATGTGTGTGTGTGTGTGTGTGTTCTGGACTGCCCGTTAGCTTAGCCGTGTAGCATGGCTGCAGCTCAGCCTGCCTTACTGAGTGTGGTTTATTTTTAACCACCAGCAGGGTCAGTGACAGGTCTTCCCACATTCTCCCCGCACAAGAAAGCCCCCCTTGCCCTCAAAACACAAACGCAGGGTTTAAATCGTCGGTTGAACGTTTTAAACCGTCCGCTTCTGAAGCTAAAGCTCGGGTGCTTTACAGGGAGGAACTGCCTCCAGCGCCGGTGTAACAGCCCTAACTCCACCGTGCTGCCGTGTGGTTCGTTTAATGGACGTTTGTTTCCTCCTGTCCCGTCTAACGTCTGCTCAAGAGCTGCAGGTCCTCTGCTGGTCAGGCCGGGAGGTCAGCTTGCTGTCACATGTCAATCTAATCTTTCCAAACATCAGATTCAGCTCAAGCACTCTGGAGGTCGGGTTTCCTACAGGAGGGCTGAGCTGGAGAGGGATCTGAAGCAGGGTTTTTGATGCACATGGTCGTGCAAATGTCTGATGGTGTAATATTTAGGTCTCCAGTGTAGGGATGATGGAGTGACCTAGGATCTGCTGAGGTGAAGTGTGTGGCCTGTGTGGCTGCGCACTTTTGCTCCCCGTTATCCATCCTCCACACCTGCACGGGCAGATCATCGCTTGCAGAATTGCTTGCTGATCATCTTCGCTTTTTGATTTGCTTATTGTAAGGGACAGGCAGCGTCAATATGGGGAGGGCAAAGGCTTTATCTGCACTTTCTGTATTAACTGAGCTTTTTTGGGACACATGCATTCACTGACAAAGGCAAGTTGAATAAGTCCAACCCCAGAAGAGTACTTGCCCATCCCTAGTTTAGGGCAGAGGTTCTCAGTTTTGAGGATACTGTATTTGGTGTTCGTTCTTATGCTGGTGCATGGACTGACATTGCTGAAGGAACTAGTTGGAAAAACTTAGGGGTATCTTTCTTTTAAGTCATGTTTTCTTGATATCCTCTTTTAATACTTTATGCCTTTTTCGAGGCCTAATTCTGCTGTTTGGTCTGCCTTTTTTGGAAGCTGTTTTATTTATCTTTACTTATCTCCTACCTTTTAGTGGGGGGGGAGTATTTTTATGCTGTATAAAATATGGGTTATATTTCTTAAGCAGGTAACCTCTTACATGATGAAATATCCTGTACAGTATTATTCTGGACTCATGGTTCATGTTGTGACCAATACTGTAACTTTCATGTGGCAGATTTTGCAGACGACATCGTTTAAAAACAGGAGAGAATGTTCCATCAGTTCCTCATGATCTACTACTCATGTCTGAGATGGTTCTTCCTCGTTTCATCATTAGCATAATACAGTACCTGAGAGATGGATACACAGAGCCAGGTGAGTGACAGTCCCTCCAGTGCCAGTGTGTTTACCCACATGGTTAATTTCAAGGTGTGTTGGTAATAGTTGGTTTAGACAGTAAGGGTTGTTATCTGAACCTACTGTTAATGACCACTAGAGGGGAGATTAAATTCTTCATTATATGTGTTATACATTGGTAATAGTGTTCACAGACCAGTCCCAGACAGTACAAGATTACATTTTTAGCAGTGGACCATTTGTAAAGTTGCATGTTATACTTACCATACATAAAAAGCCCAAAAAAGTTTAATTTAAAGAGTTTAATTATATAAACCATTTTCATATGCTGTGTTTTCAGAGTCTGCCACAGACAGGGATCTACAGAAGGTCCTCCAGCAGCTGGAGCCTCAGATATCTTTCCTAGAAGACCTCACTAAAATGGGTGGAGCCATGCGCACTGTGCTTACAAAGATTTTAACCAATCAACAGACCTTTAAAGAACTGAGCATGGGTAAGTGGGCATCAAATGCTCTGTAACAGAGACTTCAACAAGAAGTGAAGTGTACAACTTTCACAACATTGTATACATCCTTTTTTTCAGTCTTAAATGTATAACTTTTAAGAAAAAAAATTGGGATCATGTCCTTTACTGATCTCATAGGTTGTATATTTATACTAGAAATGTTTCATTTGTTCATTTAATGTAATTGTAAGGAAATCAGAATAAAAAAAATTTGAATGTTCTTCTGCATATAACAATTCCACACTTCCTATCACTAACAGGCCAGGAGGAGAATGTATATGCAAAGAAAAACTATGAGAAGTATCTGTCAGCACTGAAGAATTCAGGTTTAGTGTCTGGGGACGAAAAGGGGTCAGCAGGAGCAGGAGCTGGAGCAGCAGACTTACCTGCTGGGGCTGCAGCGCTGAATTTGTTGGGTAACACTTTTTCAGTGCCTTAACTACAGTATATTGTGGTTTGTTTGGATGTGGTTTTGGTATGTTTACATTCTAGCCCTTCTGTCTAAATCCATTGGTATTATTTGTGTGTTTGTTGTAGGGGCCACTGCAGCAGCCAGCCCAGATGAAGAAAATAAAGAGGTAAGATTTGAAGCTTAATACTGTGACAAAACAGTCCGTTTATAGGCTCCAATTTAATGATACAAAATTGTTTCTTCATGTGTAAGCATGATTGAAAAAATGTATTGTTGAAATGTATTGTTCTTTATCTGCACCCATTAAGAGATACAATTTTCAGAAATACAATTTATTTTAAGAAAATGGATGACACTTATTGTTTTCCTTAACAGGAGGATCAAGATGGGGGACAATGTGTGGGTCAGAGGAAAAGGGTGAAGCTCAGCAGCAGTACCAAAGGTAATTAATTTTCAGAATGTATATAAAATATAAATTCTCTGCCTTGTCAGATTAAGGTTCAGTACACACGAGCTCCTCTAAATAACCATCTAAAGATTAGAAATTGAAAAAATCAGTATCCACAAGGCGGGGAAGACCAGCCTCCACAGCCTTTCCAGCTTGTGGAAATTATAATAACTGTAGTGCTATTAAAAAAGAACTATTACATGGGAACTATGGAGGACAAGATGAGATCTGGAAGACCAGAATCCTCTTGGAGAGAACTACTCATATGCCCCTAAAACAAAAAACAAAACCACTGTATGACCACAAAGAACCTTTAGGAAAGTTTAGCTGAGTAAAAGGGTGGTGCCACATTCCAGTGTGCAATGTTATCATAAACAAACATAATCCTGATGGAAACTTCTTCATTAAACATTTAAAATAGAATAGCTATAGAACAACTGTTGAAATTAAATGCCAGCAAAATCTTCATGCAAATGCCATCCAACAAATAAAATCATACAGCTGGAATGGCTGCTGCAATAGAATAATGATCCAAAATGTACCTCAACAAGACATAAATTGGAAGCTTTTGGAATGGCTCTCACAGTCCTCTGACCTAAACAACATAAATTAGTGAATAGACCATAGATGAGCCAAATGGAATGATATTCTAGAATATCTCAGAACTAGAGGTCTTGTGCAATAAAGAGTGTAAGAGAATTCATACTACAAGGACGGAAACTTGGTTAGCCGTGTTTTTCCACATCCATTATATTGTTTCTACTTTTTCTGGAAAATTTATACAAACTATGTAAATTGGCACTGGTTTTATATAAATTAATTTGTATTGACTATTGATGTCATATTATAAAAGATGTTGCATTTGTAGAAATATACACATGTACATGTCTGTAGTTTAATTTGGCATTTTCTCCCCCAAGAGGCCAGAAAGAGCACTAATGGTGTTGGAGTTTGCCATTTTAAATGAAAGCAAGTTAACCCAAGTTTACAGCTACAGGAGTTTTGTGGTCTGTTCAGCTCTGAACATATAAATAGGAATAACATCGTCTACAAACTTGCTCCTTGTATCAGACAATTTTGCTGTTTGGGCTGTTTATTGGAAAAGCGTACTGGCTGAGATCTGCTCTTGAGGTGTGTTTTGGATTTAATGCGGTTGCTGCAAACATTTTTCATGTCTTGTTTATGTGTTGGCAAAACACATAGAAAAGCTGTTCAGGAGCAAGATGGCTTGTGTAGCTAGTTTTCATTTCTTTATACACATTAAGTCTTATCCCTCCTCTATATTGTGTACATGAGGGTGCAAATGGGGGCAGAGGGCAGCGGAGCTGAGCAGAGCAAGGGAGTAGAAAAAAGGTTTCTGCAAGATTTAAAGAGTGTAATTTAAAAACTTTTAAACTCGATATAAACCAGAACGCCTCAGCCGATGCCCCCCACTGATATTTATATATAAATGTTGATATATTGCCCAGCCCTGGGGTGCATAAAACTTTGTGTAAGTCTGTATAGATTCAAGTGGAGAGGGATCTGATGGTGTTCTTTTGTTTCTCTTCTTTTAGATCCATCCATAATGGATAGTCTGAAGCATAAATGTTTTTTAGAAGAGTTATTGTTTTGGACTATTAAATATGAGTTTCCACAGAAGATGGTTACTTTTTTACTCAACATGTTACCAGACCAAGACTATAAGGTAACATTTCACACTAATGTACTGACTGATATTCCTCTACAGATTTTTGTGATCTCTTAGAATGTACATCAACAAACACAAAAACAAAAATTAGCTACTGTTATTATGATCTGTATATTCTGTTGGGTGATTTAATTATTTTTTTTGTCCATCCTTCTTTTAGATCACCTTCACAAAAACATTTGTTCAGCACTATGCATTCATCATGAAGACCCTGATGAAGAGCCATGAATCAGACACCATGTCCAACAGAATTGTGCACATCAGCGTGCAGCTGTTCAGTAATGAAGAGTTAGCTCGGCACGTCACTGAGGAGTGCCAGCTGTTGGACATCATGGTCACTGTACTGCTGTACATGATGGAAAGCTGCCTTATTAAGAGTGAGCTGCAAGGTAAACATACTGCTGTGTAGCAAGTCATAATCCACTAGTTTCAAAGCAGAATGTGGCAATCGGAGATGGGGAAACTAGCTGGGTGGAAAGAATGCAGGATTTTACCTGCTGAAGAAATGCGAAAATATGTATGATTATAAAGATGTGTAATTTTGTATGTATTGGAACCACTAAACTGTTTTTTTACATTGTTATTAATATTATATTGCAAAGACTTTTTCATACAACTAGCCATATCATCCAGAGTAATTGTACACCTCTGGCTATGAGTCTGAGATTTTGAATCATCCTCTGAAGCAGAAAATTTTGTGGTTTCAGTTTTCAGGGAACAGGAAAATAATTATTGTATTATCTTGTCTTCCTTATATTTTTCTTTTTGTCATTTAAGATGAAGAGAATAATCGTCATGTGGTGGTGAACTGTGGGGAAGCCCTGCTGAAGAACAACACCTACTGGCCTTTAGTTAGCGATTTTATTAATATTCTGTCTCACCAAAGTGTAGCCAAACGCTTCCTGGAGGATCACTCCCTGCTCATGCTCTGGATGAGCTTTGTCTCCTTTTTTCAAGGTCAGTATAATGGTTTAAGTGCTCTAAAAGAAGGAGTTGACACTATACTCACAAACAACACAAAACTTGCAAGAAACTGTCAATATAAATAGAATAAAGAATTATAATTCTTATATATAATTCTTGCTCTTATATATTTGTATTGCTTATTGTACTTATCTGATTGTTGTTGTTTTTAGGTAGGCAATTTTAAGATCTGTCCAGGGACAACAGATGAAAAATAGCCTTATGGCTAATTCTGGTATATTTACAGAAATGTTAATTCATGTACACTGTCCCTGTCAAATAAACTAATAAATAAATAAAATAAATAGAGAAGCCATTAATTTAAGAATGGTAAGGTGAAAAGTAAGGTAAAATGGAAAAGAAGGTTTCTTTATTCTTATATTTTAAGAAACAAGATGAAAATGCAATTATGTTATCCATAAAAGTAGTTGAAATCAGAAATAAGCAGGGGCTCTGAGTGTCTCGGTGGTCTATTGCACTACCACTATGATCTGAAGATCGCAGGATTGTATCCCAGGTCATACTGCTTGCCATCAGCAGCTGGAGTAAGAGAGCGGGAATGCTCTGGATGGGTGATGTGAAGCTGTTGAATTAAACTGGCACATTTCTCCGAGGCTGCCCTGCAGTGATGCACAATGGCAGCAGTTCGAAAAGAGGGGGTGGTTGATTTGACAAGCACATGCTTCCACCGATACATATGCTTATTCTCCTAGTGTCCGAAGCATCCTGTGTGATGGGGGAGAGTCCTTGTGGGTTTGGGGATTTGGCACTTTTGGCTCTGTTTAAAAGAGCAAATGGAATGGAAATGGGGGGATTATTGATAAATGAGAAAAGTAACAGTAACTTTACATTCTTCCCAGTAAATGTTGTCTGTATTGCTTTTTTTTTTTTGCTTTTCCATCTGTATTCCAGGGATGAACCTGAACAAGAGGGAGTTGAATGAGCATGTGGAGTTTGAATCTCAGACATACTACGCAGCTTTCGCTGCTGAACTGGAGGCGTGTGCTCAGCCTATGTGGGGGCTACTCACACACTGCAAAGTCAAAGTAAGATCCTGATCAGCTACCACTTGTTTTTATTAAAAAGACAAAATAATCTAACCCTTATTGTTGTCACCATCCCTCCCTCACTGACCACATTTGCCTTACTACGAACCTGATTCCAATGAAGTTGGGACGTTGTGTAAAACATGAATAAAAATGATGTTTTGCAAATCCTTTTCAGCCTATATTCAGTTGAATACAAGCAAGGATGGGGCAAGGCTCACCACTTTGTGAACAACCAACATCGTGAACACAGTTTGTCGCTCCATCTACAAGTGCAAGTTAAAACTTTATCATGTAAAGCCATAGATCAACAACACCCAGAAACGCCGCCAGCTTCTCTGGGCCCGA
Source organism: Acestrorhynchus altus (assembly GCA_034509495.1). NCBI lineage: Eukaryota > Metazoa > Chordata > Actinopteri > Characiformes > Acestrorhynchidae > Acestrorhynchus > Acestrorhynchus altus. The sequence goes on from CM067509.1 coordinate 20,310,373, forward strand.
GCTCATCTGAAATTGACTGATGCAAAGTGGAAAAGTATCCTGTGGTCTGATGTGGTCAAATTGTTTTGAAATGTGGCAGCGCAAAGTTCAAAAGCCAGCATCTCTGATGGTATGGGGGTGTGTTGGTGCCCATGGCATGGGTAACTTGCACATCTATGAAGGCACCAATTAATGCTGAAAGGTACATACAAGTTTTGGAGCAACATATGCTGCCATTTAAGCGACATCTTTTTCAGGAACGTCCCTGCTTATTTCAGCAAGACAGTGCCAAGACGCATTCTGCACATGTTAACAGTGTGGCTTCATATTAAATGACCTGTCCTGCCTGCAGTCCAGACCTGTCTCCCATTGAAAATGTGTGACGCATTATGAAGCACAACGGAGACTTCGGACTGTTGAGCAACTGAAGTTATACAGCAAGCAAGAATGGGAACGAATTCCACCTAAAAGCTTCAACAATTAGTGTCCTCAATTCCCAAACACTTTTTGAGTGTTGTTAAAAGGAAAGGTGATGTAACAGTGGTAAAAATGCCCCTGTCCCAACTTTTTTGGAATGTGTTACAGGCATCAAATGTAAAATGAATGAATGTTTCCAAAAAAAGATTCATCCCTTTAAGCATTAAATACCTTGTCTTTGAAATGTATTCAGTTGAATATAGGTTAAAAATAATTTTTTGTTTTTATTTGTTTTATACAATGTCCCATCTTCATTGCAATTGGGTTTTTGTTAATACACACTGACGAACAACTTATTACACAAGTGATTTTGCACTTGCTCCCTTGTCATTACGATATGAAGGTCTCACCTGACACATTCGCTTCAGTCTCTGGGCAAGCACTCATTTACCTGATTTTTACTGGCTCCATGCATAGTACTGCATATATTCCATATCTCATCTTGAGTCTTTAGCTGGGCTATTCACCATTTCTTCATCCAACCACTTTAGTGTCAGTAATCAATTTTTTTAAATCACATCCTTGTCTTTGAGACTCTCTCCCCAATTTTCTCCACATTCACATCTATTCTTTAACCTTCCTGAAACCCTTACTCCATTGGTTTTCCTCAAGGCCTGTTTTTTGTATTGCTGTGTTTTCTTGTTTCTGTTCCAGTGTTCTGTAATGTTCTGACATTGCTGCTCATAGAAGGAGTGGAAAAAGCGCAGTGTGTTGTTCAGTGTTTATAGTGTTGGTGTGATTGAGTGGACATGTTTCCTATTGACAGGAAACACAGGAGTACACTAAGACAGTGGTGCGGTATTGCCTGGAGACTTTACAGATCTGGTTCGATGCCATTGGTTTTGTTGATGAGGTACAGTAATTCAGTGCTGTTGTAAATTCATGCTACAGTGCATATCATTGACTTTTTCTCTCTTCATCTGTGAAATTCAATAGTGTTGATCACCTTCTTATTTCTCTGTCTCCAATAGCCTGCCCCCAATCAAGTAACATTTCATTTGCCTTTGCACCGCTACTATGCCATGTTCCTGAGCAAGGTAACCAAGTTTTCATTTGTAACCTTTTAATACAGTTAGTAATATGGATAGTAGAGTTATTGGACTAGTGAATTTATATCCTGGGAATTAAATTTTTTCTGGGTGAAAACAGTTTGAGACCTTAAAAATGAAGTTCTTCAGGCATGTATTTGAGTGGTTTCAACACATCTAATGTGATGCTTTTCTGACTTGACCCAGGCGGTGAAATGTCAGGGTCTGGACTTGGACAGTTTGCTTCCTGACCAGGAAATGCTAATGAAGATCATGGTGCATCCTCTTCAGATACAGGTAACTTGCACACAGTTCCATATAATCATGCATAAGACTTCCCAACAACCCTTGATTTTAAAGTAAATCATGTCACATGATTTAAATGCATTGCAGCGTTACTTAAATGCAACCACACACAAAACATTACGCCTGCTTGTATTGGACCCATTAGCAACCAATAATGTTGACCATAGATGATGAATCTTGTTATTGATCAGTTGGTGATGCACTTGACCAATTTTATTGACTCACTAAAATTAAGATTTTGGAAACTGCACTTAGAATCTTTGTTTTCAGAAATTGATCAATGCAGGTCTAGTAATGTGTCTTTTGTAAGTCTTCTAAACCTTCAGTCATTTTTAATGTGATATTTTAGTTACATATTTTTATAATGGCATTTTGTTCCTGGTTTTATTTTATTGAGATTGTAATCGACCAATTAATCAGTTATGAAAATTGGCATTAGTTGTTAGTTGTATCCTCAAGCTGCATTAGTTTGATATGTGTTTGTGTGCCTGTAGGCTTGTTTGTCTGAGATCCACAGTAATATGTGGGTGAGGAACGGGCTTCAGATTAAGGGTCAGGCAATGACATATGTCCAGTCCCACTTCTGCAACTCCATGATTGACCCAGACATATTCCTTCTACAGGTAATTGCTTTGTTTTCTACTTGTTGATATTTATACTGACATACACATTGTTGTTGTCCAATGGAAAAATATGCATCTTCACAATGGTGACTTTACAGAAGAAGGCAAAAAGGCTCTTAATGTTTAATGTAATGGAAGTTAATGGAAAATAGACTAATAAAAATTTGCATTTCAACTGGTCCATTCAGAATTATTTATAAGGTGTACAGAGCAGCTACAGGGCTCAAACAATAGAGGAAATGAGATACATGGTTTTGGACAGCAACAGCGTTATCTGCATCTAAATTATGCTACATATTCTACAGTGGAAATCTTCAAGCGACTCCTGATTTTGAGCATTGCTTTATTTTGTTCAGTCAGTGAAGTCTGGCAGGGTCAGATGAGGGTTTTTTTTTTTTTTTTTTTTAAACTATTTATTTATTTATTTTTAGGTTTGTGCATCACGTCTAGATCCAGACTACTTTATTTCTTCAGTGTTTGAGAGGTATGTGTCTAGTAAAATTTTTTTGGAAGCTCTGTTGTTGAAAGACACTTAAGAGAAATGAAAATCATCTCATCACTTTCTTCCTTTGAAAACCCACAAGTCATTCTCTTCTAATGTGTCAGGTTTAAAGTAGTGGATTTGTTGACTATGGCATCACAGCACCAGAACACAGTGCTGGATGCAGAGCAGGAGAGGCCCATGCTAGAGGGGGCTCTCACCTTCCTTGTTATTCTATGCAGCCTCCGCATACACCTGGGTTAGTACTAATCCTATTTGTAATAAGACTTTCCATGCTGTGTTAAATGAAGGTTTCTTAACATCTATATGCAGCATCTTCAGTGAATGTCTGTCTAATGATACCTCCTTCTGTATTGTCATTCAGGCATGACCGATGATGAGATTCTGAGGGCAGAGATGGTGTCTCAGCTGTGCATGAATGACCGGACGCACAGCTCACTACTTGATCTTGTATCCTTTTGATGATGCTCATCTCCAGACCAGAATTAGCAATTGACTATTCAAGTTTTGTTTTTTTGTTTTTTTTTAAATGTATAAGTGTAAATAAATTAAATATTTTGTTTATGGTGCTCCTTAACAAATGTTCTAGATCCCAGAGAACCCAAATCCTAAGAGTGGGATTGTTCCGGGCAGCTGTAGCTTTGAGGAGATGCTGTCAGCTGTTGCTGATTTTAAAGCTCCTGTGTTTGAGCCGGGGGGCTCCATGCAGCAGGGCATGTACACTCCTAAAGGTGAGCTGCTTCACTGCCTTATGTACATCTCATGAAATTTACTACACTGTGCAGTTCAGAATTGTTTCCTTTACCTTTATCATAAGGAGGGGTTTAGCCTTTTTGTCACATACCAAAATAATTACTTATTGTAATTTCATCTGAGATTGAGTTGAAAAATGTTTGTGCTCTCCTGAATTTTCAATGACTTTTAAATATTGCAATAGTTTAACCAAATCATTCTTTATAAGTGCAGTACATGACATTGATGATGCTCTTTACACAACACTGCACATGTAACTTTACTACCATACTTTGCACAATGATGTTGTACATCAATGTTAACAGCACTTAACTCTCTATTTAGGTCTACTTCTGTTGTCTGCTATCAGCCTCTCTATGTATATCATGCTCAGTTTTTGTCTCTTGTGTAATTGTGTATAGTTTTTGTTTTTCATATAATAGCTTCAATACAAACAGCATTCTCATCCATTGTGCTTAGTCATGATCTTGTCATTTAAAGACATTTTAACATTTGAGGGGCTTTACTCTTCTCCACCCCATGATGGCAGTATTGCGCTACATCTGAAGCATTTATTGCTGTTGAGGTCTTTTCTTGAAAGCTTCATCACATTTTGCAGTCATACATAAGAGCCCACATCATGCACTCTTCCTATTCATGTGCATCACTGTCATGCAAAGCAATATAAACAGATGAATTAAGGTTGTGGGAGGCTATTGTTTAGTAGGCTAAACAATGGAAGTTCATTTTTTTTTCTGTTCTTGTCTAGAGATATTTAATGGGTGCAGGATCTCTGACTTCTCAATTAGTAATATTTTAGTCTCCTTAGTTGTGTAGGATTCATGAGGTTTGACATGTGACCCTACAGCGGAGGTGTGGGAGAAGGAATTTGACCCCATCATGGTGATCTTGCGCACTGTGTACCGGAGAGATGTCCAGTCTGCTATGGATCGATACTCTGCATTGTGAGTAAACTCTTCTGGTCTACACAAATGATTGTCATTCAGTTATTCACTCACATCACGGGTAGCATGACATTTATTAACTTTTCTATGTGATTGTTGTTAGATTGATTGTGTAAAGTAAACTGGTACTAAGGTCAGTTCTGGAGGCTCACATGAAGCCTCTGCTTTGCAATAAAGCAGGTTTGCTTTACAGTGAAAGTTTTGCTAACATAGCCCTGAATATTTTCAGGGGAAATGATTTTCTGTGGCATAAAGCAAAAATTGGTTTGTCTGTTTTTTTTCGCTGCTGTGTGTTCACCCTGAATCTAAAGGCCTCGTGTAGGGACTTGGTTAGGGGGATGTATTTGTGGCTTTAAAAGTCCAGGGTCACTCCACTTCCCTGCCCTTGAAAAGGTGTGCACATAAGGGTTCCCGACTGATACGGGTCCCTCCAATTAAAGCCATGGCAGGAGCGATCAATATATCAAGTCTAAAGTCTAATAGACTGGGGGGAAAACCCTGTATTGAACTCCGTTTGGTGCCTTCTGAAGACAAATGTGAAGGTCTAGGTTGAGCAGATAGGGCGAGGTTAATTTCCTGTAGATCTCAGCATGATGGGAACTCTCCAAGTGCATTACAACCTCCTGCTATGTGGAGCTAGGATTTTTTTTGTTTTGTTTTGTTTTTCCCACTGCAGAGAAAATCTCCTTGCAGTGGTAAGATCTGGGGAAGATGTCAGATAGCTGTGAAAATACTTTGTTCACGAACATGTGCAGACACAAAAAACTAAATTAAAAAGGGTTGGGGTCAACATGAACCTTCATACTGATCCTAGTTATTATTGTAATTATTTTATTTTTATTATTGTTTTTTGTTTTATTGTTATTGTATTATCGTTTTGGGGGGGTTTTTTGCCCCCCCTGCCAATTTTGTATGTATTGTTGTGGTATATTTTTCCGCAAGACAAAATGAAAAGAATAGCATAGAATGAACAAAACATAAGAGACTATGTTGAAGCTGTTTAGTGGAACATGCTGAATGATGTCTTTTGTCAGTTTGTAATGTTAGCCCAAGCCTCCCTCTGTGTACTGCCGAATGACAGATTGCCTGTCAAAAGAACAAAATATTTCCTATACCACCTCGCTGTTTCTGCTAAAATGGAATCAGTGGCTGCACTTAACTTTGCTACTGCTCTTTTGAGATGTTGTGAATTTTCTTGCATGGAGTTCCTTTCCATGCTATAGGGGGGGACAAGGAATCCCCATATTTGCACTGAATACAAAGATAATAGAGATGCTTCTATAGAAACACTGAACAAAACCCCCGAACAAAACCACTCAAACGAGCTACAGAAAAAGCTTTTCTGTAGCTCGTTTGAGTGGTTTTGTTCGGGGGTTGCCCCTGTTTCAGTCTTCAGTGTTTCTATAGACTGCCCATTCTGCTACCGCCATTTTCAGTAACATTATCAATGAATATTAGCAAGTCCGTTCCAGAAGCAGCTTGGAAAGCCTAACCCATGATATTTTTAATAAGGCACACCTGGGAAAGAACAAACATGGATTAACTCATTCATAACATACCATATCATTATGACCTCCTCATTTCTACATTCATTCTGACCACATAGGTGAAAAGTGTGTAATTGTAGACTTACAAAATGCTCCTTTCACCCTGACCTTCATGGACCCCTTCCACAACCCCACAGGACCACCACAGAGCAGGTATTATGTGTGGGTGAAGGTCATTCTCACTGCAGTGACGATAACATGGTGTTAGTGTTGCTGGAGTGTTTAAACTCCACAATGTCACTGCAGGACTGATAATAGTACAGCAATCAAAAATATCCAGTAAATGCATACTGTGGGCAGTGTCTTTTGGTCACTGATGAAGGACTGAAGGATGACCAACACAAAATGCGCAGAAACAGATTAGCTTTTGTCCCTGACTTTACATCTACAAGTTGGACCAACTAGGTAGGAATGTCTAATAGAGTGGACACTGTTTAAAAAAACAAAAAAAAAAACACTGCTGTGCCTCCTCTCATACGCTACACACACTAACGCACCACAACCATTCCTCACTGTCACCGCAGTGCTGAGAATGACCAACCAGCCAAATAACACATGCTCTGTGGTGGTCTTATTGGGTCCTAACCATTGAAGACCAGGGTGAAAGGGGGCTAAAAACCTGTGCAGAGAAACAGATGGAGTACAATCCTTAATTAAAACGACCTGAAATGTACAGTGAATGTGGAAACAAGGAGGTGGCTATAATGTTATGGTTGTTCAGTGTATAAAGCGCAGGAAATAAATGCTGATATTCTGATGTACCAGTCATCTTTTAATCTAAATCCCTAATCTAAATGTCTTTAGTGCATAACAGAAGTAATTAATACTTTGCTGTGTTGTGAACAATTCACACCACACTGAATGACCCTTTTTAATGCTTAATGATTAGTTTATACAGAAATGTTTAAAATATAATTATTCATGTTTAGCCCAGTGTTGCAATAATGTTTGATAATTGGCTCTATGCTTCTTCCATTTATATAGTTTGAAGCAGTCTGGCATTCACACCGGTAACCCCTGGCCTCCCTATAAAGAGAGGACTCCCCTGCACCCGTGCTACAGAGGCCTGGTGCGCCTGCTGCACTGCAAGACCCTGCACATAGTCATTTTTACCCTGCTCTACAAGGTACTATTCTTTTGCGCCCTCTGCACCTCCTTTAGGGTACATGTGTATTCCACATGGTTTAATTATATGCTGAACTGTAAATTTAATGTTTGTGGGGTTTTTTCAACTTTAATATGAAAACAATAATTTTCATATACAGAGCAATCACATTTTGGCTACGTGTCCTTGTAATTGTTTTTCTTCTTTGCATTTATCTTGTACAGATCTGGATGGATCATCAGAACATGTCAGAGCATGTACTGTGTATGGTACTGTATTTAGTTGAGCTGGGATTAGACAACCACATGCAGGAGGACAAAGAGGATGAGGTGAGGGCTTTTACAGAACTCAAACTACAATAGAAGACTTTGTTCTGTGCAGGCTTATCCCTAAACTCGCAGAACACATTGTTTCTGGAGAGCTGTTATAGCAAAGTTCTATACAGATTAATTTTAGATAAATAGTATTTTCCTGTAGGAGCAGGCAGTTGTCAAAAGCATTATCCAACAAAAAATGGGGCCTTATGAAACAAAATGGTATGTAGTTGCAAACAAGTGTGGAACGTTAATTTACTAGCCACCAAGTACTTCAAATAAAACTCAGGATGATGGAAACATCACTGACAAAACTGATTGCCACATGAAATCTTAAAACCCAATTTAAACTAGATTGTTGTGATAATTATTATATCATAATTTTATTGGCCCCAAAATGAAACCCCGGGGAACTCAAGATTTACCAAGCTAAATGTTTACAAAATAATTTCCAGTAGCATTGGATTCTAGCATTCCAGATTCAGCTTTAGAATAATCAACAAAGTAGTTTACAGTATATATCAGCTTCTCCATGTACTTCTGCCCCTCTTGTCTACTTTATTTAATCTTATACAAATCGTATCTTTATTTAATCGAAATACTGTCTAAATTAATGTTGGCTTGGGGCTAATGAGTGATGCCTCTGGATGTGTACTAAGTCAGTGATGTTGTGTAATGTTATATACATTTGTGACTTTTAATCAGCTTCTGAAAAACAGAATTAAAAAGGGAAAGCATGTGCTTTGCTTTGCTTTGTTTTAATTTTTAAAGAGAACATTTCTGATATCATGCTTTTTTTTCTCCTGCTGTAGGAGCCTTGTATTGAGGAGCACTGCCATGACAGCTGGTTCCCCGGCACCAGTCTGCTCTCCAATCTGCACCATGTCATTAACTTTGTGCGGGTACGAGTGCCTGAGACAGCACCCGAGGTGGAGAGGAAGAGGGAGCGGGAGAGAGAGCGGGAGAGAGATACCCCTCCAAGCACCAGTGCTGAGACCTCAAGCTTTGGACAGGTCAGTTGAGCAACATCAGCTGCCAAATGTATGCATGTTGTTTTTTATGCTAATTAGCAGCTTTGCTTAAAGGAATACCCAGCATTGTAACCTGATTTTATCTGTTACATGCTGTCAGATATTGTTCACACTGAATTAACATTTTCATGCTCTTGGTAGGGGCAGAAAGTATACCAATGTAGCAGTCAATATCAGTATGGTAATTAGTCATTATATAATATGTTTATTTATTATTTTAAGTTGTTGATGTGTAAATAGTAGGTTCAGAAAGAATGATGCTTATTTTCCTTTTATGGTGGGATCATGTAATTAAATTGATTGAGTGGTTCACGTCACAGGAGCTGCTTAGTGTAGTGTACATTTTAGTACTGTAACAAGAACGTTGAATATTTTTCATTTATTAATTTACTTTAAACACTGTTCCACTATACAGTGTTGGGGACCTCTTATTGCAGTGTGGTTAGCTTGTAGCCAGGTGGCTAACATTTAGCTTTTCACCTAGTGTGGTGCTCCACTGCTTCCCTCTGTGATGGCTTCCTCACATGGTAAATGAGTTTATTTTCAGTTAAGAGAGTGCGATTCACAGTAAGTCACGTCCATATACAGAAATCTTATTATGAATATATACATGGACATCTTCAACATGACACGGGATGGATGATGTGGGTTGTTTATAGCTTCCAACTTGTTTGCTGTTGTCCAAATATAAAATTGTCCGAAAATGTTTTCGGTCAGTTAATTGAAAATAAAATAATTCACGTCTAGTACCTTTAACCAACATAACCAATATGGGCAAGATTATTTCTGTTTCCTCAGGTGTCATATTTGAGCATTTTACTGCACAAACCTGATCAGTGATGACATAATTATTCATTAATCATAATGGAGGTAAAATTGAATGCTGGAGTATTTCTTTAAGTTTCAGCTGTGGATACTTTAGGTTTCAATTTACAATGTAGGTTCTGTTTTGCATACAGGACCTTGTCCTTTAAATATATTTAAGTATATTTTGTGGTATCACCCACCTTCACTCCACAGAGTTCCAGAAGGCTGACAGGGAATTGGAGAGAGGTAGCTGGCCTGGGTGTGAAAATGATTTGGCTTGTTTGGAAGTGTTTGTAGAATGACTGAACCTGAACCAGCTTTGATTGGGAATGAAATGTTTGTTGAGACGAGTGCAGTCTTAAATTGATCTGGATGCAGAGACTGAGCATTCAGTGATGCGTTCACATTTTACACAGGACTAGTCCTGTGGTGTGTGTGTGTGTGTGTGTGTTGGATTGTTTGTGGTCATTGATATACTTTTGAATGAACTAAAAAAAAGTGTAATAAACCTGCATGTTGTTTATTACATTGTTTCTATGGAGTTCTTGCACTTGTGTACAATGTCTTCTATATTAGAAAATGAATTGTGTCTATGTGTGGTGTGTATTTATATGTAAACCTGAAATTTTGTCAGTGCCTGTGTGGTTTTCTTAGGGCTTCATGGCCAGTGATGTTGCTGTGACAGACTAATTAAGTGTTAAGTGTCAGGTTGCATGTGAGGTTGATTGATGTTTTCCTAATGCAATTATGACTTATTTAAACAGCTCTGACCGACCAGCAGTCAGCATTCTTCCTCTTTATTAGCATACTTCTGTAAATAATAGCAATCCATCTATCACATTCTGCAGTAAGATATATTTGATTGTATTTTAATGAAGTTTGTTAGTTTGAGTATTGGTTAGGGATTTTAGGGGTTTGATGTTACATTTGTTATTCATTCCTTGTGGGAACCATTGGATAGAAGGCCTGATCAAGAATCCTTATCCTTACAAGCCTCATGGAAGTCATTAATACATGTTTTAATTGGATTATAGTAGTAGGAAGTAGGGATGTCATGATACCAGAAATTTAGGACTCAATTCCACTAAAATTGTACAATTCTAAATAGATTCCACACAGTAACTTGTGACCAGTGAGAGTTAACTTACTGTTGCTCTGGGGTACATCTGTGTGTGGTTGGGGCAACAGAAGATGCTTTGGAAAATTTCCTGGTGATTTAGCACATCTATGTTTGCAAATTTTGTCACACTTTTGTGTATCCCTAAACAGAATGTAGCCTCATGTCTGCGGTGGAAAATATCCCTGTAGATTTTGGAATAGACATAGCCTGCTCTGATCATTCGGCAAAGAGCTGCTAAAATGCCGGGAAGTTGTATTGGCCTCCTATTTCCTGCCTAATACAATAATGTGATGCTGCTCATGGTCTTCCTGATACCACAGCTCCTACATACACAAAAGCAGGGAGGACAAAATGTTCCCATGCAAGAAATGTAGGCTTAATAACAGCAGCTTATGAAACTCTTCCCCTGGTCGCAGCGACTCCTGTTAACTGCATGCTTTGCATTTTTCCAATATATTTCTGCATCAAAAATGAGAAATATTACTTCAGTTTATAAATTCATACCCTTAAGTAAAAAACAAATATATATTAGAGATGTTAAAACTACAACATTTTCAGTATTTTGAGTAAGTTATGCTAAAGTTCTCCTTTAAAGCCTTTTTTTTATTGTACTTGCTCAATGATTGTCTAAAGCTACACTCAGTCACATACACTGTCCTCTCTCTCTTGCTTGCTTACTCTCCCTCAGAACTTGCGTGAGGCTCAGCTCTTCAGCCTGGTGGCAGAGCGCAGGAGAAAGTTCCAGGAGATCATAAATCGTAGTAACCACGAGGCCAGCCAGGCTGTTCGTCCCAAGTCTTCTTCCCGCTGGCACCCTCCCGGCTCTCCTCCACAGCTCGTCACAGAGATCCTGGAGATTAGGGAAAGCATGTTGTCTCTGCTGGTCAAACTGCACCAGAAACTCTCTGCCAAGCAGAATTCCCTTTCACCGGGCTGGCTGGAGGAGGCTGACCCGGCACGTCACGCGCATGGAGATGGTATCACAGCAATTGAGAGAATCCTGGCTAAAGCAGCATCTCGAAGCAGACACAGCAAGCGGTGCCTGCAGGAGATATGTGGACGAGTGTGTCCACCTGTGCCTCCCAAGAAGAATAGTCCAGGAGACAAGAAGAGCATGGATAAGGAGGAGAGGTGGGTCCCAATAGGTGTTCTGTGTAACAGATTTGGTAAAGCCAGAGAGATACCAGCTTAAGCTGCAGAAAAGAAGCCGTCCAAATTTATAGCTGGAAACATTTCCAAGCTATAGCCTGTAAACTTTAGGCTGTCTTTGTGGTTTGGTTTGGGGGTTCTTGTAATAGGTTGAATAAAGCACACATAATAACCATGTAAATCATTTCTTAATAAAGTTCTAATTGCAGTAATGGTACTGTAGCTTAAACCTTACTGTTTGCATTGTATACAATTATAGCTCATGTTTTGGCAAGAGAGGGTTACAGCATTGCTTGTTTATGTAATTCTGACAATGATGAGGTGCACTGCTATATGTCAACACAGACTCCTTCAGAAATTGGTCTAATAGTGTTTCAGAACCAACTGTTCCTAAGAAGAGATATCTTGTTAGGAACTGTAATTAATGCTTTTTTTTTTTTTTTTTTTTTTTTTTTTAAACTGGAAACAACAATTTGTGAGGCAACAAAATAATTGAATACACATTATTATTAGTGTCCTGTTATAGCCATCCTTGCAGTGTGTAATATTAGAAAATATCAAATCAGAGTTGTCTGTTAGGTTTTTGTGTGAGGTTTTTCTGGCCAATGCACAGCTTTACTTACTTGCGACACATGCCTCTGAAAAGGGGTCCAGTACCTTTTGCTGAATGCTGAGCGACCTCTGCTAATGATGCTGATCTAAAACAGAATGACAATGAAAAATACTGAAAACATAGAGATATTAGAACAGCAAATTCAGTCTTCATCTGCACATACATCCACTGTCGAACCAAAGGTGCGTAGAATTACAAAGGATGAGAGCTGGCAGGCTAAGTAAAACCAGGGTGAACATCGGCTTCTAAAAGGGATTGCTGCAGATTTTGTTAAATGTATCGTAATTTAATGAGTATAGTACAGTACATTTGTTTGACCGGTAGAGGAAAGTAACTGTAACTTAGGTGTTGCTTAATGAACATGACCACGTCCATATATCTGTTCACTTTCAAACCTGTTGTTGCAGTGCCCTTGTAGGGTAAATGGCCATTTAAAACATTTTCTTCCAGTGAAAGCTGCCAATTATCATATGAATGGCTGAATTTATGGGTGGGGAAGCAAGGCTTGCTCTGTGTCTCACAGACTGAAATGCACCTCACACCAATCTAAAAGCAAACATAGTTTCTGTCCTTTTTATATTTGAAAAGAATACAACAGATTATGGGGTGTGTGTTATTTTTCTAGGACAAAACATTGGGCTTAAAATGTGTTTATCTGATCAAAGATCGATTTTAATAAAAAAAAAAATGAAAACTGCTATTGCTTTAAAATCCACTTTCATGAGGATTCTATTCTCTTAAGTGGGATTTGTTAAGTTTATGAGGTCAGTGAAATCTATAATAAGAGCATAGCCGAGGAAAAATCTTGCAGTTTAAAAACACATCATGAATGTTGTGAAATTATTAGGTCTTTCTCAAGAACAAATTAAAAAAAAATCTTAGGAAGAAATTGGTGATTAAGGCATGGCTGAGAGAACAGAGTGCCTCAGACAGACAGATTCGATTGACCAGTTTAACAACTGACTGGACTGACTGCTTTGCTCAACCTCCCTTTTTAAACATGATAGATCAGGCTATAAGCCTTCCATTAGTATGTGTTCTTATGGGGTACACGCCACCTGCAAGCCAAGAAAAAAACGTCGTGCGCACACACACAGTGTGGCTGGCAGTTACCATAGCAACAATGCTTAGACATGGTGTTAGTGGATGCTGAATATTTGTCAGTGTCACATCCCACTGGGGTGTATGTTTGTCCCTGACGCTGTCAGTGAAGGCAACCGAACCATATCTTTCCTGTCTGCATTAGTTTATGTCCCCTTATTAAGCCTCTCTCTTACTGCCTGCCTATATTACACCTTAGAGGGACCCTTCCAAAAGCAGATGTTACAGGAATTGTCTCCTCTCTTATCCCAGTATATGAGCAGAACTGATCGGATGGTGAATTAGTTGCCACATAAAACGTGATTATCAGGAGGCTGCTTAGATATTGATTCTCTTGAGGTTCTCTTAAACTTCTACCATTGCCATCTCAGAAATATCTTGTTGGATTTGGGATTTGATTAACTGATGTTTGTCTGGATTCCTCTCATCTTCTCTCTCCTCTTCACTGTCTCAGGCGGCAGAGGGCCAGGGAGAGACAGCAGAAACTGCTGGCTGAATTTGCCTCCAGGCAGAAAAGCTTCATGGAGACAGCCATGGATGTTGGTAAGCATAGTAATTTATTCTGGTATTTCTACTGGAATTATACAGGACATATGGGAGTCCATCAAAGTAAGAATGTTGAGTTGTAGTGAAGGCATCTCCTGGATCTTCTCACTGAGGCTTTTTGATTATGTTACCAGTGTCATTTTGATGACTGGGTAAATATCAGTCTGTTTTCCAATGAGAAATTGAGTTAATTTCATTGACTTAACCAGCTTTTAATCGTCCTGCTCTCTGTCGAGTAATATGACTTGAAGTATCCTCTGGTTTTGGAGTGTAATCAGAATTACTGATGATATTCTAAGTAGACTGGTTTGATGGCATTGGAACAGCGCTGAAAATGAAGATTGTGTACTGTTCCGAGAGGATAAAAACACTTTACTTCTCTGCTTTTCACAACATTGCTTCTGTCTTTGTAACTCCAAACCCACTCAGTCAGTCAGGGTTTCAAGGACAAAATAAACTTGTAGGAAGCCTCCCTTTTTGAAGGACAAAGGTTTATGGAGCAGGAGGCGGTGATGGCAGAGGAAGAGTAGGAGGAGAGACCCACTCTCTGCGGCAAGGTGAAATCTACTGTACATCCCCAGGCCTTGTTAGTGTATTTCTCAAGAGAGCTGGTGCTTTGGGTGAGGGCACAGCGGATCAGTGCTAACAGTGCACAGTGGGCACAGAGGGACCTGTCTATATGTAGTTGTTAAGGGATGAATAATGTTGGTTTTCAAGTCAGTGTTACTGTATAAAAAACACTCTGCATACAAGGGCAACAGAGGTCAAGTCATGCCACACATGAGTAACTGCTATTTACATTATAAAATGCAAATATTTTTTAATTGCGTATTAAAATGAACGTATGTTCTATTTATAGCATGGGCTTCATGAGGGTATAATTGGCTGTTCACTCACTGGGTGGGATGTATTGCAGGGTTCAGCGGTCTCTCCATCCCCTTGATGTACTAGACCAGTGATTCTCAGTTCTAACCTTTTTTTTTTTTTTTTTTTTTTTTTTTTTTTTTTTTTCTCCCAGCTCTTTTTATCCCTTCCAAGGTCAATTTCAGGCTGATCTTTAACAATTATATGGTGTGTCGTTGGTTTCTTATAAGTTATCTTGTGCGTTGTAGTTCTGTATTCACATTAGAGATCTCCCCTTTCATTTATATGACTCTGTATCCTATAATGTGAGGGGATGCTTACTTTCACAATTGAAACTGACCGATAACCAGTAAGAGCCTGGTTCACACTGTGGTAGCCAATATGAACAGATTGTCGGTCATGTACAGTAGGTGTAGTCAACAACCACCATATTCCAAACAATACAGGCCTGCAGGGTGTCTCTACTCATGTTTGTGTTCAGACCAATAATATTTCAGATTCATTTTGTATTTCACTTTAGAAATGGCTACCTTTTAGCAATCTCTTTGTTCAGTCTTTTGTTCCAGTTAGTCGAGAAATAGCAAATGCTCAGCTGACATTGAGATTTGGTTTGAAATATTGCCTTCAGCGTCCCATCACTGATGTCCTTTTTGACATTGGACTACTATGTGCATGTGTGTGTGCGCATGTATGTGTTGTCCTGCTTATCAGAATAAGAAATGAGCAGTTGTTCTTTTTGAACTACATTTTCTCTCACAGATTGAAATCAAAGGTCATCAAGAATGTCAATATTTGTAGTGGAATTTTAACAAGGCAAACCCGTGTCTGTGCAAATAATCTTTAATCTTGCTCTCTCTGCAACAGTGATTGTGTTGTTTGCTCTTGGATACTGAATTCAGAGAGAGAATTTGGGATTCCATGTGCCTCAGCAAGATTCATTCAAGATTCATTATACAGATCGCCCATAACATTAGAACCACTGACATTTGAAACGAATTGCGTTGTTTATCTCATTCCAGTGGCACATGTATATGTCAAAGCTGGCATATATTACATAGCAAGTAAACTGTTCTTTCTGGAAGTTGATGTGTTGGAAGCAGGAAAAATATGCAAGCTACTTTGACAACAACCAAATGGTGAAGCCTAGACAAATGGGTCAGATCCACTCCATTCCAGAAAAAAACTCACAAAATCAGTCTGATGTTTTGAAGAGGACTGTACCTACTAATATTGTACCAAAGAAGGGAAAGCTAGTGAACTGATTGCAGGGACATGAAGGACTCACCTCATAACTTGTAGTGTTCTGCTGTGAACATTTTGGTGCCACATATCATAGGATGCTTTTTCAGATGTCTTTTGGAGTTAGATATTTTGAACCTACATACTATTTGGCAAGTGGTTTAAATGTTAATGTTGTAGTAGATTCAACATGGTATGATATTGATGCATGAGGACTCTAATGTTCTTATTTCATTAATATTTAACAGTAATAATTTTTTGGTACACTAAAGATTTAAACATTTAAGAGAATTAACTTCTAAATCCACTGACCTGTAGTTTTGTTGAATTGATCTCTCAAGTAGTTTTCAATGTCGTTATCATGATTCCAAAGAGGTTGGTATTTCTCAATTGTTTCAAAATTCCACTGTGTTCATCTTGCCCATTTCACACATTTGAATTGTCTGTGTGTGTCTGTGTGTGTCTGTGTGTGTCTGTGTGTGTCTGTGTGTGTCTGTGTGTGTCTGTGTGTGTCTGTGTGTGTCTGTGTGTGAGTGAGATTGCCCCAGGCTAACACTGTCACATTGGCTTCCAAACAGTTTTTTTCTTTCCCTCGCCCCCAAGCAATAAATCAGTCCAAATACGCTGACATTTGCTGCCCCGTATTTACTCAGAATTTAACACACTCTTAACATTTAGAACGAATTTCTCTGAAGTAATTAATCTTATGAACCTGTCAATGAATTTGTGGAAACTGCTGGTTGTTAAGTATGTGTAGAGTGTTTCAGCAGAATTTTCAGAAATGAAACATAAGGGTTTTTAAGCCTTATGTGGTTTAACACTGTTAACAGTTGTAATTATAATGTATTAATTTTGCTGAAGATTTTCTTATAGATGCTCATTCTTTTGAAGTCATTCGAAGTCTCTTGATTTAACAGGATAATAATTCAGTAAAAGGCACTGACTGTGATTTTAATGTTTTTGGCTTTAATAGTTTGCAGTTTATAACCTCATGTTTGTAGTTCTCTGTAGTATTTGGAGCATTTGTGCTTAGATTTGTTGACCTACAGTACTGATTTAAAGCTAAGCCATTTAAAATGTTTTTGTTTGTTCTTTATTTTTGTTTTTATTTTTTGGAAAGGAATTTATCTTTCTCTTGATTTCTTCTGTTCGAACATGTGTTGCTATTGTTTCAAATACTTTTTCACTGAAGGAAAAGCATTAGCGTACACCAACTGACTGTGTCGGTGGAAAAAGTAATCATTATTAATTGTTTTAATTAGAATTAATTAAACTAGACCCAGCCTGGCTTGATAACTGCCAGCCCGTTCTGATTTTAAACATAGTTTAAATAGGACCTTTCCAGCAAGATGTTTGTGTTTCTTTCTGGAGACAAAAATCAGCCTTGAGCTGAATCATCTCCAAAAATTGGAACTGCGATGAAGCTTCTCAGAATTAGCCAGCCTACCAAAAGTTGATGACATGTTTTGAAAATGAAAGAAGAGCCCAAATATGCATCCAGAAACTACAGGTTCATCATTTACTAAAAAAGTGTCAGGGCAAAAAGAATTGTAAGATGGAAACCACTGTTTCAGGAAAATGATAAGGATAAGCCCTCATCAGCATCCAACACTGTAATCTAAACAATAATGAATAGGCCCCGCTTGTACTGCCAGATCTAACCATTCAAGACATGGTGCCATATACAACAGAACACCTTCAGAGGAATCTTACTGAATCCAAGACTTAAGCAGCACGTTCTATAGGTTGTGAGGTGGTTTGTCTGAGAAATCACTGAGCATTAGGTGCCCATTATCCTGTCCGTGTGTATGTGTGTGTATGTGTGTGTGTATGTGTGTGTGTGTGTGTGTGTGTGTGTGTGTGTGTGTGTGTGTGTGTGTATATATACAAACACCACTGTTGGTAGTTACTGACCACTGCATACCACAAAAAAGACCAGCATGATGTTTGCCTAGACATCACATTTTGGCTCATAAATCCTTATCTTAATCCCAATTTTTCCTGCTTTTAGGATAATCAGTGTATTTTCACTTCATCTGTGGCGATAATGTTATGGCTGATCAGTGTATGTATTGATTGAACTCTGATACTGATACTGATGTTCTGGATCAGCAGTGCTCTGTCTGATGTGAACTTGTGAAATGTTCTAAAAAATAGTTTGGTTTTTTTTGGAATCCTCTTTAATCTTTTGCAGTCGTTAGGTATCAAACTGTTTGCTGCAAGAAGAACAGTGTTAATTATATCTGATTCTCATATCTGTGACTGACCTTCTCAAATAGTAATGTATTACGTAACCTCACATACAATCCAAATGACTGAGCCTTTCACACTACATTACCCCTAATGTTTTTGTTTTTTTACACATGGCTGCGTAAACCTCAACAATCTGTTAATTTCACCAAGAGAGGGCAGAAAAGCAATTTAGATCCACATTATATAGCTAATTAAGTTTTGCCAGTATACCTCTCTCATAACTCATGTTCAATTATTCGATTTTAGACCTTGTGCCCCCCTCCTCTCTTTCTTTCTCTTCTGACATCTCTCCTTTCCTTCTCTCCTGTGTTTCTTGCTCCTTATTTGCTTCTGGCAAGTCACAATTGATCTAAATGAACAGCAGCTTCTATTTCCAATAGCTGGAATGCTCCCAAATCCTTTATGGCCACTGATGGCTGCTCAGGATTTTACACACCATTTCAGCAGTGACACACAACTGCCTGCCCTCATTTTTATCACTGTGGCATTTTAGAATCTAAAAAAAACCCTTCTTTTCTTTTGTGTTACTTTCCTTCATTGTTTTCTGGCCTTAGTTTAGGATGTTCTTTCTCTTCTCAAGAGCTACCAAAGATGATGCTGACCTTTTCACTGCTGATTTCAGTTTCTGTATTAGTCTTTAATTAGTATAGATGTTCTTCTTCCAGTTTAAGTTCATTATGCTGAACCTTCTGTATATGATGATTCAGTCTTCTTTTTGAACACTATTTTCTTTGTGTTGTTACAGAGTCTCCTGAGGCAGAAGCTGCAATGGATGTGGGCTCTGCTGAGCCTCTAGAATCCGAGATTCTATATGATTGTGTCATATGCGGTCAGAGTGGTCCCTCTACTGAAGATAGACCTACAGGACTGGTGGTGCTGCTACAGGCATCTTCAGGTAAACACATATAAAGGCTAGATTTATTTTTCAAACTGGAAGGCCTTTTTATATATATTTATATATATATATATATATATATATATATATATATATATATATATATATATATATATATACACCTATTTTACCTATATTTCTTGATATGATTATTGTGCAAGAACAAAAATTAATATTATAAAATTATTGAAAAACCTGTGTAATCCCCTCATGCCCTTCCACACCTACACACTACACAGCTATTGAATAATACATTTTGTCTTTGTCTTAAGAATTGTAATGAATGTGTTTCTTGTATTTGTATGTACAGGCAGCACAGGCACAAGGTCGAGTGTGTGTCGTACAGGCAGCGTGTTGGGTGTCCAGCAGAAGAGTCGTAAAGAGCT
>CM067509.1:20330042-20535042 GCA_034509495.1 Acestrorhynchus altus
TATATATATATATATATATATATATATATATATACCAACAGTTATGCACTCTTAAAGATTCCCAGCCACAGATGGCTATAGCATAACTGAAGATTGAACATTTGATATCCTGATAGGACAATGCTTATTTTCACCATTAAGATGCCCCTTTTAGGAATTCGTATTTGGCTTAAATTATGGTGTCAAATTTAGGCTTTGCTCCCTTCTGCTGTTCCTTATCCTTATGCACTTTAAAGCCAAGTCTTAACCCTGAGTCACTACAGGTTTCCATCAACAGGTGGAGCATTTTATTGCCAGCCTATAATATCTTGTTGCTGCACATCCCTTTTGCTGCACAGGACAGTATTGTTATATTGTGTATTAAATTGCCCTATTTATTTGCAGCACCTGAGCCCAGTCGCATTGCGCTGCTTCTTTTAATGATGGCACTTAGCTGCCATTTTAATTGCTTCATTCATCATACGTGTTGATCCTTGAACAGACGTCTGCTTCTGTACAGTCATTTCTGCCATGCTGCAATGGACATAAGAGTCTCATTTTGTGTCATGAAAACAAATAGCTTGTTTTATTAGTAATTGCCCCGCAAGGGTGACTTATTATAGCCTCAAGCCTCAAGGTCATAAGAGAGTGTCCCGATCTCCACTGCCAAATTAGATAGTAAAGCATAGGTGGCTCATTAATAAATATTATGGTGACCTCATCAGCCACTTTCATTTTTTTTTTTAACAACACCTGTTAATTTATCACTCATCAGTTTACATCTAGAAGGACAAACATCTGTGAAAACATTCCTGCTGTTCACACAGCTTGATGGGTGTTATGGTTTTGACATTGACATGGTACTTTATTATAGTATGCAAATGATATGCAGTGTCCCATAAATAGAAATGATGGAAGTTAATTAGCATACCATTGTCATTCATGAAGTGTGTGTGTTTCAGTGCTAGGGCACCGTTGCCGAAGGGATGAGGCAAAGCGGCTCCCTACCAGTGACGAGGAGCAGATCTTTCCCGAGGACACATGTGGCGCGACAAATGACGTTAGACTAGCACTCATGCAGCGCTACTTTAAAGATGTAAGTGTCTGACTCTGAAGTGCCTGATTCTGTCCAAGGGCACTCTCTCACATGGCGCTCTCACACTTTCATTGTAATGACTGAAAGTACTACTTGTATTTCATATTTTGTCTGAAAAGGTGAAGTCAGTTTATTATTTAGGTATTTTTTGAGCTACATGTTAGACCAACCCCTTCCTCAAGTCCAGAAAACACTTATCACATACCAGACCCTTCCTCCTCTCTAGAAAACATTTCAGTATACCGCCCCCTTTCTCCATTCTAGACCGCACTTCAGTATAACAGCCCCTCACTGTGCTCTATAAGGTACTTTAGTGTACCAGGCCTTTCTCTGCTCTATAAAGTGCTTCAATTTACTCTAGAAATCATTTGAATATACTGGCCCTTCCCTCCATTTCTAGAAAGTGTCTCAGTATACCGCCCCCTAGCGCCCCTCTGCACTAGAAAGCTCTTCAAAATATAGAGCAGAGGAAGGGGCCTGTACACTGAACTTTGTGTTGCGCTCTTGTCTCTTGTGTGCGTGCGTGTGGGCATGCATGTGATTCTGTCTTTTGCAATAAGTGCTGTGTATCAGATGCATGTGCTCTTCTCTAAATATTAAATGCGTCTTGCCTGCTGAGCTGAATCCTCTGAGTGTGGTTCAGCTCAGCAGCCTGTAACTTCTGCAGACAAAACAGAATAAAATAAATGTAGTTTCTTGTTCCTTATTTTGTGATACATCCTGGAGTGGAATCATACATACGTTTCTCTATTTCTTTGTAATTTCAGTCACTTTCAGTAAAGTTACAATGTAAATCATGTTTTATGCTTTTTATTGGGCCAAACTAGAATCCAATTTGAAATTAGTTGGAGAGCTACATCTGAGGTATGCAAACAGCTGCTGAAATCAAAATAATAAAATTGCAACTTCTATGGAGCAAAAGCTTGATATTGTATGCAGGTTGTTGCTTTTGAACGAAATAGTTTTCTCAACTTAATGTTTTCAATACAAATCAACTTCATTTTTTGCAAACTAACCCCGGTATAACATTTGTCCCTAAAACAGTGCATCCAGAAAGTATTCACAGCATGTCACTTTTTCCATATATTATGTTACAACCTTATTCCAAAATTGATTACATTTCTTTCACTTGATATTTCACACAATACCACACGATGACACTGTCACAAGTTTGTTTGAAATTTCTGCAAATTTATAAAAATAAAACCCAAATATATAACTTATATAAGTATTCACAGCCTTTGTCATGACAGACACAGGAACCTAGGTGCATCTTTTTTCCTCTGATCATCTTTCAGATGTTTCTACAGCTTGATTGGAGTACACCTGTGGTAATTTCTGTTGATTGGGCATGATGATGTGGAAAGGCATTCAACTGTTTGGTCCCATAGTAGACAGTGCATGTCTGAGCACAAACCAAGTCATGAAGACTAAGGAAATGTCTGTAAAGCCCTGAGGCAGGAGTTGAACCACCAGGACTCTTCCTACAGCTGGCCGCCCAGTGATCGAGGTAGAAGGGCCTTTGTCCATTGAGCTGGTCACCTCCCTGACAGAGTGCCATTGTTGCTCTGTGGAGAAAGGGGAAACTTGGAGGACAACCATTTCTGCAGCACTCCACCGTTTAGGCCTGTATGGTTGAGTGGCCAGATTGAAGCCACTCCTCTGTAAAAGGCAGGAAAGCCTATCTGGAGTGTACCATAAGGCAGCTAGCTAAAGGACTCTGAGGAAAAAAAAATATTGAATTTTTTGGACTGAATACCAAGCATCATGTTTGGAGAAAACCAGGCACTGATCATCACATATCCAATACCATTCCTACAGTGAAGCATGGTGGTGGATGTTTTTCTGCAGCAAGAACTGGGAGACTAGTCAGGGTTGGGGGGAAGATGACTGCAGCAATGCTCAGAGACGTCCTTGATGATGACCTGCTCCAGAGTGTCCTGGACCACAGACTGGGACAAATGTGTATCTTCCAACAGGACAATGACCCTAAGCAAGCTGCCATGAAAACAAAGGAATGGCTTCAGGACATCTCGTTGAATGTCCTTCAGTGGCCTATAAAATGATTTGAAATTGCATTGTGCATAATCATTTAGAACAGTGTGTTTTGAGGTTTTTTTAATACTGTTGTCATTATTGTGAGGTTTGTTAAAAATTATATTGTCATCTGCCTTGACCATTTAGGAAAAACAGAAAAATATCATTTGCATAATAATTTGGAGCATGCTGTGCAGCAGAGTTTTTGCTGTTAGAAATGAGTACTGATACTTTTAACCTGATACATTCAAGTTTTCACCATATAATGTTGTATATCTCCATTTTTCTTTTGAGGTAAGAGTTTGTCACATTACCCATCCCTAGATTCCAGCAGTGTAAATCATAAAATGTGTGTGTTTCTTTTATATGGCGTTATAAGGCAAATGACGAGATGGATGGATGGACCAATAGAAGAATTTGAGCAGGGTGTATTTCTTTGTCTTAAGTCCCTCTGTGGTAAAATATTCTCACCTTTTTTCCTCTCATTTCTCCCCAGAGTTCATGTTTACAGTCTGTCTCCATTGGCTGGGATGGCGGTGTATATGTACAAACATGTGGTCACACACTACATATAGACTGCCACAAGTCCTATATGGAATCACTACGGGTAAGAACATTTTAAAGCAATATCAGGTTTGTTCTTAATGTCAGTACTGTCATTTTTCTGAGGAGAGGGGTGTGAGTATGAGTAGTTGGAATTGTGTGGGACAATGCTGTATAAAATATGTAGCAGAGTTAACTTGGATTTGTCATTTTCTGTCTTATAACTTGTATGAACATCAATTAATACACTAAATGGAGTTTAATTGACTAGCTGGAGAGTCCTGGGAGTGCTTTTTGCACCTACAGTGTGCACTAATAAGCCCAGGAGTGCAGTGGGGATTGGTGTGGCTGCAGTTGACCACACTCTGTATTCACCATTGCGTACCATCCTTGTCAGTAACACTTTACACTTCAATTCATCATTTTCTAAAACTGCCCTGAGGATATTTGGCATTGCAATAGGCGTCACAGTCTTCTCTGATTAGGTGTAGGTGAATACTTTTGCACCAGGAGATTTTGATTTACCCAGAAATGGAGTGCATATTGCTTGTATATTTGAATATGATGTATCAGATTTGGCTTATCTGTTAGAGCCTAGAATACACAGATGTGTGTGCTTAAAATAGAGAAGGTCAGCTTTCATTTCACAGCACTTGTTATCTGTTGAACCTCAAAGGGTTCATAGGAATCATCTGTATCCCTGATAAATAGTAGCATTTAAAGGTGTAACAATTTCATTGACATGACATTACATTCACAACCTCTTCTTATAGTCTATTTTAATGTCTTCTGAGAACGTTTTATGACAACTATAGTCAGTGATCCACACTAGGCATGTTTGGGCATCCTTAGAGTGTAGTGGCAAGGAAAGGAAGGGGGTTCTCCTATATGAGTTAAAAGAAATATAGATCTTAGAACTATAGATCTTGATATATATAGAATTGAAATATAGAATTTAGATCTTGAATCCACTTTCCAGTCCTGGATTTAACTCTTGATGAAAGTTAAGTGAACAGTTAATGTGGTGCAGTTGCATTGTGTAATAAGAAGCAGCAGAGCGTATGTATAGTGTGGAACACCTAGTTGGCACTCTATTGAGTGTAGGTATTCCTTAAATGAAGTCTTCAAACTTAGGGTTAACACAATCTAACAAAATCACATGGCCTCTCATATGTCTTGGATTAAGGTGGAGCAATTCTTAAACTTATATTCTAAAAAATACCCTGATTCACAAAATGTCATACATTAGGTGAATTAACCCTATAATGTGAGATTTCTATGTTTAACCACATACAGAGGGAAATGGGTTTGGATTCCAGCTACATTGTTCTGTCGTGCTCCAGCCAGCATTCGGTTAGATTACAGTTCCCAACAACTGAAATGGTCACTGCCCAATTACATGCAGGCGGGTCTACATGTGTTTATTCCACCCTTTGCCCAGTTATTTTGCAGGGGACAGTGAGTGTGTATGAAGATGACAGCCCTTCTCAAAAAACCTGGCACGTCATTAGTAGTTCATTCATCATAGTGACACGTCTCAAATTGATATTTCAGAGGTGCTCTCTCCATCACTCACTTCCATGACGCGTATGATAATGGGGACAATACGACATCGCTCTATGCTTTAATAATGTTTAATGTGAGCAGACAGAGTGTAGACTGACAACAGGAAGACAAAATGATTGATAGAGGCACTCTCCATGAGTCCCTGGAGTGACCAGTATCCATGAGATACATGAGAACAGATGAGTCATGTTTAAAGAGCCAGTAAGCACTGGAAGTCTCACTGGAGTGAACAGTGAGTTAAAATATGCCCTGAATACTTTTATTTCCTGTTTATTGCCCACTGTGCTCTTATGTACTTAACTGGGAATACCAATGAGCGAACCAGTCTGGTATTTTTTTTTTGTGCTTTATATTCTTCTATATTTTTGTTCTCACATCATTTTGTTTCTCTCTGGGTCAGAATGACCAGGTGTTGCAGGGTTTCTCTGTAGATAAGGGTGAGTTCACCTGCCCACTGTGTCGCCAGTTTGCTAACAGCGTTCTACCCTGCAAGCCCGGCCGTGGCACAGAGGCGGGTGCCTGGCATACCTCCAGCAACAAGAGTCCGGCCACGCTGGTCAAGGAAGTGGAGGACTTACAAGAGGAGCTGGGCATTTTCCCAGTAAGCACCTATGTAAGGCAGAAACCTCTCCCACTAGCATTCATTAGGACGTGTCCATGTCTACCATCCATCTTAATGTGCGAGCTATAACTTCCATCCTCACTGCTGTGCTGGTGGTCATGGAATAAAAGGAGTTTGTGCGTGATTGAATGCTGACAGTCATGTAATCCTTTCATCTCCTCTTCTGTGACATTAGCATGTGTTTATATGTCAGAAGAAAAAAATAATTATTCATGATTTTAGTTTTTACTGCTAATCTCATAACCTCTAAACAACCTTGCAGACGGAGTCTAACCTCACTAAAGAGATGGAGTCTGTGATCAAGGACATAAAGAATGCCACGCAGAAGAAGTATATGGACTACGGAAAGAACCCTGGCTCTCCTGATAATGATTTCCTCTTCATGTACTCAGTGGCCAGGTAAGCATTTCTGAGGTTTGGAGAGGAAACAATAGAGTTTGCCAGGTTGAACCATTTTGTTCCCTCTGTGGGAATTCTCTGGCCTGGCCATAGTATTTTTTGTTACAGCCAATTCAGTCTTATTTTAATCTGGCTGTTGTTGCTGCTATCATAGTGCAGTTATCTCTAGAGCTGTAGTAAAAGCCAGCCCTTCCACCCCTACCACTTGAGGCTTCCTGCCCTATTTGTAGGAAATTGATTTGTCTGTCACTTCATGCATCCTTTTTGTTGTGCTCCCTGCTCATATCTGAACAGCCCTAGTCCATTGTGAGTGTGTTGGAATGGTTCGGGTAGAATTAGGTTTCCATGCACAGGGGTACTGAACAGGCAGTGCTATAAAGGTATTGATTGTGATTGTGGCATTGTGTTCCATGACTGATACCAGCTTGTTAACTCTTTAACGCCTGGATGATCAAATAATTGTCAGATAATTCAATTTTTTTTAAAACTTTGTGTTTATTTTTAAATTTCTGACTGATTATTTAAAAAAATGAAAGGTGAACACTTTGCGATGACTCTTGAAATGTACTGCTCACAGCAGCAAAGCAACATGTATAACAAAAAAACATTATTTATTATTTTATTATTTTTATTTATTTCTTTATTTTCAGTGAATTGACTGCAGCTCAGTTTCTTGTCAGCATCTTCACTCTAGGATCTGACCTGTCATGACCAAAGTTGTTACCAAAGCCCTTCCCTTTTATTCCCAGAAATAATATGGAGGCTATTAACTGGTGCGCTCAAGCCTTTCCCCTCTACTCTCTTTCCCTCCCTCGCTCACCCTCTCTGTTCCAGTCTCTGGTTTGCGTCGTCTTTTTCTCGTTGGCTGAACAGCACAGTGGAAAATTCCTCAGTCAAATGCTTGCTCCCTTATCAGTGGCAGCCAGATGGAGCTGCCCGCCTGCATTATCTATGGGAAATTGCTTCTTCTTCTTTTTTTCCCCTCCTCCCCCCTTCAGCCCTCTCTGCCTCTTTTCATCCAGAAAAACTGGGGATTTGTCCCTGCCTTGCTAGCCTGTTGAGACTGACCTGCTAATGCTGATCAGTGTGGCCTCTTAACACAGACTAATTACATCAGCTGGCCAAAAGGCACAATGTTATAGGATTTTAATGATGACCGAATGATAACCATAGAATATACTTATGATAGCATGAGGGCACAAAAACCTTATTAACTTTCAGTTGAAGTCAATGTAAAAAGATATTCTTCCAAGCCATTTTGGAGCAATTCTATTCATTAATCGTGACACAATTTAAAGATCAACTGAAAGATTCACTGTGAAAAAGTGAGAACAGCAAAAATGGAGATTTAAGGTCTTAATGCAAAAGTAGCAGTGTGTTTGTGTCTAGTAAGCAAAGTGTGTTGAATCTGGTGTTTATGGTCTACGTACTAATACAGTCCTTTCCTCCCTGTTGATTTTGTTTGCTCATTGACAGGACAAATCTGGAGCTGGAGTTGGTTCATCGTGGTGGGAACCTGTGCAGTGGGGGAGCAAGTGCTGCAGCCAAACGCTCCTGCCTCAGTGAGTCTTAAACCTATATACACACCCCTCCTGTGACCTAATATTCATGCAGATTCCTTTTCAGGAATTCAGCACTAATGAGCTGAATTAAAGATACTGAAGAAGTAAACAGTAAGGTCATTTGTAAAATAAATAAATCGAAGCTCTACTGCGCATTAGAGTTGGGCTATATATATATATATATATATATTCCCAATATCAAGATATTGGGATATAAACAGTGAAAAATGGGCTACGGTGACATTATTAAATAGTCTTCTGTTAGACATTGTATTTTCCACATCATATTTCATATCATAAATTGTCATTCAGCTAAAATATATGTAGTTTTTGTTCATATTGTCCATCCATGCTTTGTTCAAATGTCAGAAGTGTGTGTGTGTGTGTGTGTGTGTGTGTGTGTGTGTTGAACATATGTGCATTATACACAATGACTGACCCTTGGTTCTTGATGTATATTTAGGCTAGATGTTAGTTTAAGGTAAAAAGAAAATGAAGCCTATGTTTTTCCACTGTCAGTTCTTGAGCCAGTCAATTGAATGAAGTGTTGCCTCAGCATTGTTCAAGCAGTGTTTATGAGGAGTTCTAGAATGGCTTGGAGAAAGGTACCTGAAGACACTTTTCTAGATTCTATTCACAGTCTACTTTCCACCCCAGGTTTGTTCAATTGTTCAGAATAATTGGCTATGTGTCTGTGTGTGTGTGTGTGTGTGTGTGTCTGTGTGTGTGGTCTGGTCTCTGGGCCCTCATGAAAAGTTCAGTCACTCTTGAATAGAGCTGAACAGATTTCACACTCC
This sequence comes from Acestrorhynchus altus, assembly GCA_034509495.1. Lineage (NCBI taxonomy): Eukaryota > Metazoa > Chordata > Actinopteri > Characiformes > Acestrorhynchidae > Acestrorhynchus > Acestrorhynchus altus. Next base: position 20,338,644 of record CM067509.1, read on the forward strand.
ACCACCACGGCCATTTTCTGAGCTACATTAAGTATGTGGGCCCGGCACTGGCCAAATTTACTCAGTCGCAGTACATTAGAGATTGGTGCACAGAGGGAAGGGGGTGGAAGACAGTAGGGGGCCACTTGAAGAGAACAGCTAGACAAAAAATGAAAGCAAATGGATTGATGGACTTGGAGCTACACTAGAGAAAAGAAGAATGGTGGTCATGATGGATATGACCTGTGATATTTGCATTGAAGTTACCATAGAATGCGTTCATTGAGTATCTTTATCATGTGACAGTGATTGGGGTGAAAATGTCCAGATTTGGGTTCACAAGCCTATTTAAAATCCTGCCTCATCAAAATGAATGTAATGGGTACAATTGCTGTAATTGGTAGGTTTACATCACTACGCCTGCTCACTGTAACCACACAGTCTAGCAGAGCACTATAACAAGAACAGTGTCATAATTTTTTTGTAGTTGTTCCAGAGTCTTACTGAATGAGGGTTGCTGTCCTCTTGGAGTCCAGGTCCCATGGTGTACTGTTGGCTAGATGAGCAGATTTGGAGTTGGGTGTGCCTGGGTTTGCCTTCAGCCTAGCATGGAGACCTGTTCGCTATGAAGAGTTCCCTTCAGCACAGTCCACGTCCCTGGCATTCCTTCTATGGACAGTGCTTCCCTCTGTCAACTAGCATTACCTTTTAGGCTTTCTATCCTTACTTCCATGTTATCCCCAGAAGCCACTCTGTAGGTGGCTGGGCTGATTATGTGTAGATTTTGGGCTGTGAGTCAAGACTGTTGCATAACAGTCTTGGGGGTTTTTGAATTGGCCTGTTGTACATTTCTGAATTGACTTTTGTGTGGGTTTTGCTTTAGAAGGAGCACACAGTTTGAGTTTTCCATGTAGCAAATGCTCATTAGTCAGCTATAAGAATAGATTTTTGATAAATGTACTCTAAAGACTTTCTATTAACCATGTTCCTAATAATAGTTAGGTAAAAAATAAATAAGGGATGTGATTAATCACTTACCCAAGATGCAGTGAATCAGCTGAAACATTTGGAATCTGAAGTTTGCTTCTTTAAAGCTCTGAATTCTAGGCTAATACTGATAACTAACACTAGACTTAAACATTATTCAGATGGGATTAGTTTTACATTAGCAGGTGATATTGTATGATTTTCTTTAGGATATTTTACTACAGGGTGTCTGTATGATTTATGATAATTGACAGGATATGAAATCTCAGTATAAATGACCAAGATGGGAGTGACTACTTGATTAATACAATCCTGTCACCTCCAAAAAATGTAGGTAATACATGGCTTGACCACAGATAAAATGCTACAGGATGATAGTCAATCTTATAACCCACTTCATAACATGTATAGGCTACAGGCTACACAACACAATGACACAATGCTACCACATGAGCACTGTACTGTCTGTGCTAGGTATAAACCAGCCTGTACACAACCTTGCACTAATCCTGTCTGAATAGAGTTTTAGACTCTTACTAGTCTGCGTATATACATTTCAACGTGTCAAAAAGGTCTGGTTGCATATCTTGAGTGGGTTCAGTGACTTTGTTTGTGGTAGTTAATGGTTAATGTTTTTTATAATATATAATTTTCTCTCTTCTTTTTTTCTCTTTTTCCCACTGTCACTTCATTCTCCTTTCTTTCACTCACATATACTTTCATCTCTATCTCTGTCTCTCTCGCATGTCTATATTTGATGAATGGCATGAGCAAGAGGTGTTAAAGTGTGGAAAGCCTGGTACTAAACCCTATAAGCACAGGTGGGAGGATGAGGCAGATCAATATCAGAGAGTGGAATGGAGAGATCTCCATTCCAGTTGTCTGTGCACTCCACAAACCACCAGCCCCCGGATGATGGAGTGATTTTAACAAATAGGGGTCAGAAAGATGAATGTGTGTACCAGGCAGTAATATAGAGCCTGTGATCAGAAGATGCCTGCTGCATCTTTCACAGTGTTAAAAGCTAGAAACTGCACATTACTGGTATATAGTGAGTCATTGTAATGTTCCGTTTAGCATACATGTGCTCTTTTGGGCTTTGTTGCATAGGTTATTGGTACACCCAATCAAAGAGTCAGTTGTTTATACCATTTTTTTCATCTATCATCTCATTCTATGAAAATGGTTTGAATAAATCAATGAGACCAGGTTCCATCACTGTCTGTAGGTGGCAGTGTTGCTCTACTCAAATCCTTTTGTCCATTGAGAATAGGTCACTGGTTGCCTGCTGGTTATTTTGGTTTTGGTAATGCGCTACTGGGTGTCATGGCCTCAGAAATGAGGACACGTCAGGAGGGACTCCCAGTTGCATAGTGCATTTTCTTTTAATGAAAATAAGAAACATAAAGATGTACAAATTGACTGAACATCAAGTTTTATTTCCTAAGAAATTAATTTTAAGCATTTTCAGTGGATGAATTACTATCTTTTGCTCATACACATGTTCAAATTGATTTTTGGTGCATTGCCGTACATTTGTTTGCATTCAGTGACAAGACCATTAGTGAGGCCCGAATGTTGGATGATCACCTCACCTCATTAGGAGCTCATCAACTCATCCCAAAAATATAGGATGGAGTGCCATCATTCCAGATTACACATTTCCCCTGTTCTAGACCTCAGTACTGGGGATTTTATACCCCTCTAGCCCTCACCTGACATTAGGCATGGTGCCAGGAAGCTCATGTTTTTCTGCTTCATAGACTCCTATTCAATTGATAGTACTTTACAGGGACTAGATAAGCTGTCTGTGCATTTCCACATCTGTGCCCATCTCTGCTCATCTCTGCTTCTCTGTGGGAGCATGGTTTAGACCCTTTGTGTTCAGTACAGGAGAAGGTGACGGATTGAGCTTTAGCACATTTCTAAGACACATCATATCAATCATTTATGTTTCCATGAATCTGGTTTGAGTAACGTACACGCTTGACTTTTTTCAAATGAAAGATGTGCTGCGGTATACATCTCAGCTGAGGCTGACTCGGGGGGTCAGACTGTGGCCTTGGCACTGTCATGAAGTATGAATGGTAGTCTATGGCAGGCCTTCACCATGTTGGTAGCCCAAGGGCTAGTCTCCATTCCACATGTCATACACTCTACAGTGATGTGTAGATCTAATGCACTGTCTCTGTAGAACCGGGTGTGGGAATTGATCTGACTGAGGGGTTTCTGTGTGCAGAATTTAAAGCCGCTGTACAGTGCTCTGCTGTGATGTGCTTTACACTTCTCCCAGCAAATTGTCATATTTGAGTATTATCAGATCAGATGAATGATTTGTTTCAAGCACAAAACTTCAGTAACATTTTCAGCTTCAAGGAATGTTGATGGCTTGAAAGCTGTGTGCCCTGCAAAAGACACCATTTAGCAGCATTGAGAAACAGTTTCATAGCTGTTGTTACACACTTATTATTCAAGCTGAATGCAAATATTTGTAGCTTGTTTTCTAATGCAAGAAGTGTGTCTGTGTTGCTTTGTGATGTTGCTTATAGTGTGCAAAGGTTTTGGCCATCATTGCATCTGGCTACAGAACTGCTGTGTTGGATTTTGTTGGGCATTTAGATGCAGTTGGTCTATCAGTTTTGTACTATATGTGACACTCTTTTACTGTTGCTTTGGTTACATGTAAAACATAAGCAAACCTCTTAAGAAGAGCAAAGACCACTAACCTGATACAGTGAGAGCACATCATTCAGCCCAGTATAATGAATTTCGGAACCCAGCTGGACTGACGGACAGCACAAAGGGAAATTGAGGTATCTTTATATGATGGTGGTGTTACCTGAAGGACTGCCACACATTTAAAATGACATGTGTACTGAATTCCAGGTGCTAGTTCCGGTATCTGTGTAGTCACCCATAGCAATGGTGCTCCAGCGGTCCTTCTGATTTTGTTCTTAGTAGCTGTGAGCTGTTATTAGTCTCTGAAGTGAGTGTGTATTCATGATGTCTCTTTTTTTTGTGTGTGTTTCAGATCAGTTGTTTCATGTGTTGGCCATGCACATGCGTCTGTACAGCATTGATTCTGCATATAACCCCTGGACCAGACTCACACAGATCACCCAGAACAGAGAGCCAGAGTGAGTGCGCACACACACACACACACACACACACACACACACACACACACACACACACACACAGAGTCATTCAGGCTGTCTTTTTCACCTCTCACTAAATGGTGCCATCTCCTCTGGGCTCCAGCAATCTCTCTTCCAGAAACGGAGCGGCAGAAATGAAAGGCCCATATGGGGTTGCCATAGATACCAATAATTGCTGCATCTGGCAAATTACGGGGTGCTGTGCTGCTCAGAAAGAGAAGACCTTTTCCTTTTATTCACTGAATAAAGGGCTTTGTTTGCATGTCTTGGTTATTTTATTTGCTTTTCTGTATCCACATCCACATATGTTGAATTCCATACCATGACAGAGCCGTGCTTTCCACATGTAGTGTGTGCTCATTTTTATGCAGCAGGAATTAATAGACGAGTGGGAATGTGGCCCAGGCCATTTGCAGGAGAATTTTTACTCTATCAATACCACAGAGAGTGCCATGCTCCCACTTAAGACACTCAACAATCTCAATTTCGATAAATGCTTTCATGTTCACCTCTTTCTCACTCCCTCTTGCTCAGCATGTCTGTCTGCCTTCCTCTCGCTCTCTTCTTTTCTTGCCTTTATTCCTTCTCTATGATTAGCACAATAAGACAGCTTTTGCACCTGTGAGAGGTCTCTTAGCGAGGCAGAATTCAGAGGGGAGTCATTCAGTATTAAAAATACCTTGTTAGGGTTTTTAAAGGAGAGCACTGTCGTTTGCTTCCCCAGGCTGTCCCACTGTACTATTTAAATAGCTGCTGTAAAAAGGGCTAATCTCCTTTTGTACTGCTTACTGCATGTGCTCCTTTCCTGGTTGGGTTTTCTTATAGATTGAAGATTGTCTGAGGGATTTTGTTCAGTTGGCAAACTAAAACTGCTGTTTTTAAATGTAAAAAGCCTAGCTAAAATATTATTGAATAATATGAATGTAATAACATCATTAATTTCAGTGATCAAAGGAAAATGCTATCCAACGTGCGTGAAAAGAAATGTATTGACTTTGAATGAGTTAAATCTTTCTTCTTCATCACTGTTAAAATAATAGCTTCTAATACTTCAAATATATTGTAATACTTCGCTAATACTTACTAATCTGAAGTTATTGAAAATAAATTTAAGTATTTGAATTCAAAATAATCATATTGCTTTTAATTGATTCAGATCATTTGTAAAATGATGCATATTGCTTTTCAAGTGATCCTTAATCATTTGTGAATGATTCAGATCATTTTTCAAAAGATTGATGCCTTTTCAATTACTTTTTGAAAGATTCAAATAACTTGTTTCCTTTGAATATTGATTTTAAAATTATAAATCACTACACTGTGTGTGTGTGTGTGTGTGTGTGTGTGTGTGTGTGTGTGTGTGTGATCTATATAGGTACGGGGATGAGGAGCATCCTGAAGTGCCAATGCTGTTTCGAGACGTCCCCTCTTTACTCATCATCTTTGTGCTCACTATGCCTCAGCCTCTACGCAAAGGTATCAGCTCCTTAACTCTGTCCTCCTTAATGACCGTCATAGAGTCATAGGACTGGCCTATAGGTGATCTGACCAATAAAATTATCTGATGTTACGGTTCTGCAAATGTAAGTTTCTCACATTGTTGGAAATCACATTCAGGGGTATGATGACATCTCTGGACATAGATAAGTATTTATACATATTATTATTACATAATTGTGTATTCTTTATGATTATATCTTATTTATATCATTTCGAAGTACTAGTAACATCTTGATATTGGTGAATCCAATCAGATCCTTCGTACAAATCTGTCCCTCTTTTGTACAGGATCAGACTGTGTGGCCTGTGTTATTCCATATCAGCATTAACCCTGGCCCAATGCTTTCTTATCTGCTACCCTCTGTTCACTTTATCTGTGTGTGTGCGCATGTGTTTGTGTACAGATCCCACCAAAAGCTCCCAACTCGCTCTCCCTGTCTGTCTCTGTCTCTTTCTATCTAGCTTTCTCTCTCTCACACTCACTTTCTTACTCTGGCTTCACAAAACCCTTTCACCTTTGTGCTCTTTTTTTTAATCTTTATTTTTTACTCTGTCTGTCTCTTTTGTTTTGCAAGCTCTTTCTTACACTCTCAAGCTCTGTCTAGCCTTCTCTCTCTCTCTCGCTCTCTCTCTCACACACTTGCATGTTTTTCTTACACTTACACTCTCTCTTTCATGGCTCTTTGTTTCTTTCTTTCTTTCTTTCTACTGTTCTGAGCTGTTGGCTGTTGATACAGGCCTATGCGTAATATTTCGTACAATTGCAGTGTGTGGTTGCTGATTTACATTACCATATGTCTGAAGCTGTAACTAATCATTTCTGGATACAGGATAAACCTTTCTGGGAGCTATAGAGTAAAATGTACGATGTGAAATATTTTATTGCACAGGAGCATGCCTTCAATTTGATTTTAAATGTGTATTAAACAGAGAGGAGGAAAACATGGTGGAGTTTTCAGTTGTTTATTTGAAGAGGACCAAAGTGCTTTCTTGCCCATCTACGTGTGAAGTCGTAGTCATTCTAAAAGCACTGTGCTGTTTTTGGTCATTTTCATTTGGGCAGTAATTGAAGCTCGTTGGCAGGCTGGGTAAAAGGCAGGTGTGTCAGAGACATTTATGAGAGGAAATGAAAGTAATGTTCCTTTTGCTGCAGCACAGGCCAGTGATTGGAACAGCTTTTTAAAAGCTCCAGTATGGAATGAGGTAGTCTCTGCTCTCTCTGTCCTTCAGGCCACGCTCAGGGGAACAGTTCTCGATGTGTTCAAAGTCACTCTAGATATGTGTCAATCCAGCATTGATCAACACCAGAGCAAACATCATTACCACACTCGTCGGGTGATTGCAGAATTGATTTTAACACTTCACGATGAGAGATGGGTGTGAATGAAGTCTTTTAGTAATGCAACAGAGGTGAACAAATCGGTCAAGACATTACTGTGTACACACATCTGTGTGTAAGCTGTTAGTGTGATCCTCTTGACAATAGAACAGTAATGGAGTATTATGCTCCTGTCACACTCTTTGAGACATACAGAAGCAACAGCCACATAAACTAAATCCATGTTCCCCAAATAAATCCACATCATAATGCAATCTAATTGACTTTCACATAGTGACAATAGTTTCCTACTTTTAATCTTTTTGTGATTTAAAATCACTGCTTTGGAATGTTTTTTGGAATATTCTTTAATTCAGTAGCTGCAGATCCAAAAGGCTGTGCTTGTTATCGGTCAGGAATACAGATTTAGGCTCGTTGTATGATGGCAGATAAGTTCACCACCATCTATTACAATTGGTATACTGAGGTAGTGTTAATTTAAATGGCATGATGATGATTTCCTAAATATGCAGTGTTCATTTTTAATATATTCAGCCTGACTTGTGACTAACATTTTCAAACAATACCCTGCCCTGCTCATACACAGTAGTGCAGTTGAGGTGTTTAAACACTTCAGTGTTCCCCATTAGTGAGAATAGTCTACCAACCAGAAAATCCATTCAACAGCATCCTGTGAGGACTTGTGAAGGACTAGAAGATGACTAACGCACACTGTGCAGAAACAGATGAGCTTCTGACACTGAATTTACATCTATAATTTGGAGCAGCTAGGTCTGAGTGGGCAGTGAGTGGATGCAGTGTTTAATCACTCCAGCAGCACTGCTGTATCTGATCCCGCACTGATAGACGTAAGTAAGTAAGTACCTGTAAGAATGGAAAATAGGCCCCAGTTTGCTTTAGACTTTCAATACTCTGTTGTACCAAGATGTTTTGGTCGCTACCTTTATGATGCTGAATTTTGAAATCCTACCCACTATCATTTGATTTGGGAATGCTGCTTCTCACTCTGCTCCCACTCTCCAATCTCCTATGATACCTTCCTAAGAATTAGGAGTGGGTTCCTGAGAGATGTTCTAATGAGAAGTCCGTGTCAGATTCATGTTGTGTTTTTAAACCTCAGTATTGGTTTTAGTTCTGCTCTTGTAATGATTCATCTAATTGTCCTCATAAATTCAACAGATCCCATATATTGGTGAATGTCAAAATCTTTGTGAAACTAGACAGGGTTTAAAGAGGAATTTTCGTCTTAAGAACAGTTGGTGAAGAATACCAATTCTCCGGCTGAAAGGTGAAGTTTCTGCTTTATTATTTAGCGGACTCTATCAGGTTGTCTTTGCAAACATGTCCCTGCATTTTGCATCAGCCGTCCATTGATTGACATCCTTTGACTTTGAATAGGTGATAGGGTTTTACTACACACACTTCTTTTTTTTTTTTTTTTTTTTTTTTTTTTTTTTTTTTAGTAAAAAAAAAAAAAAAATCACAGGTACTGGGTGATTGTGCTGAAGGTCAATGTTTTTTAAATAAAATATAGCATAAAATGAGTAATTTGTAATCTTGACTAATCTGATTATTCTTAAGGTGGTGTCTAACAAGCCTAAACCTTTAGGTTTTGCTATGTGCAGTGTGTTTCTCTTCAGTTTAATGTTTACATTTTGTGTGTTTCGTTTGTATTTTTTATTGCAGAACATTTTACATGTATAGTGAAGGTGCTTTACACTCTACAATACACTCAGGCCCTGGCAGCCTTATCAGTCAAATTTAGCCCTGAGGAGAGACTAGCCTGGAGCAACACCGGGGCAGCCAAGAAGGTACAGCCAATTAAAACATGCACTCCACAACCAGGCCACACCTTGTAAAAAAATGGGTGTTATTAGATTGCTAAGATTTCTGAAGGTTTTTTAAACACTTTTTACAACATCATGCCATCGTAGATTCCAGTATTTAAACACATCTTTGCACATATAGCTTACATAGACAGGGTGAGCGAATGAGAGCCTCACTGCATTTGTTTTTAAGCAGTTAAACCTCTAAATGCACTGCGTCTATCATCATTATAGAAGCACATCATTATCTGTAAGGATTGGTATGTTAGCTTTCCGCTCTATTAAATCACAATTGGAGAAGAAGGGAGTGGAATATAAATGGACAAACACAAATGTGTGAAGTTTCTGATTGTCCTTCAGGCTCGCTTAATTCTCCATTATTCAGATACGCCTTTCCTCTGCCTCCTCTCTTGTCATTAAGGTAGAAGCTGTCTTTTTTTTTTTTTTTTCTCCCCACAGTCAAATTCCATTCTCAGTGCATTTACTGTTCATTTTTGTTTGAGGCTGTATCATTTGTGTTTGGCCACAGTAAACAAAATGAGAGTAGTGAGGAAAGGACAGTTATAAACCTCATGCTTGATAAATCTGACAGCAAGCAAGAAGTAAGCATGATGAGTGTTCTGTTTTAAATTGTCATGTAGTGAGCATGATGAATGCAAGCCATTTCACCTCCTATAAAATAGCACACAAAGCTGGAGAGCTTTATATATTCAATAATATCACCAAACTTGTCAGCATGGAAGAGCTCTAAAGAGAGAGCTTCAGTGAATTCTGTCCAAGTTAGGATTCAGTGCATTACTGAGTATGAAAATTTCAAAAATATTGAAGTGTCATTGATTCGCTTGTCCATCCATGGTAGTATTAGCTTGTACACATTTATCTTTTCTCTGTACATACGTTCAATATTTCATTCAATTTCCTGAGCAATACCTTTGCATTCATTAATATGTCTATTGATTGACTGACAGTGTGTCACATTTAACCTTTCCTCCTTCTTTACTCGCAGAACATGCCAAACTCTGAAAAATCATGGGAGACACTCCTGAGCCATGTAGTTAGTGAGCTGACAAAGGCCAAGTGTGTGTATGAGAGCAGGTCTGAGGAGACCATGGTAAGAGTCTACTGATGGTTCTCAACCTAAATTATAACCCTGCAGACTAATGAAGTAAGCTAAATAATGTATTGTAGACTGACTTATTTCTTTACTGTGGAGATGATGGAGACAAGAGGTTGCAAGACCTACAGTGCTACTTTAAAAAGAGAGGCATGCTACTTGACATAAATGACATAAATGTGGCTTTCCAACTTGCATGAATTCTAATGTACATTTTAGGCCCACAGCTGGAATTGAGAATATTCATAGCTAATTCACATTCAGTGTTTCTTTGATTTCATTTAAGGTAATAAAAGTTAGTGGCATGTTTCTCTACATCACACCATTACACAATAAATGTTCTATGTTGGGTTTTTGTTTTTTTGTCAAGCCTTTTTTAGCTAATATATTTCAAGCTGGTGTATGTCAGGTATAGTGCTGCTTTACAGAGGGTCTTGGAAACAGAAAGGATATAGCAACAACTTTGCCCTTGTTTTTGCAAGGGCGATTGTGTCAGTTGGGTTTTGAGCCTATTTTAGCTCCATGCCTCATTCTGTCATTCACCCCCCTTTCTCTGATGAATAACTCCATGGCTGCTAGAGCTAGGTTTTAGAGATTCAGCTCCCCTCCAACTACCACATCAATCATCGCTTTATCAACAGGTCATTAATGATTATTGATGAGGTGTGACTTTCTTCCCTCTCCTGGTCTCTCTCGTTCTGTCTAGTTGAGTTCGAGTGTGTGGTCTCCTCAGTCTATAGAGTTTACCCTGCAGCAGTTCTGTCTACCCTTCCTGCGACTCTCCTGCCTCCTTCAGCACCATCTCTATGGGGACAACCTGCCTGGCTGCCCGGTATAACCAGATGTGCCTTTATACACACCACACCACACTGCACATGCGTTGTTGATGGCTACAAACTGACATTCACCCAAACATACTGATATATGCATGCATTGTAGGGATTAAAGAAATTAAGAATAGGGTAAAGAATATAGTGATTTCTCAGTATGTATGTGTTTATATATATATATATATATATATATATATATATATATATATATATATATATATATATAAAATGTGCGAGTGTGTGTGGATGGATGGATGGATGGATGGATGGCGAGCACATGTATTGTAGAGAATGAACCTTAACAGCCCAAGGAAATAAGTGGACATAACTTGCCTCGTTCTGTGTGCAAAGAAAAGCCCTCTTTCTCCACCCTCAATCACTTATTGTCATGGGCATCTGCTAGCTGACAATACAAAATCCTCCCAAGTTCATTGAGCTGCCTAGTGATGGTATATTAGCACCAATTTGAGAGGATGTTGTTGTACTTTCTGTGACTCAGAGAAGGCATGTGCGGATGTTTCTCCTTTCAGCCTTGTAGTATGAATAGGTGGTGACCTATTACTGGATGGAATTACATTGAAGGGGAAGAAATTTTAATAAAAAAAGAATATGCATGACACCATCAATATATTGTCCACTACATCCAACAGCTACACCTTAATTGCCAATTTCACATTCTAAAATATAGCATTTTCAGTAATTCTGCACCCAGTGACCCTGTGAATCTCTCTATATGTTTTATTTGCAGTTAGAGGAAGAGTTCTCATTGTTGATGGGCTGTTTGAGTTTGCTGCCTGGACTGACACAGTCCAGCAACTCCATGAGTAGCGCAGCGTGCCTGGAATGGAACGTCAACGCATTTGAGCTGCTCTCCCAGTGGTGCTCTGAGCTCATCAGCCTGGCAGGCACTCCCTCACAGCAGGCTATGGTATGGTCACCCTGCACACTCCTCAGATACAGTGCATCCAGAAAGTATTTATAGCCCTTCACTCTTTTGTACATCAGACTGGGGTGTAGACCTTAAGCACACAACTAACGTTACAAAGCAGTGGCTTTGGGACAACTCCGTGCATATCCTTGAATGACCCAGCCAGAGCCCAGACTTGAATATCTCTAGAGATATCTAAAATGGCTGGTGCTCCCCATCCAATCTGATGGAGCTTGAGATATTCTGCAAAGAAGAATGGGAGACACTTTCCAAAAACAGGTGTGCCAAGCTTGTAGTATCATACTAAAAAGCCTGTAGTTGCTGCTGAATGTGCTTCTATTAAGTATTGAGCAAAGGCTTTGAATACTCATGTACATTTTTGTCATTGTGGAGTATTCAATCCATTTTGGAATAAGGCTGTAACATAACATAAAATGTGCAAAAAGTGAAGCATTGTGAATACTTCCCTGATGCACTGTATTTGACCCAATTCAGTTTGAAGTTGTTTTTATTGCATGTGGATGCTTAATGTTTATGTAATGGAAGTGATTTTAATCAGTGAAATTGTGGTTGTTTGTTTGTTTTTTGTTATTTGTTTTGTTTTGATTTGGTTTGTAGACTCTATTGGTGCGGGACCCTCAGTGGTCTGCTCCTCATCTGCTGCAGCTTCCAGACAACTATAACACCATCTTCCAGTACTACCACAGGAAGTCCTGTTCTGTCTGCAATAAAACACCAAAGGACCCAGCGCTGTGCCTGGTGTGCGGGGCCTTTGTCTGCCTCAAGGGCCTCTGCTGCAAACAGCAGGGTATCTGCGAGTGTGTACTGGTGAGTAAGGCTGCTCTCCAGATTCACGCACCATAAGCTGGGTTGTAGGTTTCATTTCTTCAGGGGCTAAACATCTGAAGTTGTAAAGTGAAATTACAGCTTAATCTAGAGAATGACCCCAGCATGCTGTGTGGGGAATGTCAAAATGTGAACGTTTACCCAAACAGAAGTTAGTCAGTCTGTTAATAATGATGATCATTTTATGTGTTTATAGCATTCTCAGCACTGTGGAGCTGCCACTGGAATCTTTCTCCTAATAAATGCCTCAGTCATCATCATCATCCGGGGACATCGTTTCTGTCTGTGGGGGTCTGTGTATCTGGATGCTCATGGAGAAGAAGATAGAGATCTACGGTATTTTTACTTTAACATATATGGACACTTTCACACCTGCACCGTATATCTAGATGTTTGTGGAAACCTCTTGTGATTGTCTCTTTTAATGTCTCACGCTGATACACAAATGCACACTCAGCTTGTCTAGATATCACCAATAGAATAAGAACAGATAAGCATATGAAGTCCCCCAGCATTGAGATGCAGAGCAGTGGAAGTGTGATCTCTGGAATTATTGCATTCTTTCCAATACTTTTAGGATGTGTTGGGATGGTGATCGTTCAATATCCTGACCTCACTAACGCATTTGTTGTTGAATGCAAGCAAATCCTCATAGTATTTAGTTTGGCACACACCTTTTTTAGTTTGATTAGTATTGAGTATTATTGGCCAGTCAAGTTTGAGTTCTTGATCTGCTTTTAAATGAATCCTGGTTTGGTTAGTTCTGATCAATGCTGTTCTGTTTAACATTTGACCTTTTAGATACACCTCTCTTTCTCTAAATCCTTTTCATTATGAGATGTTAGCAAAGCCTTTTATTACCTGCATACATGGGTAGATCTGACTGGTTGAGTGGCTGGATTGGTTAATTTGAAGCCATCAAATAAAGATTCATTCTGTTTTTCTGATTGATTTGATGTAAAAGGGCTATTTACAATTGGGATACACCCTGCATTTGAGGAATAGATGAAAGTTTGAAACCAGTCAAAGAACACATTCAACACCCCTGTGCATCATTTTGTGGGCGTTGGTTGTTGCAGTGTGAAATAAACTAAACTAAAAAAGATGAATAGAGTGAAACAGTTGAGTACAGAAAACAAACTTGATCTTTAATATAAAAAAATAGGTGTGTAAGACTTCAGTGCTCTTCTCCCATAGTCTCCCAGTCTGCTCACACAGTCAAATGCATCCCAGTTCAACAAACAAGCTGATTTGATTGGTTCTCAGGGTTTCTAAGCTGATGTTTGTTCTGCATGTCTACAGTCGAGGCAAGCCTCTGTTCCTGTGTGAGGAGAGGTACCGTGTGCTGGAGCAGCAATGGGTGTCCCACACCTTCGACCACATCAACAAGCGCTGGGGTCCCCACTACAATGGACTTTAACACGGCACACCCAAAACTGGCTTGGAGGAGCCAGATCACACTGGGCATGAGTGCCACCCTCTGTATCTCCTTTTGATAAATGCTATCATGTAATATAAAAGAAACAAGCCGTGAGTGGATTGCTGCTACAGCCTTGGTTATGTGAAGTTTAGTGTACAATCACGCCTAACGACTAATGGTGTGTGTGTGTGTGCGTGGGTGTGTGTGTGTGTGTGTGTGTGTGTGTGTGTGTGTGTGTGGTTTTAAAGTGGTTTTCAGTTTGTATTTGAAAGTGGAGAGGATTGGGTGGGGAGGGGGGGTGTATTTGTTATTGTTTTGGAACAGGCTCACAGTGAAAGCACAGATTAGCCCATTGCTGAGTGCATTTGAGTGAGTGATATTTGAAGCATGAGTTGCTTGGTTGCACCTCAAAAAATGCTCCAGTGTAGTTGAGGAAAAGCTCAGCAGACATTGGTTGTTTTCTGATAAACACATGATCAGTACAGCAAATCCTGACCAAAATCTGGCCTGTTTAGAAATCTGTTTTATTCAGTGGCTGTCAAAAAACAAGAATAATAATTTCTTATCAGTGCCTATTAGATGGAGGTACCGAACTAAGAAGAGCATATCAACCATAATTATCAACCTCAATCATAACCCCATGACTAGTGCAATGTGTAATAATGTCATTTTACATGTTTTGTCACACATCTCATTTTATTCTCAACTCAGATCTTCAAGTGCTGGTATGGGATAAATGTAATTTAAATGCAGATCTCAAAAGATCAGCACTGAATGGTAGAACAGCAGTTACTACTTACAGAGGTAGGACATTTTCTACCAAGGCTTTGGGAAAACTGGGCCATGGATTGGCACTGACATGAATGAAAATTTTCTTTTAGAAAGTAGATAAATGGGTTTATCAACAGATTGTAGTTAAGGTAAGAAGAGGCTTATCTCTGGTTCAAGGTCTAGTTGCAACCATCCTCAGGAATTGTTTTTTCTCTTTTTTTTTCATATTTTTTGCTGTAGTTGAAGAGAAACTTTTAATATTTAAATAAATGCTGCTATTCATTGTTGAGAGTTAATTATAACATTTGTAAAAAAATGATTTTTATGATTTCTTATTTTTTTTTCAAAGATAGGAAGGCTCTCTGTTCATGACCGTTGGCAGGTTTGCTGAGCATTTTTTTATTTGAAGTTGCAGGAGATACTGACAATTCAAAGAACTTTTTTGTAATTGACAGAAGTGTTAAAGGTCTAACACCCCTTTAAACCTCCCTGTCTAAATTCACAAAAATGGGGAAAAAATCATAAGTAATGGGATTCATCCCAAATGTTGTTACAGGGCTTGTCGAAGTATACACTTTCTCTACAATAGCAGGCAGGGTCAACTTCAGGTTATGGTGAAGCACCCACAATGCCATCATTTTTTGTATTCTAGCACAATGTATCTGCAGCATTTTCAGCGTTTCTAAGTTCTAGTTTTAAGGATTTATGGAAAGATATTTCCACAATATAGTTTTTGAAGATAAAAAGCCACTGTAGTGCTAGTCCTTTAGCTGGGAAGTGGCCCACAGCCATGTAAGTAACTGGTTCAAGTAATGCAACCACTTTGTTTTACTATAGTTTTGACCTTGCCCAGATCTTCAGTCCTCCATAAATCTATACATATACAACATACACAAGCATGCCAAAAGTCATAGCAGTAGCAAGGATGTGTGTAAATTTATTATGAAATGGTGTTATCTCAGGGGACAGCTTGGGAACACCCCTGTTGAAGTTGTTTTGTGTTCTCTTGTGAGTGAGGTAGAATGCTGGCCAGCGTGCTAATGGCAATGCATTTGAAATATTGGACTTGTGCAAGACATGACAGTGGGTGCAAGGTGGAAGATACACTTCCATTTCTGAAATTATGCACGCATTTAATATTCCTTGATCGACAGTGTCTTGTGTGTACAGGAATGTCATAGAAACGATTTTGGATAATTTGGGCCCAATGGCAGGCTGCGTTATCCTGGTAGAATATCCCATCATGGTGGGGTTAAATGTAAATGAAGGGCTGCAGATAGTCACCAAACAGTGAAATGTAGCTGGCGCTAGTCAATGTTGTTTTTAGGCAGGCCAGTAGACCCAACCCATGCCATGAGAATACACCCTGCACCAGTATGGAGCCACCACCAGCCTGCACAGTGCCTTGTTGACAACTGATATCCATGGTTTCATGGGTTATGTGCCACGGACAAACCCTACCATCAACCTTAAACAACTGTACCCTAACTCATCTGACAATACATGTAGCCAGTCCTCTCTGGTCCAGTTAGCACTATGGTCTCGTAAGAAGTCTTCTGCTCCCATATCCCATGGATGCTAAAGAATGCTGCACTGACCTGTGGGATATGCATGTGGGGCTTCTGCATTGAATGTGGATGTGATTTGTACCAGAATCACTTGTCTGTTTTCAGATTCCACTGCTCATGGTAATTAAGCACCATTGCACACTCGTGTGTTCCAGGTACACGAGTAACATTGTTGAATGTTAAGTGCCAAAGCAATTTTGCAAATGGAATATCTCCTCCATCTGGCACCTACTGTAATGTCTCATTCACACTGATAATTCAGGTTGCCTTGCCATGAGCACACTGTCTAGTGTTTAACCTTACTCACAAGACAACTCCTCACAACTTATAGAAATGTGAGCATTCCCAAGACAGGAATACAAGTGATTGTAAGGAGGTAACGCCACTTCATTATCAGTTTAAATTCTGCAATTATACAATGTCTGTGTATATGACCTGGTTTACAGTAATGTCCCCTCTTATTTAAATGCCTTGGTCAATTTATGCTTTAGATTTTCTGGGGGATAAAAAAAAAAAGTAAAACTAATGAAGCACTTGGAATGGATGATCAGATGTTAGATCTTGTTGGCCATGTCTATAATAATTTCAATTGGGTGTAATAATAAAATTGGGTTCTCCACATAATTGCTTTTAGATGGGTTTCCCAATGCAGTTAAAATGTTTGTCTAAAACTGTCCACTCCAAAATAAGATGTTTGATATGGGGTCTTATTTATTTTATTTTTGTTCTTTGATACCTTATAAAGCACTTGTTTGTAAGTTCTTGAATGTTGTAGTTTGTTTATTATGTTTACCTGTTGGTGTTCCCCTCTCTGTCTGTCGTTTTTCCTCATTTTCCTCTTAGAAGCTGAAAGTCTGACCATTTTGTGATGTCATGAGTGATTCATAATGGAATCTGTTTCAGGCTTTGAAATACAGTTTGGACTTTTTCACTGCTTTATTTCAGTACTCTCCCTTGTAGGCCTTTGTCCATGCAGACTGGAGACCAACAGCACCCACAAAAATGTGTAGGTTATGTTTTTGTGTTGATTTATTTCCTGGGTGTCTGTGTTGTTGGCTTGTAGGCCTAAAACTATAGTATTTCAATCAGAAATAGAACACAGAACATGTGCTTCTCTTAAGAGTATGAACATTTTGAGTGATAGTGACCCTGTCAAGGATAACTTTGTACAATCTGAACTGTTGGCATAGAGCAGGGGTGAGCCACGTGGGCCAGTTTCCAGCACAGTTTGCTGATTTCCCTGCTGTAACATATCTACTAAACATGGCAGTTTATAGGTGAGATGAATCAGGTGTACTTGAGCAGGAAAAGCACTAAACTGTTCAGGATTCCAGCCCTCCAGGATCATATTTGCCCACCCCTGTCACGGAGTGTGAAGCATAAGAGATGCATGAGAATCCACTAAGCACTTAAAGTCAATTTTTTTTTTTTTTTTTTTTTTTACCACAAAAATTACAAGAAACAAATTTGAATACATGTTCTCTGTTGGCCATCCAATGCAAGTGAATATATTTTTCCAGAGTAATTTTTTTAAATACTTCTGGAGATCTTTTTGGTTTGTGTTATTCATGCTGTGTTCACTCAGTGCAGGAGGGGAAACACTTGTGCACCCCCTGCTCTTCTTTTCTGTCCTTCACTTGTCTTGAATTATTGCATGCTGCTGCTTTTCCTTTTCTGTTTTTCCTCTTTTTCAGTTTCTCTCTTTTGTTCCTTCTCAGCCCACACATTGTACAGTCAGTTCTGTGGAGAGTTAATGGGTGTACATTGGAGTTGAAAGCTGCAACTTGTCCTTGGTGTGGTGTGAGATGAGTGAGTGACAGAGAGGCAGAAATACAGTACATTACTGTAGGTGCTGATTCAAACTTTCTGATCTCTATTCGGAAAGGGTGACAGACATTTAAATGCAAAATGTAACATATGTGAATAAAATATAAAGATGCTCTGACTTATTGTATTCATGTTGTTAATGTTGTTTTTAATGAAGGGTTGGTCCGCAGGGTGTATTTTTCACTCGGGGACATTGGAGCCACTGTGTAGTAATTAAATAAATAACTATAAATCTGGGTTAATAAGAGGAGTTTCCAGAGGCCTAGAAAGCAACCCTCTGTTAAAATGGAGAACACAAAAGCTGGTACTGGGCCTTCAGTTCACATGACACATCTCATTAGTTCAGAAAACTAGGAGAACTGAACAGGCTGTGGGTTTCTGATTCTTCTGCCAACACTTGAACAGTTGAAAAGGACATGCTGAATTGTGGTGTTAACTCATGCAAACCTCTTCAACAATCTACAGTAGGTATTATTATTATTGTTATTAGTAGTAGTAATAGTAGCAGCAGTTGTCAGTAGTGGTAGTAGCTGCAACAGTAGTAATGGTGGTGTTAGTGTGAGTAATAGCAGGGGAAAAAGTAGCAGCAGTAGTAATGGTGTTAGTGGTGGAAATAGAAGCAGTAGTGTAAGTAGTGGTAGTATTAGTAGAAGCAGTAGTGGTAGTATTACAAGCAGTAGTGTTAGTAGTAGTAGTAGAAGCATCATTGTTAGTATTAGTAGAATCAGTAGTGGTAGTATTAGAAGCAGTAGTGTTAGTAGAATCATTAGTGTTAGTATTAGTAGAAGCAGTAGTGTTATTAGTGGTAGTATTAGAAGCAGTAGTGTTAATAGTAGAAGCAGTAGTGTTAGTTGTGGTATTAGTAGAAGCAGGAGTTTTAGTAGTAATAGTTATTAGAAGAAGGAGCAGTAGTGTTAGTAGGAGCAGTAGTAACCATGTTATTAGTAGAAGTAGTAAGTAATATAGCCTTAAGTGAAAAACTACATTCTGCTTATTTTGTAAGTTAAAGTAATAAAGCTCAGACTGGTTGTAGTAGAAGTGTTGTAGTTTATGTTTAGCAGTGTGTGTTGTGAGGCTGTCTCCCCTCAATGGCCTGTTTAATGGAGTGAGGAGAACACACTCAGTCCTGAGTAGAGACTGTGCTTTGGGACGCAGGCTGAGCTGAGATCTACTGGGACCTGCACTTCCTCCTGCAGCCTCTTATCAAATTCCAGTTAATAATTAAGGTCGAGTGTAGAAAGCGTCCAAAATCACTTCGGCTATGCTAGGAAACAGCTATGGCAGGTAAGTGTGTTCTCCACTGGAGAGCCCTTTAGAGGGACGTCGCCCCTACTCGAGCTGGAAGCAGAACGGCAGAACGTGGAGGGGAAGAGTAATCGTGGTGTTTGGATGCTGAGCGGTGCAAAACCCAGTTCCAGAAAGTAAAACTCCAGGACGGCTCAGTCCTGCACACACCCGCCCGAACAGCCGGGGCATAATCCTGGAGCGGATCTTTACTTTCTGGACCTGGATTCTGTGGCTGTTCCTGTGGCCGCTTCTCCATCCTCAGAGCGTGTGTTTGGTTCTGTTTACAGGAAATGTGTGTGGAAGAGTTGATACAGTGAAGAATGGGTAAGAATGGGAGTCTGTTACACTAGGTTACAGGAATACTTTTGTAGACCTGACTACACAGTACCCTTGTTTACACCTGGGCAAACTTTCTCTTACTGTGAACAGTTCCTCTCCAATAGCAGCATTAGTGTACAGTTTTAGTGCAATTTTAGAATGAAAAAGCATACAAAAGATGACCCCTGATAACTTTGATCAAAATGTCAGACCTTAATTAGTGGGTAAATGCTTGTTTACAGTCCTCATTTGGCCTGGTGATGCAAGATTCATCTAAAAATATTTTCTTAAGAAGCTTTATAAATAATCTGACACCTCATCTGCGACATTGTCCATGTTGGCTCCTCTACACAGTTGCCTAATGAAGAAGAAGAAAAAAAAAAAGAATTTAATGAAAAGTACACCTCTCCAACTGTTAAGCATGGGGATGGATTGATCGTGCTTTGGTCTTGAACCTGTCTGTCATTTATGCCTGGAAATCAGGTCATTTTTTACTTGTTTAGCTGTACACAGTAACAGATATTTTGATTATGCATGCCACTGTATATCCCGTTACTTCTCCACCTTCTGCATGAATCATTTATGTCGTTTTTTTTTTTTTTTTTTTTTTTTTTTTAAATGCATGCACACACACGGTTGATTTTACATCATGTTTAAATGGGCAGCTATGAATGCAGTCATGTCCTTTACTGTCTACTATTTCAGTAGCTAAATATTTCAAAATCACATATTAGAAACTTCTGGTACAGAAATAATGATGAGCAGCTGCTGCCAATGTTTGGGGATTTTTTGGGGTGCTTGTCTCACGATTGTGTGAGTGTATTCTGACTGAGTGGGGCTTGAGAAGAGACGTGTGTCGCACCCTGAGCTCAGGCTCAAGGTGTACACGGATCAGACTCACTGTGTGATGGATCATTTTTATACCCTATTCCTGGGGGTGTGGCTAATTCTTAGGCATCTGTGTGTGTGTATTGTTTCTCTTGCTCAGGGTTCTGGCTAACTCTGAGGGAACAGAGGGCAAAGAGTTTTACCATCTTCACGGAAGGATCTGGTGAGAGAGGAGAGCAGAGGCTGATGCTCTTCACTGTGGAAACCAGTGTGACATTTACACTCACACACACAGATGAAGAATACACACATCTAAACAGATTTCCTGTACAGTGTATTGGTTTCAACTTTATTCAGTCTGATTATAATTATCATTATAATCATCAATTTTCCTGAATTGACCAGTTGAATCCCTGCCTTTTGCAGACGCAGCCCAAAACATGTTTACACCCAAAGTCTGTGGCATAATTAATAAACATCATACGTTAAGATCATAAATATTGGTTGTCTATTAGGTATTTGTCTTCCTGTAAGTGCGGTCTACAATTTAAACAATGTGTCTGATGGTCAGTTGAAATGCTGAGCTGTGTGCGTGATGAGGTCTTCACCTGCTGGTAAAAAGAGACAGAGAGGGCATCTAATTACGTTAGAACTCGCAGCAGGGGGGACACAGTGAAGTCCTAAATTACCCTCATATCCCCCTAACAGGATTACACAGGACAGAAGTAGGTGTTTTTACCCTGGTGTAGTCAGGCCATGGTGTGTGTGTGTGTGTGTGTGTGTGTGTGTGTGTGTGTGTGTGTGTGTGTGTGTGTGTGTGTGTGTGTGTGTGTGTGTGTGTGTGTTGTGTACGTTCAGGCAAGTGAGTGGCCAGAGATTTTATTAACTGGTTTAGTAACTGGTAGTTCTTTGTGGGTGTATTATGACAGGTGCTTAAAATACTCTAGGCTTATTATGTAGTAAAGCGTATTACTGGTTACCTACAGGAACATTTAACGATTTTTAGGTGCAGTGATCCATATCGACACTTTGGTGGTTTGATAGTTTCTCAACATATTTTGCTTTTAAAAATCAACAACATTAAAAAAAATGGTCAACCTCTGTGCACCAGTTATGAGAGCCTGCCAACAGTGGATTTCCCTGCAAAACGGCACTCCTGTACTCCACCTGCCCGTGGAGCTCAAAGTGTCGTTATTCACTGATACTCACAGTACTTGACTGAGTGATGTACTTCTTCCCACCATGCTTTACTGCGTCTCTAACTTTGATTAGGGCTAGCAGTGCTGAGTGTGTGTACATTTTGGAAATGTAAATATAATCCCTGCAGAACAAACGCCAGATTTCGTTGGGAGTTGTTTTCAAATGGTGTAAGCTGGCCTTTGATGGTTATGGTGGTTGAAAAGCTGGATGAAAGTATTTCTGACTCTGGTTCTGAAAAGATGACGTCTTAGCTTGGTCAGGTTGATTGTGCTTGTAGCTAAACTATCAACTACACCCTGTGCTTGAGCTGGCCTGGCTGGATGTTCCAGCAAGCATGAGGCAGGTGGCGCAAGTTGCATAGCAACATCAAACCAACAACCTTCCATTCACAAGGCTGGTTCCCTAACCACTAATACAGTTCATATTAAAATGTCAGTTTTAGTGTCACACAGTAAATGCAAAAGGTGGGATCCTTCTGCCAAAGTTACCACACAGCCTCGTTAGACTGCTTGGGATTCATTCATTTGTGTGGCCAACCAAATACTAAGAGGTACACTTCCTAGGACAGTCCTACCAAGAACCCATCCTACCACAGCTGCAGCCTCGGCTTGGGAATGCAGGTGAAGTGAGTC
The DNA here is from genome assembly GCA_034509495.1 of Acestrorhynchus altus. Taxonomy (NCBI): domain Eukaryota; kingdom Metazoa; phylum Chordata; class Actinopteri; order Characiformes; family Acestrorhynchidae; genus Acestrorhynchus; species Acestrorhynchus altus. Next base: position 20,361,002 of record CM067509.1, read on the forward strand.
CTTTAGTGGTGGCTCCAATTTTGAATTAATTACACTTGTGACTGTAGTGGGAGCCCAGGAGCAAGAAATACCAGTTCTCACATAATGGTACTTTAAGTGTTTCCTCACTGGGCAATTACAGTTTGTGGTGGGACTGATAGATGTGAAATGACATTAAACACTTTAATTTAATTTGCTGCATGTAAAAAGTATTTTGAATAGATGATTTTTTTTTTAATGATTATTGTAACTAGTTTGTTGATTTAGCATCATTTCTGAAATAAGAGTGACCAGCAGACTTTGGTCAGTTGTGGTGCCACACTGAGTGAAGTGTTCCCACCTGTTTAATTCATGCATTCTCACTCTGTTGTCATCATCAGTATTGCAGTGTAAGACTGACACAGTAATATAAGCTCTCTCTCTCTCTGTCTCTGACATATCATCTTTCCTCACACACAGATAGCCCTCAAAAGGAGGGGGGGTTTAGTGCACAGTCTGGGTTTCTATTCATAGTCCTGAGTTCTTTTAATGACTCAAAGGAAGCTAATTGTTTTGCTGCTGTTTTGTGCATTTGGGTCACATTTTTGAGTCAGAGAGAATCAAAGAGATCCATGTGTGTATGTTTCATGTGAACATTTTGAAATGGTTGCTGTGTTTATATGTGGATGCAAAGTCTTACAGAATACACACTGAAGCCTGTGCAGATAATCTGCTGAGACTTTAGCTGAAAATCAGTTGTCTCGTACGATGAAGCCTCATCATTCAAAGTGATGTAGGAGGAGCAGTGCTGGGACGTGATGTACCACTGTGCAGCGCTGTTGTTTTCAGTGTGGACCTCTTCCACCTGTTCTTCATTCTCCCCCGACACTGAGCCCATAGTAACATGGCCACTGTTTACCATTGTAGCAGAACTCTGTGTGTGTGTGTGTGTGTGTGTGTGTGTGTGTGTGTGTGTGTGTGTGTGTGTGTGTGTGTGTGTGTGTGTGTGTGTGTGTGTGAGAGAGAACCTACAAGCAAGGATGTGGGGCAATTAGAATGACACCTCTGTTCTTAACCTGAGACGGCTGAGGGCGAAAGTAGTACATGGATGTTTATCATGCTGAGATAAAATGCTGTGGTGGTTTAGAGTGAGTTTCTGTGACCGACTGCCTGCATAATGTCTGCATAATTCAGCTTTTGACTGACAGCTCTGTGCAGTTTCTGTCTCACTGTGTTTAGAAGAGTGGCGTTTTAGTGCATCTGCTTTATGATCTTTTATTATGGTTTCCTCTCCCACACAGTGAGGTATTAGGATAATTAGACTTGAACATGAAACCCTTTTATGAAAGCCATGCTCATCTGATGTAAACAGTGTGGGAGTGTGTGTCTGTGTGTGTCTGTGTCTGTGTGTCTGTCTGTCTTTGGATATTTTCTGTACAAAAAGCCTTTGTTGAAAAAGCTGGCAAGAACAAGGTGGTAGTAGTAGTATTAATATTAAAAATCAGCAGAAGTTCAGGTAATGTAGATGCAGGAATAGAATATCAACATTCAGAAGATGTTGTCTTACTTTTCTCTGTACTCCTCATTGTCTAAGGGTCAAAAATAACCTGCCTTCACTAATCTCCTTAAAATAAAATAGCTTAATAGATGTTTAAACCCTCAGGTGGATTAGGACATGATTCAGCAATGATTCAGTGACTGAGTGACTGAGTTAGTGCGCGATTGCACAAGCGAGCGGTTTGTTTGTTTTTGGGGAATGTAAATGACTTTATAAATGACCATAAGACATGGAAGTGTACAGCTGTCATGGAAATATAAACTGTAGTTTTTCACTTTCTCCAGTCTTGTAAAAATATGATTAAGGAGATTTCCTCTGCTATCAAATGTGATGAGTCATTTTTGACCCTTAAGACAACACAAAGGTTTCTAATACTATGAAAAAAGTCCAGCAGAATATCAGTTAATGAACAACTGGGCATAATTATTAACATTTAGAACGTTGTTGTTATTACTGTTATTATTATTTAAAATTCTGTATTAATGTATAGTGAAAAGAAAATAAGCAGATGATCGGCTAATGAACAGGAACTATTGACTATCAGAATATTATATTTTTGTTACTGTTATCATTATTAATCTTATCTGTTCTTGTTCTAATATTTTAAAAAGAAGACCAGTTACTGAACAGCTGGACATGATTATTAAAATTCAGAATAATGTTGTTAAAATACTGTATATGCTGCTTAAATATAACACATGCAAGATGTATGTGGGACCATTTCCTTGTGCTGCATAAAACTGTGTGTGTGTGTGTGTGTGTGAGTGTGAGTGCTCAATATAAAGCCCTTTTATGACTGGTTACATCTTGCTTCTGAATATTTAAAAGTAGATCACATTGCCGATTACAACCTAATGAACAATTCATGAAAGCTGATTAGCATGATTTAGGCAAAGACATGTTTGCACCTTATACACACACACACACACACACACACAGACAGTCATTTCAGCAACGTGCTAGGGAGGTACCTGACAGACAAGGTATGTTGTCTTTCTCTCCCTGTTTTAATTGTATACTTATAATTTTGTATTTAGCGTAAAGATTTTCAAAAGGTGGTCAATAAATGAGCTGGAATATTAGGGTTAATATAAGGTTAGGATTAGGTTTAAGTTTAGAGCTAAAGTGAATAAATTCTGTTACACTCAACGCTTAATGTACAGTTATATTTCATAGATATTGAGTGTCAGTAACATTTGCATGAGGAAACAGTTTGATAATCTTCTGTCTTTAATGTTTAAAATACATTTGATCATTTATTGTTAATGTAGACCTTGGTTAAGATGGCATCCTGGTTAATTACTAATAAGTATTGCATAACAAAGTCAGGATTTCATGTTTATTTTATTTCATGTAATAAATTACTTATAGTCTGTTATGATCTGAAGATCATATTAAAATGTTTTTTCTGTTTGGTGTAAACTTGCAGTATGATGTATGATATAATAACAGGGATAACTGGGAAATAGCTTTGCCACACTATGATCAGAATTCTGCTTACTGTTTCAGCGAGACTGTCTATTAGTTCATAAAATAAAATTACATTTTCCAATCAATTAATAAATACAGTGCTAACTGGATTAAAATAGATTCTTTGTTCAGGTTTATAAGGCCATGAAGTGGGGCTGTCTGGGAGTGTGTGAAAGTTAATATGGGTGTATCGAATGATATCGGTCACTCTGGTCACACAGATGCTGCAAGCAACTCGACCCCACTTCAGAGACAATGGTGCGGCAGGGATGCCACAGTAACATGTTTGGCCATTTTGTTTATACTATTGAAAGACGTAAATTTTTCTGATTAACTCTTTTTTTGGGCATTTCAGCAGCAAGGTCATTTTTAAAAGACTACAGTAAATGGGTTCTGGTCTGAGGTTTCTCATAAACTGGCCTGGCAAATGTTTGTTTCCAGCTAAGAATGAACCCATTCGTATCATCAGTCATAGGTCAGAGCACACTTAACATGTCCCTCCCAGCAAATAAATGAGAGCTATGAAATATCCATCCAGTGCTGCAAAACACAAGCCATCACTCAGTCTACCCTCCACTGCCATTCATAATTCTGCCAGGCCCAATGCACTCTCTGACCAAGCATCATTTACCTTCCCCACTTCAACCTGAGCTCCAAATAAATGCACCGCTGATGCCGGGTCTCATAAGATTGCACATAGAAATGAAATGTATCTGAGAATGCAACCTTAAAACTTTTCAGCATAATCTGGCATAACAGAGCCAGAAGATGGATGAGCGAAGCATTAAACATAACGTTTATCCTGCAGGTCTCACGGGTCATGCAGCGCCTCTTGAGGGTGTCAATCACATTAGTGCAGTAGCCCATATGATATTTATAGCCTGCAATGCTTACAACCTCAAGATCATTTTTTTCATCATGATGTCACAGCGTCTTTAAAGTTGTTTATAAAGTTATTTATTGTTGTGTAATATTGCATTCTGATCGACTGTAATGATTAGTGTTGTTTACTGCATTTGCCCGACAGGCCATTATTTAAGCATAATCCTTGTGTGCTCATGACCCTGTCACTGATGGTTGTCCTTTCTTAGACCACTTTCGCTAGATACTAACCGGTACATACCAGAAAGACCTGCCACTTTGTAGATGCTCTGATCCAGCAGAATAGCCATCATATTTTGGACCATAGTTGCTTAAATCCTTACAGACAATTTTCTGTCACTTTGTATGCTTTTATTCTACCATATTCCAAATTATTCTGTAGGATTCACATCCAGAGACTGAGAAAGAAGATTACTGAACTCATGTTCATGAAACCAGTTTTGTGTAATGGTGTATCATTCTGAAAGTAGCCATTACAAATGCAGCCATGAAGGGATGCACATGGTCAACAATAATTGGATAGTCTATAGGATTCAGGTGATGATTGGCTGGTTTTTGTGCCACAAAAACAGACCCTACATCTCCTCCAACCCACACAGTTGACACATGGCAGGTTGAATCTGTGTGCCTCAGTCCAAATTGATATTCTCTATAATTCATCTGTGTAGTTATGGTCATCTTGTGCCCACTGCAGCATCAGTTCTGTTTCTGGACTGCAGTGATATAAGGAGTCAGATAAAGATACTAGGGGGCCCATTTGCCATGAGCCCGTGTGGTTTGACTGGGCTTTTAAGAACCTTCTTGTGGTGATAACGTACTATTTTAGGCTTAAACTGAAATATAGTTAGAGTTTTTGAGTTAAACCCAAAGTTTTGATTACAGCTCACTTTTGAATTATTTACATTTATTTATTTATTTATTAATTTATTTACAGCGGGGACCTGCACCAAATTCACTACCTGTGGTTGTCACTGTGATTTGATGGTCAGTGTTTTACTGTCTTATGTCATGCAGTACTAATTCCTGTGCCTGATCTGACCCACCACTGGTGGAGGCACTGTCCCACTTGGCATTTAGTGTGCTCTGTTAATCATTACCCTGGCAACAGGCCAGGCCAGTACAGTCCCTATAGGCTCTGCCACTAGTCAGGTCTTTTCTCATTGTTGTGAAGTGACTCTGTATTGCCGTTAAGGGGGGGGTTGTTGTGAGCGAAAGTTTTGTACATCCTGGAGGCTATGATAAATGGTGTGCACAGGTCCCGCGACATCGCAGAGTTAATCTCCCTTAAATCCAATAGTGTTGAGCAGATTGTGGACGTCTTAGTGCTCAGAGACAGGAAAGTACTTTCTGCGTCCACTCAGTGTCCTCACTGGTTCTGCTCCTTTCTGGCTCTTCTCTCTTAGGAGACGAGCTTTGTTGTTGTTGTTGTTTTTTTTTCCCTTTTTTATCTGCTATGATCACCTGACATATTTTTGAGCATCTGTTGTTGAAAGCAATGAGTCAAAGCAAGGTTTTGTTTTCCATGTGAGTATTTATGCTTGTTTGTGTACTGCTTACCTTTCGCGGTGGCTTTAAGCCTGTTAAGTATCTCTGATGGCAATCAGAAGGAGAGAGAGTGGGAGAAAGCCACAGAGCTTCATCAGCAGTCATCATCAGACCTTTGCTCTTGTGGTCAATTTGAAATCAGCCTCTGGCTCAGACTGCTCCATGACATGTCATTTCATGTTTTTTTATATACAGAAAGAGCTAACAAGAGAGCAGAGGAAGAGCGTGTGTTTATTAGTAGTACAAATTTAGAAAATGATGTCATCCATAAAGAAGAACCATTTAACTAGGCAAAGAGCTTTTTAAGCATTGAATTGGTTTTTGAGTGTTTATGGCTTTGAGTGTTTATGGTGTTTGTTTTACCACCTCCCTAACAAAAGGACCCTTGAAGAGTGTAGCTGTTCTGAAAGGACTTATGTTCCTGTATTAGATCTTAAATGATTATGAACTGCATGGCGTGGAAGATAATTGATACAGTGGAGTTTGCTTGTCTGTTCCATGAGTGATGTGTCTTTGGTTCTGTGCCCTGTTTAGGAGGTCATTGTATGGACTGTATCCCTACAAGTCAAGTATGATTGGTCTGGAGTCACTGGCCAATCCTTCTGACGAATGGGACATTGTGGAGACCATTGGGAAGGGAACCTATGGCAAGGTCTACAAGGTCAACAACAAGAAGGATGGAAGTCAAGCAGCTGTGAAAGTCTTGGATCCCATTAATGTGAGTCTTTGTTAGGCTGGATAAACCCATAACCATGTTTGTTGTATCTCTTTCTTTCTTCCTTTTCTTTCTTTGGTCCAATGCAAAAGCAAAAAGGTTCTTAACTTTGAATGGAAGTTAAAGTGAAATAAGTGTAGTTCAAATCATTTTGGAGCATTTGTTTTGGTCCATTCTTTCAGATTCACATTATGGAGAAATCTAAACATGGACAAAAATGAAGATACATGGTTTTCCTTGGACAGCAGTGTTATTTCTTTTTGTTTTTAACCCCATTGTTCCTTATTGGCACAATTGTTAAGATCCTACATCTTACTTTTACTTCTTTATTGAATTACTGCTTTATTAAGAATGACTTACTGTGTTATTAATAGTTTATTATGCTTTTTTAAGTCTATTCAGCAGCAGATTTGAGAGGGAAAGTGAGAACTAAGGCCCAAAAGGCCTTTTCTCACTAAAAAGTGGAAGCAGAAAGCAATTTGATGCTTTGCTTCCTTTACTCTGCTCTATCTGTCTGGCTTATCTCAGAATTCCAGAATTTACACAAATAGAGCAAGTATGTGTTCTTTTTCCATTTTTTTTCTTGCTGAGATCTTTGACTCCATGCTGTACTCACTACCTTTAGGCTGTCGCCTTCATCTTTAGCATGTCAATCTCTCTCTCTTGCTTTCCCTCGCTCTCAATCCCTGCTGAACTGCTGTTTAGCCAGTGTTTGTGATGTGTGTCAGTTGCACTACAATAGCTCTGTCCAAACCCCCATTACCCTTTGCTGCAGTGCACAGATGCAGCCACAGCTGCTGTATGCTGCTCTCACTGATTACAATTGTGATACAGTCACTCAGTCATCAAGCATTTCTTTCATACGTAGTGCCTAAACAATTTGCCACACATTCATGTGCATACAAAGCTTGACAAACAGTTCAACTAGAATCTTCTCCTGCCAGTTTTTAATGTTTTTCCTCACAATTATAGAAGATTTGACTGTATTTACTGTCAGCTGTGTGTTTATGAACTAAACCCAATATTAGTGATAGTTATATGTTGCTGCTGTCCAATGAAAACCATGTATCTTTGTTTTTGTTCATTTATAGTTTTCATCGTGGTTCAAACCCTGTAGCTGATCTGTACACATAAAAATAGTTCTGGATGAATCGACCAATAGAAATGCCCTTTAGAGCATTTTTGCCTTTTCCTATATCATTGCCATTTTGAAGAAACTCGTTTTTATTGGACAGTGATGATATTAATTTCTGGGCTTATTCACATACAGTAACTGATCATTAGCACATTTTTGTAATACAAACTGTACTGCACCTTCCCAGGACAGAACTGGTCTCCTTAATGAGTTTGTTCAGTCTCTTCCTGTCTGCCATCAAAATGCTGCTGCCCCAGCAGACTACACCATAAAAGATGGTAGATGCCACCACTGTCTCAAAGAAGGTCTTCAGGAGTGCTCCTTCCTGCTTTAACGGCCTTTCCAAACTCCACTGACTTTTTCATGCTCCAGCTTCCTCCTGTAGTTATTTTTCCCTTTCTTATTTTCCTTCTCAGCTCACTCTGCACAGCTTTCAGCTCACCCTTCTCACCTGACCTGAATGCCCTCTTCTTGTCTTTGAGGATGAGTAAGCATTTCGTAAGCATTGCAGGCTCCTTGTCAGGATTCATCTGTGGCTTGTTGTTGGAGAAACACAGAACAGTCTTAGTGGGGATGTTGTTCTTCACACAGAAGTTGACACAGTCCATAATGTAGTGAGTGAGACATTTCCTATAACGACAGAGGGAATTACGGCCTCTGCATGCATCGCAGTGATCCAGCCTGGCTGCCTTGTCTCCTCTTCCACAGATCACAATTGTAGTACAAGCACCACAATGCTGGTGTCCATTGTGGTTAAAACGATAAAACGACACTTCAGAAACAGAAAAATATACTTAAGTACAAGACAAGAGGGTGAAAAAAGAAGAGAGCGGGGGCTACTGCAGCAGGCTGTCACCTTTGTGATGAATTCAGAAAGAAATGTTGAACATATACATTTATAATCCTCACAATTATTATGTAACAGGCTCATTATTTACAGCCTCACAATTTACCTACACCCAGTCTACTAGTCTAAAGCACGCCTACGGCTGTGATTTGTGTTGTTGTTATTAACTACACAATATAGTGCTGTTAATTTGTCAGTTTGCTCAGTGAGACTTGGTTATAGTAAAATGGGTTGCTACATGAATTCATTCCTGGTAGCACTGGTCCTCATCCTGACCTTACCATTTCCCTTGAGAAGTCACTGGTCACTCCATCTGCTGAAGCACGCAGTCTTGGTGTAGTAGTGGATGACCAGTTATCATTCTCAGCTCATGTTGCAAACCTGACTCGGTCCTGCAGATTTCTTCTTTACAACATTAGAAGAATTCGACCTTTTCTGTCTAGCGAGGCCACTCAGGTGCTTCTTCAGTCTCTTGTCATCTCAAGACTAGACTACTGCAACTCCCTATTGGCTGGCCTTCCTATGCGGACCATCAGCAGCTCGTCTTCAATGTTCCTAAATTCAGTCATGTAACTCCTCTGCTAAACATGCATCCAGACTCTTTTCTGTTCTTGCATCAAAATGGTGGAACGAACTTCCCCTGGGAGTCCGAACAGCTGAGTCCCTCACTGTCTTCAAATGCAGACTGAAGACTCATCTGTTTCAGGAGTATTTAACTCCATAAAGACTTTTGTTTCAACACGGTCTAAACGTGTGGAATCTCTAGATTCCAGCCTTGTCTACTAGCTAAGGATGTTCTAAGTAAACAGCAAAGCACTTTTGTAAGTTGCTCTGGATAAGGGCGTCTGCTAAATGCCACAAATGTAAATGTACATGAACCATGCTGGTAGCTGTTGTTTCTCCTAAGCGTCCAGTGTCCACAAGTGAAGAGGATAAATATCAACATTTCAGCTTTTATTTACATTTGGATGTGATACACAGTTCAGAAGATAACACCTTTTGTCTGAGTAAAAGGAACATGTGACTGACAGGTGTGTTTGGTGCCCAGGCGTGCCCTGTTACATTGATTATTCAAACAATAAATAGTGCTGGATGTCTATGTTCAGATTCAAATTTGAGTGTGCACCGTGCATTTATAGTTAAAGGAGTAAACAAGATGAATCCCAGAGAGCTGTATATGGGTGAAGAACCAGCAGCTGTGAAGCTGAGAGAAGATGGAAAATCAATCAGAGCCATTGCACATATATTGGCCATAGCCAGTACAACTGTCTGGAACATCCTGAAGAAGAAAGTCATCACTGTTCTCAGTAACAGATGTCGAACAGGTAGACCAAGGGAAACAACAGCAGTTAACGACAGAAACCTTGTAAGTGCTATAAAGAAAGACCCTAAAATCACTGTTAGTGACATCTGTAACAACGTCCAGAGGGCATTCTCAGAAAACCTCATGAACAGAAGTACAGAGGCTTCTGCAAACCACTAATTACAGGAAGAACAGGAAGGTCAGGCTGGAATTTGCCAAGAAGTAGAGACAATCCCCAGAGGTTTAATTGACTGGTGAGAAAAGGTGAACCTTTTTGATGAAAAGGCACATGAAAGTTTGGAGAAAGAAAGGATCTGCTGATGATCCCAAACATCATCTGTGAAATGCAGTGGAGGGAACGTCGTTGCTTGGGCATGCATGGCGTATTCTGGGACAGGCTGATTAATCTTCACTGATGATGTTGCACATGATGGCAGCAGTACAATGAACTCAGAAGTCTCCAGAAACATTTTGTCTGTCATTTTAAAGAATGATGCTACCAAACTGATTAGGAGATCCTTCATTGTGTACACTTCCATAGTACTGAGGAGTTGGCAGAGGACTGGCCTAGTCAGTCTAAATTCTATTGAGCTGCATTTTACCTGCTGAAGATACTGAAGGAAATCATCCCTCAAAACCAACACCACCTGAAAGAAGCTGCACTGAAACCCTTGAAAAGCATCACAGAAGAAGAATGCCAAAGTTTAGTGATATCAGTGGGTCACATGCTTGATGCCGTTAGTGCAAGCAAAGTCTTAATATTTGAAATAATATCGATTTGAAATTAAAAGTAAATGGATTGGCCTCATTGCTCTAATACTTTTGGAGGGGAGTGAATATCTGTTGTTTTTAGCCAGTGTCTTTTCCAGTACCAGTGTTCTTTCATCCCTGTCAAACTGCAAATGCCTCAAGAATACAAGTAAAAACAGAAAGTTTTACTATGCCTTTAATATGCCATCTCTGTGCAGGATGTTGATGAAGAGATTGAGGCAGAGTACAACATCCTGCGCTCTCTCTCCAACCATCCTAATGTGGTGAAGTTCTTTGGCATGTTCTACAAAGCTGATGATCTCTCTGGAGGACAGCTATGGCTGGTGCTAGAAGTGAGTTATCTTTTTCTTCTTTAGCCCAAATATGTTAAACTAACTAGTTATAAAAATAAAACATAGAGTCTGTCCTTTCAAATGGTGAAGAAGAAAGTGACTTGGCAGTTAGAGGCTAAAAGTGTAATATCATCAGGATTTTTGGTCATTGCTTGTTTGAGGCAGTATTAAATAATTCTGTGCTGCATTTAACATTGAAATGATGCAGATGGTTTTGGATAAGGGCTAATTTTTCTCTCAAAGTCCGGCTGCCGATGGCAAGCAGCATGACCCAGGATACAAAGCAGTGGTCCTCAGATCATATTAGTAGTGCTTCAGACCGCTGAGCCTGTGACTTTTACAGATTTTTATGAATGAAAAAATATCATCTGTGCTTGTTCTTCAGTCACTGTTCACAGAATTTTGGCAAGCCTTTTTGGCTTTATGAAGAGTGCTGTGGTATGCATGCTGTACTTCTTTCTTGTTCATAAATCAAGAAATACAGATAAATGGGGTCTCACTAAGTCGCTCTCTGTCGGTCTCTCTCAGCTGTGTAATGGTGGTTCAGTAACAGACCTGATAAAAGGTTTGCTGATGAGGGAGAAACGTCTGGAGGAGCCGGTCATCTCTTACATCCTCTGTGGTGCACTGTTGGTAAGATATAAATACACACACAAACACACAAACACACACACACACACACACACACACACACACACACACACACACAACCGCACGCACTGCTAAGCTAATCCGCCAACACCAGCACAGTGGAGGGGCTGGCTCAGCAGTCTGCCAGGAGCGCGGTGCTTATTTTGGATCACAATGGGAAGGCGAGAAGGGGGGTATAGGGCAGATGCTACTGTCGAGTGAGAGAAAAGCGCTATAGGGCAGCTGTAGAACAAGAAGAAACTGTAATCTACCCCAGCAGCTCACTATACCTTTCAGCTTTAGGCCTATATAAACTCTATAACTCTATAAAATGCAGAGATAATCTTTGAAGGAGCAATAATTGTGGTCATTGTGGTTGGTGTGAGTTGTTGTCGTGAAGATCCTAAAGTATCAAAAGAAAACGACATATTCAGCTGCATATTGAATGTACAATATACCCCTAATTCAATTTGTAATGGTTCTTAAACTGCAAGACCCATACCCTAAGATCTCACTTTAATCATGCACATACATAACTTATATACACTATATGGACAAAAGGATTGGGACACCTGCTTATTCATTGATTCTACTGAAAACGAGGGCGTTAATAGGAGTCTATCATGTTTTTGTTAGAAATCGGGAAAGGTCTGAAACACTGCTGTAAGAACGTGATTGTATTCAGTGACAAAAGCATTAGTGAGAAACAAACATTGAATGATCATCACCCCACCTGATCCCAGCTCCCCAGTTTATCCACAAAACTTTGTAGCACCATCATTTCAGAAAACATAGTTCCATTGTTCCACAGCTCAATGCTAGTGGCTCTATTCCCCTCTAGTCCACACCCAGCATTGGACATGGTGCCAATAAATTCATGTTTATCTGCTTCAGAGAGTCCTATTTTATTGTCAATACCTCTCTATAAGGACTTCTCTACAAGGACATCTGTGTCAGAAACACATGCAACTAAGATGAGGTGTCTACAGACATTTAGATATATAAGGCTTGTTTCCCGGACAGCTATTAAGCCTAGCTCTGGCCTACACAGCCATGGCCTGGTGGTTAGGGAAACAGCCTTGTCATTGGAAGGCTGCCGGTTCAAGTTCCTGAACTGGAAGGACATGGTAGAATTGCCCATGATCAAGGCTCTTGTCTCCACAGCTGTTCCCCAGCGCTGTGGATAGGGCTGCCCACGTCTCCGGGCATGTGTGCTCACTGCCTCCTAGTGTGTATTTCACTGTGTGGGTTAAATGCTGAGGTCTGTGCAAGCACAGTGGATCTATCTAGACTAGTATCTAGTTTAGTCTACTTATATGCATATTAGTTTTATAGTTAATAATTTATAGTTAATTAATTAAGTAGGCAGGGTTAGTGAGAAGCACCAGGATACAAGATGTACTAATTTTCATTCCCTAATGGTAATCCCCTGATCACGTATCATCTGAAACCCTCCCCTCTTACCCCACAATTCCACTCTTCCATCCCAGGGCCTGCAGCATCTGCACAACAACAGAATCATCCATCGTGACGTCAAAGGCAACAACATCCTGCTCACCACAGATGGAGGAGTCAAGCTGGTGGACTTTGGTAATGGCTGTGTCTGTTTCACTATGTGCCGATAGCTATAAAGCCTCCAGCAGAGTGTTAGTGTTCACCCAGACATGCGGACAGCACATCTATAGGAGGCCCCGTTGTGCTACAGAGCCTTCTGCTGTACAGTACACACCTGCATTAACCACCATATTGATTAAAGACAGATCATATGAAATCTGAAGTTAAGCATGAGTTTAGATGAAGGAAGCATGAGTGAAAAGACAGTGGAATTTGTAGTCAATCCTGTACTACTGTGTGTTAAGTTCAGACCCTACACAAGGTTAGGTTAGGTGTAATTTGAATGGCAATATTCTGGATTTAGTAGATAGACTGTGTGTGTGGGGGGGGGGGCTAACAGAGAAAGATGGATGTGGGGTAAATGACTTGCCTGAGGCATGTTTGTGGTCGGGGAGGAAAGTGGAACCCTGCAGGGAGACAAAGCTGCTTCATTTCATTACAAACGCTGATGATGATGACGGTGATGATTGCTGGTTGAATGGGCCTTGACCTGGTGCCCTGCCAGATTGTGTGACACCTCTCTCAAGATGGGAATATCAGTGTAGCTGTGTGTATTCGTAATTGTTTGAAAGAAGTTATTATTAGCCGTGTCACTGAGAGCTGTAATTAAGTTCACTGTTCTCTGCTGTTGGTTGTGTTTGATGGTTTATGGAAATATTAAATAGAGGTGGAGACGAACAGAGCTCATCATTTACATTTATGACATGGCTTTCATGTGGAATCACATTTACATAATATGAGTTTGATTCTGCGCTCTCTCTGTGTGTGTGTGTGTGTGTGTGTGTGTGTGTGTGTGTGTGTGTGTGTGTGTGTGTGTGTGTGTGTGTGTGTGTGTGTGTATGTGTGTGTGTGTGTGTGTGTGTGTGATTCCAGGTGTGTCGGCACAGCTTACAAGTGCACGCTTGCGCAGAAACACATCAGTGGGAACGCCTTTTTGGATGGCTCCTGAGGTCTGCCTCTCCATAATCTCTCTCTCTGCCCTCGACACTTTCCCCATGTTTGTCCCCTGTCCCTCCTTCTGTATGTCTGTGTTCATTCTTTGTCTCTGTACATGTCTGTGTGCATCCACCTCCACACACGCACGCACACACACACCACCAATGTGCACTCACTCTCACTCCCTGTTTCTGTCTCTTTGCCTGTCTCTCATTCTTTGTCTCTCAGTCTCAGTCTGCTAGTCTTTCTTATCTTTATCTCTCTCCCCTTTTATTTCAGTCTCTTTGCCTGTCTCTCATTCTTTGTCTCTCTGTCTTAGTCTGCTAGACTTTATCTTTTTCTCTCTCACCTTTTACTTCAGTCTCTCTCTCTCTCTCTCTCTCTCTTTTACTCTTATTATTTCATTTTCATTTTTTTTCTCCTGAAGCACATTTTTATTCTCTGTGCCAATATTGTCATTATGCTCGCCTACGGTTTAATGCAGTATTGTCTGATTGAAATGCATTAGCAGGTGTGTGTGTGTGTGTGTGTGTGTGTGTGTGTGTGTGTGTGTGTGTGTGTGTGTGCGTGCATGCGTGCGCATTGTCTCAAGTGAGTCTCCCTTGTGTGAGTGTGTTGGGGGTCGTGTGAAGGTTAATAGCTGAGAGCCGGTTTTCCCCCCTTCTTATGTTATTCTGAATTGAAGCGAGATGATTGGGCAAGAGGGGGTTCGCCCTCCAGGCCAATTAGAATTGAGCCTGGAGGAGCTGCTCTTCTTTTTGATGATTGGTCACAGTGGAGAGTGGCATAAGCCCTGCTAAAGTCTGTATGAGGAGAAAAACAATAACACAGTTAACATACAAACAGTATTGACATTTTATTATTTTCCATTGAAACAGTATCAGTAATATCAGTGTTAAAGCCTGGATTAAGGTTCACTCAAATGCATAAGTAAATATTACATTATATAAATATGAATCATGTCTATGACATCAGTTCAATACTGCTGGGATGTTTACTGAGAATATATGAATGGACATTGGTGTTTATGTAACAGATCTCTCTGCTTCTGTGTTTGTCTGCAGGTGATAGCGTGTGAACAACAGTTTGACTACTCATATGATGCCCGCTGTGATGTGTGGTCTCTGGGTATCACTGCTATTGAGCTGGCTGATGGAGATCCGCCACTGGCCGAGATGCATCCTGTAAAAGCTCTGTTCAAAATACCACGGTGAGACAGCAGAGGGCGCTATACACACACACTCAAAAAGAGAAAGACTGAGAAAAGGATGGGAATCGAGCAGGGTAAAATGAAAGGTATATTGAAACTGGCACAGAGAGAGACAGTGGAAAAACGATATACAGCCTTCTCCTCAAGATTGCCCTCTCTGTCTTGAGAAGAATAAGGCACCCTGAGGAAAGCAGAGGATTCCGCTGTGCAAAAAGAAAAACGCTCTTGTCTGTCACTGAAATGCTCCAGATCAAAAAAGCTGTTCCTGTGCACAATAACGATGAACAATGCTTTTAGAAGGAAACTATTCAAATGCCTCTTTCAGCTGTGAGGTCGGATTTTTCTCTGCTGCCACATCGCTGAGATTTCCCCTCTCAAAATTCCACTTTTGCCTCCCGAGATTAAATCTCAATGAAGTACATTTAGCTTGACATTTTTACGCTTTTTTTCCTCTATAATCAGGTAATCTGTACCGACATGGTATTCTGATTAACGATTATTTGAGTGCTTTGATGGTGGAAGCGTTTGACCTTCTGTCATCAGTACAATCACACCATTATCTCCCACAATGCAGTGTGGCTGTGCCCTCTGATTGCAATTTGCATGTGTGATTAGCCTTCTCCTTTCTCATTGAGATGAGGCTGACACTCTGGCTCCCAGCACAATGTTATCTGTCCCTCACCAACCCACAGGAGAGGGGAAGGCTGTTAGCGGCTTGTGTGTGGGTAAGGTAACACAGTCCTCGGGTCTCAACAACAGCAGTAACACAGTAACATGTTCCCTGCTTGGCATTAAGGCTGTTTTAAAAGTAGAGCTTCATGAATTCGCTGATGTTTCAGCAGATGTTCTGGTGGCCTTGGCTGACCTGATATGTGCATGTTTCAATGTGGTCGGCATTGATGAGTTAATATGTGTGTGTGTGTGTGTGTGTGTGTGTGTGTGTGTGTGTGTGTGTGTGTGTGTGTGTGTGTGTGTGTGTGTGTGTGTGTGTGTGTGTGTGTGTGTGTGTGTGTGTGTGTGTGTGTGTGTGTCTCTATACTATATGTCTTAAAGCCACAGGGAACCTAAATCTATGTATTCTTTCTGTAATCTAGCTCTCTGCAGGACAGGCAGTTTAGACTACATGGACAATAGAACTAAAAACGAGTTGGTCTGCTTTTGAGTTGGTCTGTCTCTACTGTCCAGTGAATACTTTATGCTAGATAAAAAGGTCAAGATGTTGGAAGATCACCACCTCACCTCATCCCCAAATCCCGATCTCATCCCAAAAGTATTGGAATGAGCATCATCATTCCAGAGAACACAGTTCCAATGCTTCAGAGCTCAGTGCTGGAGGATATTATACCACTCTAACCCACACCTGGCATTAGACATGGTGCCAGTTGGTTCAATAGAGATTCAGTCTTATTCTGTTGGCAATACTTCTCTAGAGGGTGCATGTGTATCAGCAATGGGTGCAACTTAAAGTAGATGAATGCATTCAGTAGAAGTGGTCATGTAGAAGTCCCCAGGGACTGTCCCCAGGGAGGACAGACAAGATGCACTGAAATCCTAAAAGTCATGGGACATGAACTAGCATTATGTCTCATGACTTTTGCCTCTGAACTGCTCTGCCAGATGTGCGTGTGTGGGCTCCTGCTGATTTCTGCCCGAGTCATTTATCTCTTTGCACAGACAATTCTAGCCAGATGCCACTGGTCACATTCTTTACCACCCATTGCCCTGTCCACTGTAGGTGGTAATGCCTTCTATGCTGTATTCCTGCTACGCCTGTAATGCTGTGCATCAAGAAATGATAAATCCCTGAGCATCTTCAGAAATGGAACGTCCTATCCATCTGACACCCGGTTTCATACTTTCACACATTTGGCATAAATAACATTCTGTTAACCAGTTTCACCATATTTCTCCCTTCTCAGTGTAAACTAATGCTGTTTTAATATATTATATCCTGATTTTTTTACCAAAGATTTTGTTGGTTTATTATCACGCAAAATTTAACACTCAGTGTTTAATACTGTGTTGCCAGGGATTTGTAGAAGAAGAATTTCAAGAGTTTCAAATTGCTGCACAATTTAGTTCTTAAGATGCAACTAAACAAAGATGCAATCAAAACACATTGAGTGGTTTAATATGAAATTGTGAATTTTCTATCCAAAATGAACAGTGAACCTCAATCATGACCATGATTAGTGGAAAAATAAATTACAAAAAAAGAAAAAGGGCCCACACAAAAAGTTTATGCATGGCCATTACTTAGTATGACCTCCTTTGGCCAGTATGACAGCTTGTACACACTTTCTGTAACCTTACAGAGACTTTCTTACTCTTGTTGGGAGAATTTTCACCCATTCTTCCTTGCAAAAGTCTTCAAGCTCAGTGAGATATTTGGACCGTCCCAGCTCTTTTGAGGACTGTTTTTATTAATGTTTAGTAGAGGCCTTCTTTTCATGAAGTTCAGCACTGTTTTCTCAAGCATTCATTTGCTTATTGTGGCCAAAAATGTATCATCTGTAAGAGCCCCCGGTGAGGATGTGTAATTGTAGAGAACATGGATATTTTAAAGAGGTGTGTCATGGTGCTGTCATGGTGTGTCATGGTGCTGTGGATGAATCTGTTGATCGCAAGTTTAAGTTCAGTGGAGTGTTCAGAGTGAAGGGAAGGTATAGCTACTGTTCGTATTAGCATAGTAATAGTAATAATAGTAACTTTATAGTCTAGGATAAAAACATTTTTACTTTTAATATATGTAAATATCCTTCAGTTTACAAGAAAGTTATTTTTCTGATGATTCTTCCAAGAATTTGTGTAGGTGATGCTGCACAGTAGAATATCATGACTTCAGTGTCTGCTAAATCTTCCTCAACAATTCCTTAGATGTGTCTTCCAGACCTCATCTTAATCTTGCCATTTCTTTGTGAATTGCAAATTACAACATTGTTGGGACAGTGTTCAAGGAGTATTGAATTTTATGTTTATGCCTTTAGTACATTTTTTTTTTACTTATGAAACTATTGACAGTAACCAGTACATTCAGCTGCTCAGGTATTTATATATATATGAATCATCTTCCACATTAAACCACTGTGATTTACTGTATTTAAATCCAGTTATGATAACTTTGAATCTATGATGTATTTCCGCCTTTAATTCTTTTAAAAAAGAGAATATAATGACATCATTTGTTGCTGTTCATCATTCATCGCATTTATTAGACATCTCTCTCTCTCTCTCTGACTTTCTCTCTTGCTCTCTCTCCCCTTTCTCTTTTCCTCATTCTTTCTGAAATGAAAATAGATATATGGACTGGGACACATAAATCAGTAGAATAGGGACCTTTAGCAGGGTGGAGTGTGAATAAATCAGTGTGTGTGTGTGCCCACTGAAGCATGAAATGATTCTGTTAACATGTCATCTGTCGGCGGCCTCACACACTCCCTCGTCAGGCTGCCCTCCGATGCTGAGATTATGAGGGGGCGTGTAGAGACCTCAGTGTGTCAGTGGGTGATGTTCAGCTCATAATGAAGGACATCTGTGACTGTGAATCAGCCGTTCAAAACAAGGTTGCAGTTTGGCTCAATATAATCTCAGTGTAAAGTGACGCATATAGATAACTAATGACTTTGGTAATTACACACTAGATCACATGTTCTTCTGCAGTAAAAATGGCAGAATCTTTTATATCAATGAGTTGGCTCTCTTTTTTGAATCGCTGCATCCCTGAACTTGGCTAACCAGTTTATCATTGATTATACTGCATTGGCATGAGGAATATCAGCATACCTAATGTGATATCATCAGATATTTTGGGTCACAGTACCTAGCAGTAGCCTTTAGATCTGTAATTCAGTTAGGCTTTCTTCTTCTATTTTGGGTACTTTTTGTCTGAAATAAGATCTTAACAGTCCAAAGTGTGCGATGTCAGCAGCTTTAAGGAACTGAGTAAACAGTAGATTCCTCACTATCTTTTGAAAATATTGTAAATATATGTGCTGCAATGAGTTGCCTGCCTCAAGTGGGAGGTTAACAGGCAGATCGGTGCAGCAGTGTTGTGGACTCTGGGCCAGCCTGTTGTGGTGAAGTGAGAGCTGAGCCAGGCTCTCAATTTACTGGTCAGTCTACATTAAAACTCTCACCTATGGCCACAAGCTTTGGGTAGTGTTCAACAGAATAAAATCCTGAGTTCAAGCGGTTGAAATAAGCTTTCTCCGCAGGGATGCTGGACTCTCCCTTAGAGATAGGGTGAGGAGTTCAGTCATCCGGGAGGCACTCAGAGTAGAGCCACTGCTCCACCATGTTGAGAGGAGTCAAGTGAGGTGTTTTGGGGAGTCTGGTTTGGATGCATCCTGGTTGAATCCCTTGAGAGGTGTTTCAGGCATGTCTGATTGAGAGGAGGCCCCGGGGAAGACCCAGGACATGCTAGAGAGATTATATATCTTTGGAGTCCCCCAGAAGACAAGAAAGAGTTGGATTGCGAGAAGGAGGTATGGGCCTCTCTGCTTAGGCTGCTGCCCCTTGCGATCCAGACTCCAGATCAGTTGTAGACAATGTATAGATGGATGGATATGTACTACAGTTCTTCCAGGTGGAGTAACTGTCTTAGTGCTGGCCCTGTCATTGGGTGATTGAAAGTTGCGGTTGCGGTGATGTCACAGCCTGTTTTCCACCTTTGAGAAATGAGAATATCTGGATGATTGGAAACTAGGGAGTGGATCTGGGATCAAACATCCCTAATAAGAGTCTTCCTTGATTACCACTTCTGATTTAACACAAAAATATCACAATTAGCACAGCTGGGAAAGACTATACTGTTATTTAACCCAGTGCCTTTAGAAAACATGGACACCACATTTTTGCTTTAAAGTGAAACAGCTACAGGTCTCGCTCCTCTTATGGCTGGTTGCAGTATGATGTGTAGCTCCACCCATCCCCATATGTTTCAATGACAAAACCTGTTATCTATCCAATTTTTCTCCTCTAAAAATGAATCCATCCTATTTCTCCTCCTTCTTTCCATCTCCAGTATCTAATTAACAGTTAATCTTATTTTCTAATATTGCACTTTTTAATTTTCCCCCAGAAATCAGTAAGTAGGCAGGGTTACAGAGATATCGGCATGACCTACTCCACAAGCTTACATGAACTGCATTTTTACTGTTAACAAACAAATTGGGTATCCAGGGAAATGTCCTCTGGTAATTTTCTAGACAGTGTCCTGCTCTATTCACAAATGGGCTCAGTCAGACATTACTCAGACTTTGTAATAGGTGGCTGGCAGGATAAAATCATGGTACTGTCAGGTGCAACTGATTTGTACATTTGCGTTCACACATACAGGTTTATCATGTAAAGAACAGTTCTGAGTTAAAATGCATATGTGTAAGGGGCTTTAACACACTGGATCTGGGAGAAGGGGGTGGGTCTAGTAAATGAGTAGATGTGGAGCCAAATGCTGTTTCACCCCTGGTGTCTATCTCCCGTTGCAACATGGCAGACAGTTTTGAGTTTTATTTTTATAGAATGGAAAGGAATGGAATACAGCCTCCACATTTTTGGTTAACCCAACAAAACACGCTGAAGTAGATGTTGCTTTGCAGTTTCTTTAGTCAGATAGTGACATAACATCACACTACGTTATATTATCTTCACTGTTTATGTTGGTATAGCATCTTGTGGGCATGTTGTGTTCATTTCCGAAGACCTGCTCAAGCACTGCCCTACTACACGCGCAACAAATGCAGGATGCATAGTGTACCAATATATTGTGAGAGTTCAGGCAAGTAAGTTTCCCTACGGATACAATAGAAGTATAATAGACCATTTTAAGACAGTACAACAACAATTCTATAGGAGATACACATATAACAGCACTGTAGGTATTTTGTAATTTCTTCAGTAATACCTGATCTCATTTCTCATGGTTGGCCTGCAGCTATGAGAAACACATTTATACATAAATCTTGGAGCACTTGTGCATACACTGTACCTCCATGGCCTGTGCAAGCAGTGCATATTTTCTGTTAAAGCTTCAAAGCCAAAGATGTTTATAATGTAAAGGATTCTGGAACTAATCCACATGTTTATCAGTTGCTTACCCAGTAGAGCTTGCAGCTCATGTTCTAGTATGGAGGGCTTTTTTGCCCTATTTGCATTCATATTCTGGTTTCTTCCTCACTAAGCATAGCCTCTTCATGTCTGGCAGAAACATTCAGCTTTGAAGGACGTGCCTCTTCCCATCCCCTCTCTGTTGATGGAAGACATAAATATAATGCTTCCCCTCTTTATGTATCAAGTCGATAATGGTGCAAATAAAAGTCAGGAGCTGAAAAAATGGTTAACGGGAGAATTAATTACTGTCAACTGCGACAATACTGTGATATTTCTGACGAGAACCTAAACGTTAATTGCATTCTCCATGTTGTAACTTACCCAACCATGAAAATGTAATATTGACCCCCCTAGACTTATTCAGATAATGGATTAAGTATTCCACAGCGACTCGTGGAGAACCCTTGTAGCATTTTAACCTGCTGCAACGCACCTGATTTAACTCTGTACCCTTCATGTGGTTAATATGGTTGTATCGTAAGCTAAATTAACTTTGTAAGCCAAGGGCCGTGAGCTTTTCAGTGATGTACCAGGTTTATAGATGCTTGGGTAAGTATAAAAACAAGATCTAAATGAGTTGAGTAGTATAACTTAGAGTACTAGTGTATAATTATATGTATATTTCTGAAAAAGAAAGGAAAATGTGGATTATAATATGGATTATTCATTGCTAGCTAACTAGTTAGTCCATTGAATGGATTGGAAAAAAAGCAGTAATAGTTGCTCAGACATTAACGCAGTGCCCCAACCTCTGCTGTCCCGCTGAGCAACAGCCTCAAATCTATTTTTAGTTTGCAGGCTGCTCAAGGTTTGAACCGTGACTTTGACTGCTTTTCTCACAAATAATCGCTGAGGAGACGCTACGGTTGCTTGGTGGTTCAGAAAAATTGCAGGGCCTTTTGTATGTGGCAGATTACTATTGACAAAATGTCTGCAGGCCCATCTATCATACATGGGCAGGGATGGTGTAAGACTTTCTGTTTGAGTCATGTTTGTATGTCTATCTTGCTATTTTTATCCTGAGCCGACTCTAGTCATTCTTCTCCATAATAATCCAAACTGATGTGATTAGTTCCTGATGAACAGAAAAATTGTTTATTAAATTTATTAAAGGTATTTTTTTTTCTTTCTTTTGACGAGTGATTTTAAAATGTAGTTGTTTTTTCTGATTGACACACTTTTTCTGATTTTGACACTTCTTATTTTTCTTAGTGACAGTCTAATTAGTCTGAATGGAAATGCTTTGTCCATGCATCCTCCTTGCATTTGAAGATACAGATACAGAGAGAGCCTGTTTGTGTGTGTTTGCTTGTATGTGGCTGTGTGTATGTAGCTGGTTGTGTGTGTGTGGTCAGGCCTCTCTATGATGGATGAGGTGAATTTCCAGTGGGCGATGAGTAGGGGAAGTCTCTATCTGTGTATGTCTTTAGCTTTTCTGAGTCCAGCAGGCCATTCATAAACAAGTCCATGCTTATGCATATCATATGTAGTTATAATGTGCAACCCCATAACACCACAAACGTTACATATAAATGAATAAATTATCACATGCTTGAAAATAAGTGTTTATGTGTATGTGAGTGTCTATTTTCTTGTTGTGACAACCAAATATCAACATGTTCATAATGTAAAAGGTTTAAAAATTGAACTGGATGATTTTGTTTGGTTACTGTTATCAGCTGAGAAGGCCTACAAAAATAAGGAAACAGGTTTAACCTGTAATGTCAGGCCCATAAAATGGATACAGGTTAATTGGGAAGACAACATATACAGCATTTATACGTTTATTTGTATAATTATCTAATCAGCCAGTCGTGTAGCAGTTGCACAGTGCATAAAATCTAACAACAGGTAATTTCCACATCAACCAACAGCATAGAATATGAGATCTGTGAATTTGAGTGGTGTGGATTTTGGTGCCAGACTATTTCAGTATTTCTGTAACTGCTGATATCAATTTTCAACTCAATAGCCTCTGAGTTGAACCTTGAGGCAGATGGGTGACGACAGAAAAGACCATATCAGGCTCCATGTCTGTCAGCTAAGAACAGAAAGCTTAAAGCTGAGCCTGCTGTGGATACAGGCTCACCAAAACTGGGCAGTTGAAGACTGGAAAATGTAGCCTTATAAATCCGATTTCTGCTGAGACACACAGATGGTAGGGTCAGACTTTGGCACCAGCAGCTTGAATCCATGTACCCAACCTGTCTTTTGTCCAGTCCAGGAAGTCCAGGCTGGTGGAGAGGATGTAATGAGACTCTACCTTCTACATGTTGCTAATATGTGCTCAGTGAGTATATATGGGAATCATGAGAATCATATCAAACCAGCAAATTAGTTTTTTTTTGTTTTGTTTTGTTTTTTTTAGGTAAACAAGAAAGCCCCAGTGTATGCTGTTTAAGTGCAGGTGGTTAGCAAAAGTAAGCAAATACAAAAGGGCTGAAATCAGGCAAAATAAGAGCATTTATGTAATGTTTACAGATTTGGTGTACACTCACATAACAAAAATGTGATTTTTCACTTTTAGTAAAGGCAATCGAACATGCTTTAATAATGCAATCTGAATGCTTTAATAGTTCTTTATCTAGTTAAATGGTTCTGTATGGTGGAAAACTTCTTGCAGATGGTTCTTCCTGAAAAAACATACAACCGTTCTTGATTTAGTGGGCAGCATGGTGGTGCCTGAGGTCGTGCATGTGTTTTGTGTGTTCTTACTGTGCCCGCCTCCTAAAATGCCAATGGTAGGTGAATTGGCCATGCCATGTCTGTGATGGACTGGCACCCTGTCCAGGGGGTATTCTTGCATTGGGGCTGATGCTTTGCATTTGAACCCTATGCAGGACGAAGCGAATAAGATGATGAATGAATATCAGTATAGCAATAACATCAGTGGTACAATACTCCACTTAAACAGGAAACTGTGCATGTGTCCCCAAATCTCCCCCAACATTAATCTCCCCAGGGTTCATGAGGTTGTGTTTAGTGTAAGTATGGTGTTATTCAGCTACAATAACGCAGAAGTCAGTGGGATAACCCACAAACATAGGAAAACAAACTGTGTGTGTGTGTGTGTGTGTGTGTGTGTGTGTGTGTGTGTGTGTGTGTGTGTGTGTGTGTGTTGTGTCTCCAGGTTGTCATCGCCACCGTAACTAAGCGATGTTCTAAGCCAGTTGCTGACAGCGTGTGTACTTGGCACTGTGCTCTCTGACATGCATTTAGCTGCTCCACACCTCCATTAGAATAAACCTCTGCTGTTTACATGCTGTCTCTGTGCCCTCACAAACACACAACGAGGGGGAGAGAGACGGTGGCAGATTGTAACCCGCACAATGAGCTCCGCAGTGCCATCAGCCATGCTGCCTTCACTTTGTTATGTAGAAGCAGCTCGCCGCAACATCAAGGCGAGAGCGTAGCTGCGGGCTCGCATTATAGTTAGCACTGAAGGAGTCAGTTATTTTCCTTTGATCTGCTCTTCAGAGAGGACTGTCTGTCTGAATTTCTATCAAAGAACGGAGTGACTTAGAGCAGCAGAGAATGACAGATTACCGGCTAGAAAAAAAAAAAGAAAACAGTGCTTAACAGGGGTTTGGTTTATGTGCCTGGCTGCTTTGTTCTTACTGATAGTTTATGATGAAAGAGAGAGAGATGATGTGTTTTTAAGTAGTGTGTCTGTCCTTAAACCTGTACTGCACCTTGGTCTCCCATCTCTTGGTTGAGACTTCAATCAGCGCTAAAGTACAGCGATTAAGAGTTACTGAATGAAAGGAATATCTTTGGGAGTGGGGGAGGGTGGAAAATAAGGGGTTTGATGTCCTTTATTCTTTATAGCAATTAAGCAATTAAATGATGAAATAGAATCTGATGATATGTCGTCGTCAGGCCAATCTGTCCCAGATGAAAGTTTTTCAGGAGCTTGAACTTTTGCTAATGTTTTAACCGTAACTCAATCTTGCTTCGGTTTGCTCTTAAAGATCTTAATCATGTTGATTCTCTGCTGACCTGTAATAGTGAGAGTAGTGCCGTTACTACTCAAGACTAGTGAAGGGGGCAGCATAACACTGCATAACCCAAAATCCAGTAAAATTACTCTGCCATGTTTCTTTCACTTTAAATGGTTCTGTCTCTCAGCTTGTGAAAAGCATGTGAAAAGTGTGTCCCTGTCCCTTATGTTGTGTTTGTTTCATGTTAAGTAGTTTTCTGTTCCTAGTAAAAAAAAAATTGACCACCCCATTAAGGTTCATTATGAATCCATAATAATATATCACAATACATACGTCACTGCCTAATGTTGCTCTTTATCAGCTTCAGATCTTGTGTTCATTACATTTTTTGACCTATTCATGGCCTGTAGGCCTCATTAGCCTAACTCCTTTTTGAGAAACACTGAGATCATTTTGACTGTAACAAATAGATAACATATAATGCTGTTAATTACAGGCCCCTTTGTGTCAAAGTCTTAACTAGAACATTTGTTTGAAATAATTTTAATTTGTTTGAAATTATTTGTTCTCCTGGTAAAGAAATAATGTTAAAAATTACACAGGAAACTTGAACATATTAATAAATGAATGTTTAAACACATTAAAGAACATCAGTATCGACTAAAAAGTAAATTTCCTTCAGAAACCCAGCACAGCATAATTATTTGCTTAGTAGTTGTCAGGGTGTTGCTATGTGGTTTTTAGACAGTTGTTATACCATCCCAGATCTTTGCTACCATGTTATCAAAAGGCTGATGTGGGACATCATTTGGTTGGTCAGGTTTTGTTGATATTTTTGGCCCAGTTCACACCATCCGCACTCTGCGGAAGAGTGTATTTGAAGGCGTCTGATTCTCTTTCAGCATCTTCTTATGCCATAACAGACCATGTGATCAAAAAACCTCAAAGATCTTGTACTTGAACATGACTGGAACAAGGATACACTAACTAGTGCTGGCTCAAGCATCAATTCCAGTTCTCAAATGCAGGGGAGTCCTGGAGCAAGAAATTCTAATTCTCGCATAACACTGCTTTAATGTGTAACCCGAGTCTACATCTTCAAATGCTCGTCTCTAAGATTACAGTTCTGAAAGAAATCTGGAGTTACTGTATCTGTATGGAAGGCCATTGTCCTGCAAAGTCTGTACCTTACATGCCCCTGCCGGTGGGTGGGTGTTTGTCTCCTAATGGATGGACATAAGCCAAGGCTGCTGACAGGAGAATTACTTGCTCTCATAACTCGGCTGCACTCTGGCAGATGCTGCCTGACAGACACTCTGAGCCTCAACTCGTTTGTCATCTTCTAGCAGAGCAGTTCGGCCCTGGCCCACACCCAAATTTAGCCTCCACCATTTCAGCACTCATTGCTCTGCTTTTAAACTCTTCCTAATCAGCTTGCTGTCTGTGAATTCTGTTGTAATGAGGGGAAAACAGAAATTTGGATAAGCATTTACAGATATCAACCCATTAAGCTCCTTTGTAAGTCCACATAGTGAGACTTATTAACTTTGCAGAAACTACAGTAACTACATGGACAGGAATTATAGGAGTGAGAAATGGAAATGGAATTCTAGATCTGCTGACTTGTCTGTGAACATGAAGTGGTCAATAATACAACTAATATAGTGCAGCTCTGTGATTCTGGCTGTATTACATAAATGTAAATGTGCCATATAAATCCACCGTGCTTGCACGCATGAAATTTGTCCTCTGAATTTTACCCATCCACAGCGAAACACACATATACACACTTGTGAATATAAGTGCCCAGAGGGGGTGGGCAGCCCTATCCAGCCCAGTGCCTTGCTCAAGGGTACTTAAAGGTACAGTCTTGTTCTGCCAGTTCAGGGAATCCAACCTTCAACCTTCCAGTCACATGGTTGGTTCCCTAACCACTAAGCCAAAGAAACACATTCCCTGACCAGGAACTGAACCTGTGCCATGGCAGCGGGAGAGCAGAATCTTAGCCACTAGACCAGAAAATGTAGACGCCGGGTGCAAACCCTGGCCACTGTAGTGGCAGGCCAGTGAATTGATTCTACTGATTACGAGATTACTAGAGTGACCTGATTACTAATTGGCCGTCTCCTCATTGTGTTCAGTATGTTCAGTTGATTGTGGTCCTGTTATTTACCCATTTCATTTGAGGTTTTGGAACTGTTTTCCCCTGCACTGAGATATATGTTTTTGTTTGTTTCTACATAGAAATCCATCTCCTACACTTCGACATCCAGATCAGTGGTGCAGAAGTTTCAGTCACTTCGTTGCTCAGTGAGTATCCTTTTTGTGGGAAAGTAAATGCTTTAATGATGTTAGAGATCAGTGGACTGGACTTAGCGTTTATGTTTTTTGTCTTCTCCGTGCCTTTTCTTGCATTTTCTCTCTTTTATGTTTGTTGCTCTCTTATTGGTTTATCTCTCTGAAGGCTGCAGTCACTAAATTAACATTAGAAAATGTACAAATAAAAAGCATTGTATTATTCAGTTTAGTAAGTTCTTACAGGCAGAGACGTACTCACTACTCATGGCTCACTATTAATTGAAAAACATTGTACAGTCTTATGCAAATGTTTGCACACCCTTGGCCAAATTGTATAAACAGTAAACACTGTGGCCAATCGTGCTTGTATCCTCATTGTCCTTTTAAACTTCACTTTGTCGTTCTGTAATTACGCACTGTCGTCTACATACTTCGTTAGTCTCCTTTCACCAGTTCATCAATGGTCAGGACTCCCCAGGACCACGACAGAGCAGGTATTATGTGGGTGGTGGGTCTTCCCAGCACTGCAGTGACGCTGACATGGTGGTGGAGTGTTAGTATGTGTTGTGCTGGTATGAGTGGATCAGACACAGCAGTGCTGCTGGAGTGTTGAAACCCCTCAATGTCACTGCTGGACTGAGAATAGTCCACCAACCAGAAATATCCAGCCGACAGCGTCCTGTGAGCAGCATCCTCTGAGCACTGACGAAGGACTAGAGGATGACCAACACAAACTGTGCAGCAACAGATATACTTCTGTCTCAGACTTTACATCTTTACATCGGCACAACACTACCACTATGCCAGTGTAACTGCAGTGCTCAGAATCCCCCACCCACATAATACCTGTTCTGGGGTGGTCCTGTGGGGTCCTGACCATTGAAGAACAGTGAGAAAGGAGGCTAACAAAGTATGAAAAAATAGATGGACTACATTCTGTAATTGTTTAACTATAAAGTGCTCTAGTATGCTCAGTGGAGCTGGTGGAGCTTTAAAAGAAGACCTCTGGTTCTACGATATTCATAGATCATCTTGGATGCACACCTGGTCCAGTGTTTGGGTCAAACTGAAGTTTCAGTTTGTTTATAATTTGAATCATTATCCTTTTTTATTATCCTGACTTTTTAACATATTGTTTATTTGCATCCAGTATTTATCCAGGAATCTATTCCTCCCTCCACCTCTACAATATTGCCAGTGTTACTGTTGGCAACACAATCACAAAAGCATGTTGGACCCACCCCCATGCTTAACAGCTGGCACGGGGGTCTTTTCATGACCTTTCATGTAGTCTTTTTTTCTCCAAATGAAAAGCTCTATATTGACTTCATCAGCCTACGGTACTTGTTCCCAAAGCTCATTTGGATTCTCTAGATAATATATATCATTCTTTAAACATTTTTAACAAGGTCATAGCTGTTATTTCCTTCTTATGATCTTTCTATGAATTCTTTTTGTGCACCGTCTTCTTGACTCAGGGAACTTTTATGCAGATTGTTAGCATATGGAGATTTAGATTTGCCTGTCTTACAGCATATGAGCAGTTCTTTATTGGTCTTCCAGACTGCATTTTGAGCTCAACCATTCCCCTGAGCTTCCATTTCTTAATAATGCGTGGGTGCCTTGCAAGCATCAATTACGTTTGTTTTCAGATTTTTAGACAACTGGTTGGAGGAACCCATATTTGCTGAGTGTTCGCACAAAATCAGAGAATCTGAAGAGTCAGAGAATTTTTAGAAAAGTCAGAGAAAGTTTGCAACTTTGATTGAGCTGGCAATTTGTAATTACAGTTAGCGACATGCCCCAGGCCTGATTTGCTAATCAAAGTTCTGAGACTGGCTTCTTTGTCAGAAAAGATTGCAAATAACTAGGATTTGCTGAAAACATTGCATCCTGTCTGTCTTAACAAATTCTCAATTAATAAATAAAACCACAAAATCTGCCTTTTTACCAAGGCTGCCAAAATATATGCAAAACTGTTCTTTACAGTATATCTTGGAAATTTAAATAAAGTACACACAGTTATAATATCATCATTCACAGGGAATATTGTTCCTATTAATATGTTCACATATATTCACATTTCACATGAACATTTTATCCTTCCATTTTATTCTTCCATCAACTCTGATTGTACTGAATGTACATTTTGTTCTTAGCATGTCCTTTCATGAGCAGTAGTATATTTTTTTATATTAGTCTCCCTTCATATATGAATATCACTGTGTGCTGATAAAGCATAATGTAGTGTTATCATGTAAGCCATGTTTTACTGTTCTGTATCATGACAAGATGAATTGTGAGTATTTCTGTATGTGCAAAACATACAGTGACAGCTTATATCCACAGTGACCTCACCAAATATATGGTCTAATTTCAGTCAGTGTTCGCCAGTGGGGAGAAATGGTAAATAAAAAGGAGGAATTCGATAACTGAGCTTGTATGAGCAGAATAATGCTTGCCGTAGCTCTCTATTTGTGTGTGTGTGTGTGTGTGTGTGTGTGTGTGTGTGTGTGTGTGTGTGTGTGTGTTTTCAAAAAATTGAAAGATTACAATAATTATATCATTATTGGAACTGAAAATCTTGAGAAAAAGCTTGTGTGCACAGCAGGAAACTGAAATAGGCTCATTTATTTGTGTTAGTTGTGAATTTGTCAGTAAGGCAGGTCTATCAGCCGTCCCTGATTTATTTAAAGCACAGACAGGGTTATATTCATAGTCTGTACTGTTGTGAGCTGCCTTACCATGTTTATTATACTTAATAGGCATATAAGAGAATCAGCAAGCCCAGTCTTTGTATTTGAATATTGAGATTTTAAAAATAGTATTCAAAAATCATATTCTCGTTTTTATATTGCTATTGGACATGCCATCAACACTCCAGCCCTGCTGCAAAATCTGCTGGGACTGAGTGAGTATATTCAAGCTGTATGTGCAGGACACCATTAGGACCCTCTACAACAGCTGAGACATCTGGCATGTTGTGTTATACTCAACTCCATAGTGAGATACACTGCTTTTTCTGTATGTGTAGCTGAATACATATTGCCCATATCAGTCTAATTTTTTATTATTTGTTATTCCTTGTAATCTTAATCTTCTTTCTGAATAGCATTGCAATTTGACACTTCCTTGTAGGTACAACTGTTAGTGCAATTGTTTTGGTTTTTTGGGGGGTTTTTTTATGGAGTCCCTAAACAGAATTGTAATACATTTACTTCAGGTAAAAGCAATAAAAATGTAAGCCATTGACCAATTAGAGAACTCTTAGCACATCCTGTGCACCAACAAGATTGTCAGCAGTGGCTCAAGAAGCATTTCAGCATATTTTTCAAATTGTGAGACAGCTGCCTCGTTTGATGTATTACAATAAGAGAAAATTAAACTTGCGTAGAGAGAGGCTTTTCATAAGTAACACCATAACTTGAGGCCTAACAGATAAGCCAGGTCCGAGATCATTCTTCTCATAAATGGAAAACAGTGGTGCTTTAGTCAAAAGAGGGCTGACAATGTTATCAGGTTGAACAGGCTGTTTATTGGACACCTCTCTCCCCTAATTGAATGAAATGGCATTGCTGTTTCCCTGCTAATAAATGCGTCAGCAGTGTCTGTAATTGTGCAGCATATCAGCAGGGGCTTGCTGTTAGAAGCCCAGCCATGCACCGCCTTAATGGCAGAACCTTTGGGGTAGTATTGTGATTTTAATGGCTTCTAGGGTGGCTGTCTACAGAATGCTAGAGGTGATAGGAGGACAGGTTGAATTTCAGTGCAGATTAGGATAGTGTGATTTAGATGTCTGCTGTTTGCTTTGTCCTATCCTACCGACCCTGCTGTCTTGTGGCAGCCTATTTATTGAGATATGCCTGTTTGTTGTGTCTCTGATATTGTGCTGTTAGACTTCATCAGTGTAATCGGACATTCTAATTGTGTTATCCTCACCAATGGGCCATTCATAATATAATAATATAATAGACATATGCTATTTACAGTGCATTATGAAAGTATTCACATATATACCCATTAATCAAGAAGCACCATTAACCAAACAACACCCTGAACACCAAGGAGATCTCCAAACAAGTCAGGCACACCATCAGGGTTGGGTTATAAAAAAAATATCCATAGGTCTTATGATCCCCCGAAACACCATCAAATCCATTATCACTAAATGGAAATCATGGTGCCACACCAAACCAGGCAAGAGAGGGCCACCCACCAAAAGTCTCAGATTAGGCAGGGAGGACATTAATCAGGGAGACAGCACAGAGACCAAAGGTAACCCTAAAGGAGCTGCAGAATTCCCAAGCAGAAACTGAGTATCTGTTCATATAACTACAATAAGCCTCTCACTCCATAGAGCTGGGCTTTATAGAACAGTTGCCAGAAAAAAAGCCTTTACTTACTGACTTATGTTTGAGTTTACCAAAAGGAATTTGGGAGACTCCACAAATATATGGAGGAAGGTGCTCTGGTCAGATGAGACCAAAATTGAATTTTTCAGTCACCATGTCTATGCTATGTCTGGTGTAAACCAACACATTTCACCACCCCAAGACCACCATCTCCATAGTGTAACATGGTTGTGGCAGCATGATGCTGTGGAGTTGTTTTTCTACAGCAGGGACTGGGAAACTGGTCTGAGATGTGGGATGGGTGGTGCTAAATACATGGATATTCTTTTCAGTCTGTCAGTGATTTGAGGTTCACCTTCCAAAAGGACAAAACATTATGCTAAAGCAACACTTTAGATGAAACATGTAAATGTATTGGAATGGCTTAGTCAAAGACCAGACCTTAATCTTACTGAGAATCTGTGGTCAGACTTTAAGGAAACCATCTAACTTGAAGGAGCTGGAGCAGTTTTGCCTTGAGGAATGGATAAAAATCCCTTTGGAAACATATATCAAGCTCACAGACTTTACAGCTGTAATTGCTGCAAAAGGGAGC
Source organism: Acestrorhynchus altus (assembly GCA_034509495.1). Taxonomy (NCBI): domain Eukaryota; kingdom Metazoa; phylum Chordata; class Actinopteri; order Characiformes; family Acestrorhynchidae; genus Acestrorhynchus; species Acestrorhynchus altus. Next base: position 20,393,202 of record CM067509.1, read on the forward strand.
GCTACAAAGAAAACACTGAAGCTTTCTGTTATTTGTTGTTTGCTTCACAATAGAAAAACAATCAGAAGTTCAGATTTGTAGGCATGTTATGTAAGAGAAATAAGGCAAACCATCAAATTATTGATAATTCCAGGTTGTGAGGTAGTAAAACATGAAAAATGTCAAGGGGGTGAATACTATCGTAAGGCACTGTATGTCTTCTTATGTCCACAGATGCACATGTTTATGATCTTTGTGATATACCAAGTGATATTTACATAGATCTGAATAGTAGAGACATTCACATAGCCCAGTGAACATTTACATGGACAGTACATCAGTAAATACTGCACACCAATGTATACTGTACATAAACAAGAATAACAATAGAGAATGCATATGCAGTTATACTTTACTTTGACTTGAATGATAGTAAATACCGCATACCCAGAATGAATGGACGTGAATACTGTATACTGAGTTATCCTTTACATAAAAGGATAATGGTGATGAGTTCTGTATATAGAGAAATACTGTCAAGAAATGTGAATGCTAACAAATACAGAATAAATAGTTAACATGGATGGATGGATGGATGGATGGATGGATGGATGGAAATAGACTTGAATGGTAGGCAATACATCATACTCACTTACACTACAGATTGATGTAAAGGATACCAAATACAGCCTAACCATACATGAATATAAATGCTCATTAATATTGGGGTGACCAAATATTGGTCATGCTATTAACTGTACATATATTTTGTTATTTGTGCTACACTGCAAATCATGTTATCTGTCATGGTGCATTTACATGGATAAATTGTCCTTTTAGAGATTAGGAAGGTCAATATGTCAGTGGTGTCTAGCACTGTCTGCTTCATAACAAAAGCATGGCTGTGAGGAGAGGATAAGATTGTTTGTCCTGGTTTGTGTGTGTGTGTGTGTGTGTGTGTGTGTGTGTGTGTGTGTGTGTGTGTGTGTGTGTGTGTGTGTGTGTGTGTGTGTGTGTGTGTGTGTGTGTGTGGTTTTGTCTTGGGATCCACTGCCCTGCTACACTTTTGATCTGAAGCAGGCCACAGGAGGATGTTCAGGTTACTTTCCACAGGACTAACATACTCTTAACTATTGCAGACATGCAAAGAACCTCATTTTGTTTGGACTTAATTCTTTACAGTTGATTTCTTTGTTGTGATCCCTATTTACAGGTGTTTGATAAAGGATTTTGAGGCACGTCCTTCTGTGACCCATCTGCTAGAGCACCCATTCATCAAGCAGGCTCATGGCAAAGACACTGCACTCAGGAAACAGCTCTCAGCGCTCATACAGGAGCAGCAGGACATCGGCTGCAGGACAAGGACTAAGTATGTGCATTTTTCTTCAGCTGAGCCACAAAACATGCCTTGAAACATGACTTAGGTATTAGGTTTTATTCTTGCAGGTTGTCAATGACTCATGTGCACGAAATAAGAGCTTGTGTTTGAGTATTATGTGGATTTATTTTTTATGTTCTTGACATCAGAAGAAAATTACTTTTAAAATGCTAAGACATTTATGTTGAGGTCATGTCAGTAGTCTGTCTATATGTGCATTGAAAACAGCAGTTATCTTCATGGTCAGGTTAATGGTACACTGACTTAAAAAGGTCATCGGTGGTCAGTGAGTTTTGTAAATGTGCTACATTCAAGTAACATAGTACCGCAGTGATATGGCCTGCTGTGGTTTATGCATTTGACATTGCTATACAATAAATCTCCTGCATCTTAGACACAACTGTTGTATGTGGAAAGGGGCTTGACTTGTGTTGAATTTCTTTTAACCAGTAGGGGGCAGAATGCTATCTCTTTGAGCTGCAGTTAGAGTTTGCCCACACAAAATCAACCAGTTCCTGGCTTCTGTGAACTTGTGGATATGATGTGCAAGGGGAGCATTACAGTGACACTCGTGTGATGTTAGGGATTTTGGACACTGGTGTACATTAACACGACTCACTGGTATCACTAAATAGATCTTAATTCAGGCTAAGTAAGCATCAAAAACTCTTTGACAGGAGAATGTTTCCAAGTTATTCACTTCTGAACACTCAATGGACATGTAATATGAAACAACTGAGACTCATAGACTACATAGAAAGTGATGAACCTAATATCAAAGTGTCATTTACAAATTGCTCACAGTACTTATGTGGAGTGCTGGGCTGTATTATTAAAATTCAGTATCTTTATGGTTAATAAAATTTATCTATACAGTCATGTGAAAAAGTTAGAACGTCTCATGAATACCTTTGACTTTTTTAACATATTTGAATATATGGACATGGAAATGGAATGGGGGGAAAAAACTTATTAATTATTAGAATTACAATTTCTTGAGAGGACAAGATTAGGACATTACAATTTTTAATAATTAAAATACCTAAAATTAGAATCAGGTGCATCATATTAGCTGCAAATGATTATAGAGGATGTTGGAGGAGCCTTTTTTTATTTAATCCTCCGACATGGTTTGCTGTTGATTATTGGAGTGAGTGGTTTCACCATGGTGAGATTAATACAGTAGTCACATGCTGTGCTGCTTATATCCGTGTCCTCATTCAGTCACTAATGAAGTAAAGATATTGTCACTGTCATGCAAAAAAAATAGTTGAAGTGAGTAGAATCAGCATGTTGAGATCCTAAGAGCTCTCTGGGGTCTTGGGCAAGAAGGTTGTAGATGCATATGAGTCTGGGAAGGTATTTAAAAAGATTTCAGCGCATTTCAAAATCAACTATTGTGTCCACTTGTGTCCAAGTGCATTAGACACATGGTGTGTAACTTGTTTGCAAGAGAGTATTTATGTAGCCTTAGATAATGTTTATTTTAGGATCTTGGTGGTTAAGTTTGAGTTACAGTAAGTAACAAAGCTGAGATCCAAATGCGTGACCAAAGCTGAGATTAATACAGTAGTCTGACCCCACATGACACTGCTACTTATATCCGTGTCCTCATTTAGTCATTAATGAAATTAAGATGTTGTCGCTGTCATGCATTGTATTTTCATTTTTTAAACATAATCTGAAAGGCGATGTTTATATTATGTCAAATCTTTATACATTGCTTTCCAGTGAAAGTTAAATGGAGTTTCATTCTCCTGTATTGTTACCATTTTCAGAGATACAAGGTTTTTAGTGACAGTGACAATTTGCTGGCCATTTAGGACAACGCAGGCTCTCAGACGTGTCTTGTTATGACATTGTTAAGGAGGTTTTATTTCAGTTGGAAACAGCAAGAATGAGATATTTATGCTATTAACATAAAAAATGTTCTTTGGAGTCCTGCTAAACTCCAAAATGACTACAGCCTGGACCACTTTTCTTGTGTCAAAAAAAATCAGTGCATCACAACTGATTTATATTGACAGTTCATTTGAATATAACATATGTGACAGTTTAACTTTTTTAATTAAATTATGAACAATATTTTTTAGATGCACTCATATATGAAAACAATAGGAAATCCACAATTGACAACAGTATGAAAGTTACTTCCCATCAAACTTAAACAGGCACTTTTAGGTTTTCATCCATAGTATAGTTTTACATTTTGATTTTGAGTTACAATGTAACTTAGTTTTGGGAGTTGTACCGGGCCCCAGCCAGGCCCCAACTCTATATACTCCTCTAAATCCTGTATAAAACACCCCTGCTCACCTCATGATTGTATCATATGTCCTTGCACCCTCCACCACCCCATCTCCTCCCTTCTTCCATTCTCTTCTCTCACACAGGGAGATTGGGTCCATGTGCTGCTCAATAGCAACCCAGAGAGAGAGAGAGAGAGAGAGAGACGTAATGAGATTATGGGTTTGCAAAAGAAAAGTGTCTAGTCTCAGTTTAGTCACTGATGATGATGATCAGATTAGGTAATGGGGGAATGAAAGAGGGCTGAGGAACACACACTCCAGCTGCAGTGAGGGTGAAGGCCACTAGTGTGATGCGGAGTAAAATAAGGTGTAGACTCAGGGTGTGTTCTCTGTTGAAGAGGGGACGGCGATGGAAAAGGAGAAGGTCAGTGGGTCTGGAGCAGTAAGACTGTGTGTGTGTGTGTTTGTGTGTGGTGTCTGACACTGTGATACACTGTTAACCTAAAAATGATCTGTACCATTGATGTATAGGTCAGTCTGCCATACAGAACATACAGTGTCTGACACAATACAGGAATGTTTGTTCTGATATTACTTAACTATTCTGTGCCATTTTAGCCATGTTTGTGAGAATCTTGGGGTTGGCATGATGCTAATTTGCAAATATAGCTGCACATATTTCTGCTGTCTAATGAAAACCATGTATCTCCCTTATTTTCCATTTTCAGTTTTCTCCATGGTTTGTAGCTTCTCTGTACACAAGTTAATGATTCTGGATGAATAGACTAGTAGAAATGCTCAAATATTACTTTTAATTACTCATATTTTACATTAACTTCCCTTCAAATTTAAGATTTTTTTTACCTTCTCCTGTAAAGTTGGCATTTTGGAGATACTTGTTTTTCATTGGACCACGACAATGTTTTTTGGGGGGTTTTATATCTTTTTGCATTACCCAGTAACTTCAGTTCAGACTGCAGAAACACATCTTTCTAGATTGAGATCTAGTGGCCAAGTATGTTATGTACTGCAAATTTATTAATAAAATAATTGAAAAACCTTATGGTTTGCTTTATTTCACGATAGTAATGTACAGTAGTCACTCTCTCTAGATCTCTCTCTTTGTCTCTCTCCCCCTCCCCTTCCTCGCTCCTCTCATCACACTCTAACATTTTGCTCATGACCTGAGGGCTCTGTGCTGTGTGTGAATGGACCAGCTGGTCCCTTGCTATCCTCTCGCTCCATAGGTCATAACACAAAATACAGGGGCAAAGTCCTATGAACTGCCACTGCTACCTGCTATAATAGGCTACAAACCCCACAGGGCATATCCACGCGAGGCTACACCACTCAATTTTGTGTTTGAAATCTGTCTATGAATCTCCTCCACTGAAAACCCCTGCAACCGCTACTGAAACTCTGTTATCATTTTATGTTTACAGGCATGAACGGATCAATACAAGGAAAACACTACTTATCGAGAGCTGCCCTGATGATGACCTGGTGAACCTGGAGGTTTTGGATGAGGTTAGATTACACTGTAGTGAATATGCTGAATCATAGTGTATTGTTTACTGTTTAAAAATTATGCTCTGCTTTATGTTAGCTCATTTTACACCCCAACTTGAGATCATTGTATATCAATTCTAATGAATGCATTCGGCTACTTTACGTTTCACTCATTTCTAACACACAGCTTATCTAGTTCCTGTAGAAAAGTAAATAAACATGAAGCTATTGACCCCATACCTAATGCCAGGTGTGGGCTAGAGGGGTATAAACTCCCCCAGCTTTGAGCGGTGGAGCAGTGGAACTGTGTTCCCTGGAATGATGGTGCTCCATCCAGTACTGGTGGGATTAGTTGAGGAGTTGTGGATGTGGTCAGGTGGTGATCATCCAACATCCTTACCTCATTAACACTCTTGTCAATGAATGCAATCAAATCTTCCAAAGTCTAGTAGAAAGCGTCCTCTGGACATTAGAGACAATTTGTCCAACAACAGAATGATAATAATCTCTTTGAACTGTGAATGAACAGGAGTCCAGATACAAGATATAGACTTTTGTCTGTATAGTGTATATTGTCACTGTCACACAAACACCTTTTCACTTTTTATGAGGTTGAATTTGGTGGTTGTTATTTACAGAGTCAATGTTCTATGAATGGACCAATAGAAATGCTCCAAAGAGACTTGTACAGTGATTTCCATTGAAATATCTCTTGTAAAGATGCCATTTTAGAGTAATAGCAATGATATACAGTATTTCTAACATCAATATTTCTCATATGTTAAATACAATACCAGGCAAAATGTTTAGAATACCCAATATTAGTGTAAATATAGTATGCAGCATTGTGTATGTTGTTAATCAAGAGATTAAACATGCTGTCTGTCTGAAATTCATTTGTTTTACTGGTTTATAATCATAATGACCACTGCCTTGTTTCTACAATCACTGTTCACTGTTATCATTGTTAGCTTCACTTACCACACAGGAACACTTTGCAGTTCTATAATTAGACTGCTGTCCAGGTGGACAAGCGGGTATTATTTGGGTGATGGGTCATTAGCACTGCAGCAACACTGACAGTGTGTGTTGCACCGGTATGAGTGGATCAGACACAGCAGTGTCACACACCACTACCATGTCATTGTCACAGCAGAGAATAACTACCCGCTCTGTGGTGGTCTTGTGGGGTCCTGAGCATTAAATAACTGGGTGAAAGAAGGCTAACAAGGTATGCAGAGGAAAAGATGGACAGCAGTCTAACTATAGAACTCCAAAGTGTTCCTGTGTGGTCAGTGAATAAAATGTATTAGTGAGTGTAGAAATAAGGAGGTGGTCATAATGTTGTGGTTGATTGTAAACCAGTAAAACAAATCGATTTCAGACAGCCATCATGCTGTGATGTTGATGATGACCTTGGTTGTGCCTTTACACAGGAAACTATAATATCACATCTCCAGAAGCGCTTTGGAGAGCTACAGATATACACCTATGTTGGAGACATCCTCATTGCCCTGAACCCATTTCAGAGCCTGAGCATTTACTCTCCACAGGTTTGTGCACTCTGACATAGCACAAGAAACACATAGGTTAGTCACAAACTGACCTACAATTCTCAATAAAAACTGGAGCAATCAGCAAGAATCTGGAAATGTTTTGTTATTTTTAATCACTATATAATTCACTCCCTGAATTATCAACTCTGCTATGTTTAGTTTTGCTCGTTAATGATTTGGTTCTCTTTTGCTTGTTCTTTGCAGTTCTCCAAGCTGTATCATGGGGCTAAACGCTTAGATAATCCTCCTCACATCTTTGCCACCGCAGATGCAGCATACCAGGGCATGGTGACCTTCTGCAAGGACCAGGTATCTACCTGAAGGATTTTTAGTGAAGTCTTCTGTATCTGTCAACCGATCCTTATTGTATTACATATTGTGAGCAATCACTGTTAATAATCAACTTAATAAATGTTTAAAAGAATGCTCTTGTTTGAGTTTCTCTCTCTGTGGTTTCAGTGTATAATCATCAGTGGGGAGAGTGGTGCTGGTAAAACAGAGAGTGCCCATCTCATCGTCCAGCATCTCACATTCCTGGGGAAGGTATAAAAGCACAGTGTTTTTTTAGGGTGTAAATCTCACAACCTCACATCTTTTACTGCATGATTTTGTAGTAAAATAAACCAAAATGTAAACTTGCTTATAGACCCACTGTGCTTGCACACAGGGGAATTTGTCCTCTGCAGTGAAACACACACACATACATAATAGTGAATTCATACACTCTTGGGCAGTGAGCATACGCGCCTGGAGTGGTGGGCAGCCCCATCCACGGCACCCAGGGAGCAGCTGGGCACTTAAGTGCCTTGCTCAAGGCCTCCTCATACATGTCCTACCAGTTTAGGGAATTGAAATGACAACCTTCCAGTCACAAGGCTGGTTCCCTAAACACCAGGCCACAGCTGCCCCTAAAAGATTCAACATATTGTTAAAATTTTGCTACAACTCAAAATGAGTGTTTTAAAAATACAGTGAGTACACAAATACTTTTTGTTGTTTTTATAATAAGAAAATGTCCAAATTGGTCAAAAAGGCTGCATATTTTATTGAAAATTTCTTAAATCGAATCTAAATTCCAAAAGCAGTGTAGTTTTCACACTTACATTTTAAGATGCATCAGAACTTTTTTATCCTCCTAAAAATGTTTGTGTAAAACACATCTGTACACTCTATATAAATCCATCTTGAGACTGGCATTGTTAATAAGACCTGAAATTCAGTGTTTTAATGCCTAGAGATGGTAAACTTGTATTTTTGACTGCATTTGTAGGCCAATAACCGAACTCTCCGAGAGAAGATCCTGCAGGTGAACCCACTGGTGGAAGCGTTTGGTAATGCATGCACAGCTATCAATGATAATTCCAGTCGCTTCGGGAAGTACCTGGAGATGAAGTTCACACCCACAGGGGCTGTCATGGGTGCCAAGATTTCTGAGTACCTCTTGGAGAAATCAAGAGTCATCAAACAGGCCACGTGAGAATTTATTATCATGCCATCATCTCCTGACAGACTTGTTAATAAAGACTAAAGTGCTGGTTTTTATCATTCAAGTCAGTTTCACCATATCCTGATGACTTTCTCCTTTTTTGGCAGAGGAGAAAAAAACTTCCACATATTTTATTACATATATGCTGGTCTTTATCACCAAGAAAGCCTCAAGAAATACAGATTACCAGAGAAAACAGCTCCCAGGTCTGAAACTTTGAGCTTTGATTGCTCATAGCAGTCCCAGTGCTTCTAAGTTCATAACACACTTTGTTCTTTAGACATTGAGCATGTGTTTTTATTGTTTATTTTTATTTTTTCAGGTATATTGACAGTGCAAATGGTAAAGTGATGCTGGACATTGTGTCCAGCAAATTGTACAAAGAACAGTTTGATGCCATTCAGGACTGCTTCCGCATAATAGGTTTTTCAGAAGAGGTATAGATTTCATAGCTATGTTTACATGATCCTTTAATCATGTAGACATTTATTTCTAACCACATTCTCCTCTTTCAGGAGGTGAACTCTGTCTACAGGATCTTGGCAGCTATTTTAAATACTGGAAATATTGAGTTTACCTCCATCACCTCTCAGCACCAAACTGATAAGAGTGAAGTGCCTAACTCAGAGGCCTTAGAGAATGGTAAGAGTTCTGTAGTATGAGTTATAAGTAGTACATACTTTACACAAATACATGCATCCATATGTGTTAACATGCTTTCAAACTCTGTCCATACAGCAGCTGCTCTGCTGTGCATAGGACCAGAGGAACTACAGGAGGCACTGACCTCTCACTGTGTGGTGACGCGTGGTGAGACCATCATTCGTACCAACACAGTGGACAAGGCTACTGATGTAAGGGACGCCATGTCTAAAGCTCTCTATGGCCGTCTCTTCAGCTGGATTGTGAACCGGATCAATGCCCTTCTGCAGCCTGACACCAACATCTGGTATGTGGATCAAATAATAAAGCAAAAATGAATCGAGCAGGACTTCAGCTGAAACAAATACATTCAGAACTGTGTATGAGAAAATAATCTACTTGCTTGTGTGGTAAGACTGTAGGTAATTCTCTGTGTCATTATGGTTATTCATTGATTTTACAATTCGTAACAACTTGTTACAACAACCTGATGACTGTTGTAGCCAGCAATCTCTTTGTAAAATCTGATACTTCACCCAAATATGGGTGAATAATTGGTCACTGGAGTGAGTGGGGCATAAATTAACACAGTGTTTTACTTTTTCGATATTTGTTATGTTACAGCCTTATTTTAAAATTTATTAAATTAATTATTTCCCTCAAGATTCTACACACAATACACCACAATGGCAAAGTGAGAAAAGATTGTTTGATTAAAAAAATAAAGCACAAAATTATGTAAGTACAACATGCATTGGGTCATCACCATCTTTATGAAATTTAACAGCAATTGACTAGCTATGTATTTGTCAAGATGTAGTCAGAGGGCCATTGTATCTTAGTCAACATATTCCACCATCTCAGCTGAAAGTCAGGGATATGCCTTTTGCAAGAAAGCCATGCCAGACCAACACAAACAGAAATCAGCTAAGAACATTACATATACATTATATCCAGTTACAACTGTAAATGTAATCCAATCCAGAGTATGAGTGCCTTGTTCTACTGTGCCTTTAAACGTAAACGTCAAAATATTGGTGGAAATGTTTTGCTGTATTTCCAACTGTAACTTTTCCATCAGCTGAGCAGATAATAGGGCAGGGTGATATGGACAAAAATCTTATATATATATGTATCTTGTTGTGTATAAAGAAGAAATGAAGATCAAATTTTAACTACAGAGTACAGTTCCTTCAGAAACTGTGAGTGGGATTGCAGCTCAGCAGCAGCTCAGCAGATGGTGCCAAAACATTTGCTCATTAGTTGTGTACACATATTTTTGGCCAACATGTGGGGTGCCAATACTTTTGCTCATTAGCTGTGTTCACAAACTTTAGGCCAACATGTGGGATGCCAAAACTTTTGCACGAAAGCTGATTGGCACAGACAGTAAGCTCTCATATAAAGTCTATTTATTACTCAGAGTTGGAAGAGCAGAGGGCAGAGACACGGCGTGCTGTGCGCAGATGAGAGCTGTTGTGTGAGAATCATTCCGTAATTCATCAGAATGGGGACGTTTGTATGATGATTATACAAAAACTGTAAATCGGACTGGGACATATTGCATGAAACTACTCCGCAAGATCTATAACTGCCAAATTTGGTGTTTTCAGCTCAAAAAGTTGATTTTTAGAGATTTTTGGACAGAAGTTTCTGGACACTTTCATTGGGAGAGTTTTGACCATTTTTTTTTTCATTCACACAATTTATTTTTTTTACAAAATCTATAGCATCTACCAAAAAATCTTTGTAATCAGGACAGCAATCTTTGTTCAGGACAGAAGTTTTAGAGTTGAAACCGAGTCAATATCTCAAAAATCGCAGCCGGAGTTAGAGAGACAAAAAATGGGTGGAATAATAACAAGGAGAAGAAGAAGAAAACTTAAGAAGAACAATAGCGTGATTGCCTACAGCACTCCCACTAACAAGATGTCTTCATATCAGAGCTCTGTTTTACATCTGACTTATATGGGGGCAAAGGAGAGCAGAGGTGGAGCTGAGAGCAGGGGGCGGGGCAGAACAAGGAAGCAAAAAATGTTTTCTGATAGACAGACAGAAAGAGACAGAAAGAGACAGAAAGAAAGAAAGAACATTATTGATCCTGTTGGAAGGATTCCCTCAGGGAAATTAAGATTCCAGCAGCATCATTACAGTACAAACAGAGAAGAAAATAATAACATAGAATATATCATATGGACATTGTATGAAAGGTCCAGTAGGAGGGGTATTACCCATTATTATTGCACATAGTCCGGTTGTGTTGTGGGGATCAGGTTACAGGTTACTGATACTACTCCTTCCCATCCTCCTGTTATGTTAATATTCATAGACTTGCATCATTTGAATTGGATATGTTAGCACTTGATATTCTATATATAGTCATTTTGTGGCTATTAGGAAAAAATCCATATTCTATATGAATTTTATGTATGAAAAGGTATGTGATGAAGTATTGCATTCATAATCAGTGTATTCAAAATTGAATATAAACACACGTGCTGATACAAATAAAGCACCATTCATGTCCCTGAGCACTACTTACGTCACGTATCTGGATAATGAACTTTCTCCCAGTTTTTCAAACATAACTTCAATTCACTCTTCAGAACAATGAGTGATGACCTTTATCACAGTATAGCCCCCCTCCTTGAAATAACATCACTACCAAAAATAAAATTATTTAAGTTTCCAATGACAAACTTTAAAATGCTTCTGCTCCTAAATGTATGTTTGCACATTTTCCGGAATATTGATGCATACAGTGTGTTATGCAATCACAAAATTGGTCCAAGATGTTTTTTATTATACCGGATATCATCTTCTGTGTCAAACATATGCAGAGTTCTAGATACATATACAATTAGGCAGAAACTAGCATCAGCTTGATATTCAGAAATGTGCAGCTGAGTTGAATGACAGCTATTTATGTGTTTGTCTCGTGTTGTTTTCTGGCTCTTCAGATCTTTCCCAGTGTTGAGTTTGTATGCGCAGTCTCTCTGTTTTAAAGGTGACCTCCAACTCGACCGGCACTGGCCGCAGAATATTAATTGCCAAAGCAAGACAAGAAAAGTGCAGTGAAAAAGAGGTTTCTATAAATTTTTGATATGGAGTTGCATTGAGAAAATAATATTCAGATGATTAAAAAGACTTCAGAGAAAGAGTAAAAGGCAGTTCATTGATCCAAGAGAATCCCTTCAGATATCCACATTTGGCCTTGTCAGAGATTCTGATGCCTTCCATTCCACTGCACAAAATCCAAATACACACGTTTCCACTCCAATCATCCCTATTTCAACCTTATTGCCACTAATAACCTGTTAACCCTGCTAGAAGGTGACCTTTGAAAACTGTCTGAATCGTTTGGACCGTGAGTGTATGTGTGTTCAGTGTGTGAGTACCTTGTTTCTAGTCAGCTTATATGGTTTCCTTTGTAATCACACTTTGTTTATTTTGAGTGGCTTTTTTTTCTGCAATTAACATAAGGATATTTTGTCATGTCTCTTTTCTCTTTTTAAAGTGCGACAGAGAGTGGGATGAACGTGGGCATTCTGGACATTTTTGGCTTTGAGAACTTTAAGAAGAACTCATTTGAGCAGCTGTGCATAAATATTGCCAACGAACAGATCCAGTTCTATTTTAATCAGCATATCTTTGCTCTCGAACAGGTGAGGCATGAAGCACTACATACTTTTATCTCATTATCATACACAGATTACAATTAGACTATTACACCATAAAATACAACTATATGTTCACTATTTGCCTCGCTTTTTTAGTCACCCAGTCCAACTATTGGCATGCAAGTAATATATAGTAAAAAATTCTAATAAGTACTCAGTTCCAGGAACCAGGTGCAAAATTTACCTAATGGAAAAGCAAGTCAAGTGGAGTAGTGTATGTACCTTGCAGTGGAAAAGCACCAAAATACATATTGTCACTGTCACACAACTTTTTTTCACTTTCCTGACTTTCCTGATGTTCTTTAAATTGTACAAACTTCTGTGGTGAACAAACCAGAAGAAATTGTCCAAAATTACATAGTAAAATCATTGACATTGAAGGTTGAGTGGGTTTTCTCCTGTATGGTTGTTATTTTGACTGTGACAGCAACAATGTTTTATATCCCATAAACATAAATAGTAAATGAATCAGTTATTTACCATCCAAATGTTAAAAAGCACCACACCTCATTTTCTTTAATATAACACTTCACCCTCTTTTTGATGTTTACTAATTTAATACTAATTTATGAAATCACATTGATAGGCAGTTGCTTTGGAGCTGGAGATGTAGATGGACAAATATTCCACATCAGAAAAGTTTGCCACTCCACTGTAACAAAAGGTCGAGCACGACTCCTTCACGGTTCCTTACATTTTTGTTGAAGACAGTAGATTTATATAGGCTCCTCTGCTACACTCTCATTTAGACCAATCAACACACCACCTTCCTATGCTACTTCTCTCACTCTCACTCTCTCTCTCTCTCTCTCTCTCTCTCTCTCTCTCTCTCTCGTGGGTAAATATAAGCTATATAACCTTGAACAGTAAATAAAAATGAGAACACTCAATCGAGTGTAATAAAGTACAGTACACTTCTCTTACAGCATGCAAAACTCTAAGCCTGTCTCAAATCTACTAATTAAATTCCATTTAGTAATAATAAAAGGCTACAGATGAGTAATTTATAAATGAGAAAATACTGCATTTGGAGGCCAAAATCGTCTAGTAATTTGGTTAGTGGTTGCTAATGCCATATTTACAGAGTGCCATTTGTTTTTGCTTATCATCTTGTTCATTAGAAGTGTGTGTGTGTGTGTGTGTGTGTGTGTGTGTGTGTGTGTGTGTGTGGCTGTAGGCCTATGTGTGTGCATGCAGGCGGGTGGGTTTGTGAAAGCATTTGGCCTGGCAGGCCGGCTGCATAATTTCCCTCATTACTAACAGCAGCATTAGTGAGCTTCATTATAGAGCTGAATGGGAATGAGATTTAACACACACTGCTCCTCCTTAATGATAAACACACAGCACAGCTATTCCACTGCACTGATTAAAACATGAGGGTGGGTTAAAGCCGCCAGTCACGACTCGTCTCCAGAAGATTATGTTGAAAGAAATGTATTTGTTTGCATAATCTTCTTGCAATGGTATGACATTAGTCCCACTGGGAGTCGACCCTTCAATTTAGTGGATCTGATTTTTTTTGGGGGGGGGTTCAAATAACTTTTATCATTCTACTATTCTGCTGTGTAAGAGTGTACTGTAGTGATATGTGAGTGTTTTGGATTGGTAAACCCTGTTATGAATTTCATTCCAGTGTTGTACCTTCTTTATATTGTGAAATTGTCAGGCTTGCTCATAATAAAAAACAGACTGAATGAAGACATGAATTCCGTTCAGTCAAATCGAACACAGCACCGGTATGTAGGTGCTTTTGTCTGACAGCTAACATTATGTGTATGTGTGTCTTTCTCAGATGGAATATCAGAGTGAAGGTGTAGATGCCAGTCTGGTGGAGTATGAAGATAACAGGCCTATCCTGGACATGTTCCTGCAGAAGCCCATGGGACTGCTCTCCTTGCTGGATGAGGAAAGCCGCTTCCCTCAGGCTACTGACCAGACTCTTGTTGGTAAAACACTTATTTAGCATGGCAGTGTAAGAAGATTGCACTGAGATTGTACTAAATCAGTGTTTAAGTCAGTCATTTATTTATTGCCTGTTTTTCAAGACAAGTTTGAAGACAATCTGCGTTGCAAGTACTTCTGGAGACCAAAGCGTGTGGAGTTGTCCTTTGGAATACAGCATTATGCTGGAAAGGTAACCCACATATTTTGTAGGATTACATAACGTCCCTTATGTTATACTTACCAGCCATTCCAGTTCTCGTGGCAGAGTTTCGTGTTTCATTCAGTTCACTTAATCTTCAAAATTCTTGAAAAAAAACCACTGAGTGCTTTTTCTCTCTTTGTCATCACTACTTGGCTACTGAAACCAGCAAGATAAAGGGGACTTTTTGTTCAGTGTCTATACATTTCCTATACATGACCAGCCATGCCCCACCCCCCTCCTCACCAGACCACTACCACACCCTAGATGATATCATTTTTACAGAAGTTACATATAGGTACTCTATTTGAATTAAATAAAGTACATTCAAAATACTTGTAAGTCTCTTAAACTAGCATTATTTACTGCATTAATTGAATTTTTGTTTTCATTTTATTTGGTGTCAGCATGTTGATTCTACAGCAGCTTTATTTCTTTACTAAAAGTAGGGCAAAATCATTACACCTGTGCCAGAACCAATTCATAGTGTGGTTTCTCCTGAAGGTGCTGTATGATGTCAATGGTTTTCTGGAGAAGAACAGAGACACTCTCCCTGCTGACATTGTGGTGGTTTTGAGAACATCAGAAAACAAGCTCCTGCAGCAGCTCTTTTCCAGTCCACTCACCAAAACAGGTATGACCCAGAGCTACAGGTCAGTATCACGACCTGTCCAAACTCCAACTTTCCAGAGTTTTACAGAAAAAAATCTAAAGTTATTTCTTCGCCAAAGGTTTTGTGGGTTTTTGGGGTTTTTTTTCAAAAATGCAAAGCTTTCAGTATCTGAATTCTTGGATGACCAAGAATTGACACACAATTTAAATGCCAAATGGTCGCACTTCACATCAGCACAATTGTTGACTTTAAGCGTATTATTTAAGAATAGTGTTGATGCAACACTAATTATTCATGTGCAACCATTTGACACTTTTAAATCATTCAGAGCACCATTTCTCACACCGTTTTTAACATAATCACCACAGTCACTGATTGTCACACCACTCTCTCAACTCTCCTGGGTTCATCAGTGTCACTGATCATTCAGGGGTCAGCAGGGTCACACACTTAGTAGGATCATTAAATGTTAGTTGTTTGGTGGTGTGAATGCTTAAAGTGGAATTTTTGGGATCAGGATGGATTGTTGGAACACGTTTTTCACACATAGAGGTTTTTCTGTTGCTTTGTCAGTGGCAAAGGTCCCTTTTAGGTCAACTCTTCTACAGAGTGGTCACTCCACTGATATTAGCATGACAATGTGTAAAGGTGTGAATGTTTTGGTATAGACTTTTAAGTATATATCTCCAGGTTGGTCTGAGGCCCCCTCTTTCTGTCTCTCTCTCACTCACTCGCTCACTGTGTGGTTTCCTTTTTCTATTGTGTTCCAGTACAAATCTCTCTCCTCCTTTATCTCTTGTGTGGCTGATCTCTGGGTGGAGGAATAGGAGGATGGTAGAATATAAGGCTGAAAGAATAGGAGGATCTGTTTTTATTTTCACTAAGCTGTCCCTCTCGCTTTCCCGCTGTTTTGCCCCTATCTCTTGCGATTGGGAAGCGGCGTTTAGGATATTCCAGTGATAAGGTTCTCAAAAACCCAGCGGATGAGACGCAGCTATTTAGAGCTCTTCTAAAGAACACGCAACTCCTCTTCCCTCCTCATTGTGCTGCCAGCGAGGTGCTTAAGAAAGCCAGGGACTAGGTAGACAGGCAGGCCTCGGCCACTAGACTTAGAGAAGAAAACGGGGGCAGAGTGGTTAATTATGAGATACATTTTTTGAACACCTCCATTGATAATAGCCATAGCCATTGTTTGGCTCTTTTCGTTTTTTCAGTTAGTCAGGAGTGTTTTCGACTAGCAGAACTGAAAGTGTTAAGAAGGAAAGATGAAGAGTGTCTTAAAAAGACTGACTGCTGCTGGCCTCTATTAACAAGACACTTGTTTCCTTTTCTAAATGGGAAAAACTATCTTTGTTTACTTATAGTAACTGTGGATGTGTCCTTGATTTGGGGTGAAATAGAGGGACTGTTGGGAAATGTGTGGGAAGTAATAACTTTTTTTTTTCAAGAAAAGATTATGAAAAATTGTTTGAGTGGAGTGAGGCGTCACCCAGGCCCGAGGACCATGACACTCTTTGCCTGTATAGTCTTAGCCTGTGTATATGCTGTACACCATGGCCATGATATTTAAACAACTTGCCTGATATGGGTGTTGGTTCCCTTCATGGCAACAAACAACTCGGACCCATCAAGGTATGGATTTCACAAGACAAAGCCCACATTAACCCATTCCGTAATCTGTCCTACAGTAGCTCTTCTGTGTGACTGATTCAGTTGGGCTAGCCTATTAATAAGCAGATTCATTTTTGTTCACTTGCTGCCTAAAATATCACACCTCTTGACATTGTAATGAGATAATCAATGTTATTCACATCACTTTGGGTATACATACATACCTCTGTCCCCATTTTGCCAAATTATTATGTGTTCACCTTAAATGCACTGTGGTACTTCTGGGTAACCACCATTTTTTTATATTTTCTTCACATATATTCACAGTGGCTACTTGGCAAAATCATCACATTTAGCCTTATAAATGCATGTGTTTATTTTTATTATAATTTTTGCAAATTCCAATTCTATAGCTTGTTACAGCTACTATTTCAAACTACTACCACACATGCAAAACCATCCTGGGTCCCCAAGTAAGCCGTTTTTGATGGGCTCCTACAACAACATGTAGACCCAGAATTGCAGTAAAACTGCAGTTCTTAAACTACAGTTCTTGGAAAATATAGAGGCTCTGTTTAAAAAAAAATGCAAAGTGAAAAGTGAGATAAAATGTGAGATCATGCCCACCATGAAATTGGGGTTGAAAAAGTTAAAAGTCAGTTTCAAGATTACAGGTCACCTCTGCAAAAATGAGACTTGTACATTTTTTTGCTGCTCATAAATCAGACACAATATCGATCCATGCAGTAAAACACACACTAGGGAGCAGTGAGCACACATACCCGGAGCGGTGGGCAGCCCTATCCACGGCACCTAGGGAGCACTTGGGGTGTTAAGTGCCTTGATCAAGTGCACTTCAGTCATGCCATGCCAGTTGAGGGAATCGAACCAGCAACCTTCCAGACACAAGGCTGGTTCCCTAATCACCAGGCCATGACTGCCCAAAAAAGTGATTTTATATTTTTCACAGAAATATTAAACAAGACAATGACATTATAAATCAAATTGATTATCAAATATAAAGGGCAGTTATATAGTCAGTTAGTGCAGAGTGGTAACTCAGATACACCACCTCAAATATTATCTTTGACCCTCTATTAAAAAAGAAAACACAAACCCAAAATATGTTTCAGTTCAGTGGTTTGTAAGTTGTCCATCAATTTGAAAATTTCAAAAAAATTATTTGTGTGTTTGAAGGATTTGTTTCCCAGATAAAAAAAAATCATAGTCATTCAGAGTGTATGATTTGGACCACCACTGTTAATGTGTACGTGTATGACTGTTTTTGAAGGTTTTTTTTTTTTTACACCTGCTACAGTGAATGATTGATTGAAAGTGAACGAAAATACATAAATTTCAGTACATATAATGTACAAAATCGAGCCTCAAGGCATAAAAAAGGCATTTTCCACCCAGTTCATAAAAGCCCACCACTGTGTTTGTGTGTTTATTAAAATCACAACAACCTCTCACCGTGTAATAAATGACATGCTGTTGTAATTGTTGGCACTGTGCTCTGGGAGTCCTCTCAGTAGCTGCAGCCACTGAGCTCCTCTGCTGCTTTAATCTGTGGGTGTTGGGCTGTGTTTTTATGCTGCCCACTCCTCTGCTCATTTCTGCTCATCACAGCTGTCTGACTTTTCATCCTAAGATAAACCAGAGAAAGCAGCAACTTCCTTTCAAGTTTCTAATATTAGCAAGATGGAAATTTTGATCTTCGGCCTGAAATGTGAGGGGAATTTAATTTGCATATATTTTTACTCTGTTTTATAGACTTCTCTGTTATCTGTGAAATTGCAGCGTCTGATAAAAATCTATTTGTCCCTGGCTGTGTTTTGATGTACATCGCTCACAGGCACCTGTGGGGGGGCATCGTACCACTAGGGGGCAGCATTGTTGACCTGCCTATCTAAGCAAGGGCTGTTTGCAGTGTGTCAAGACTGATTCTGTGTGATGTTTTGATTTGAATGGTTCTTCCTGTCATACAGGTATTGTGGAGGAAAGAGATATTGTAGGTTCAGGACTAGTGTACCAGAAGAATGTTCTATTGCATTTGTCAATAAAATGAAATCTTTGAATTACAAGGAACCTTCAAGTAACATATATTTCTGCTAATACTATTACCACCACCACTGCCACTACTACCACCACCACCATTACGTCTACCACTTCTACTACTACTACCACCACTACTAGTACTACTACTCATAATGATGATGATGATGATGATGATAATAATAATAATAACAATAATAATAATAATAACAATAATAATAATGAATAATAAACAGAATAATAACCCACTGTATTACTAGTGTGGTTAGTGCAGGTGCTGTTACTGAAGTGGTCTTTAAGAGGACAAATGCTGGAAAGAGGGAAAAAAAACACAAACACACCAATTCTGGAGATTATTCCAAATTTAACTGAAGAAACTGTGGACTACACTCTGAAAAATAAAGATACTACAATGGCTCTTTTAGCATGTCATAGAAGAACCATTTTTTGTTTCATAAACAACCATCTTTACAGTAGAGAAGAAGTGTTTTAAGATTTAAAGATCCTTCATTTGTTGTAAACATCTCTCTTCTTTATGGGGTCCAAATTGGTTCTCCTATAGCACAGCTTAAGGAACCATTTAAAGCACTTTTATTTTTGCAGCAGCTTGAGCTTCTGTTATTTTAGGAAATGGAATGAAGTTTGTGATTGAAAGCATATTGCAAGAACATTCTTAACCTATAGAGTTGCCAGTCTCTCTGCCACTTAAATGCAATATTCACACTTTTCTCCTATTATATTTCTTTCCTCTGAACTCTATTTAGGACATGCATGTGCTTTTTTTATCAGTTGAATCTGGATTTAGTTTGTGTCACCCATTCTCCCATTCCGGGCCCATCTTTGGGTCTGGGGCTCTGCAGGCTTGCCATGTGGCATGGCTTTGTCGCAGGAAATAGGTTATATTTGCATGGACAAATTCCCCTAAAAAGTAAATCCGTGGATCAGGCGGATCAGTGTGTTTGGGTTGGCTTGGATCTAAACGTCTCTGTGGGGCCTCCTCTCCAGGCCTGCAGTCGTGCAGTATGTATATGTTTCTTAGAAACAGTTTCTGTGTGGCTTACCATTGAACAAGTATGTGTTAGAACGGAAGCACGTGTTCCGGTTATTTGGAAAGACATTGTGATCTGTAGATATCTGTAGGCAGTGGAGTAGTTTTGTATAAAGCAGTGTTTCCCAACCTTTTTTTCTGAAATGAGTTTTTTTTTTAAAAAGAAAGAACCTTTGCTTTTATCCTCACTGAGTGAAATACCCACAAACACACTAGTGAATTCACACACTAGGGGTCAGTGAGCACACATGCCCAGAGGGGTGAGCAGCCCTATCCATGGCGCCCAGGGAGCAGCTGGGGAGATAAATGCCTTGCTCAACGGCACTTCTGCAATGTCCTGCCAGTTCAGGCAAAAATGCAACCTTCCAGTCTCAAGGCTGGTTGCCTAACCATCAGACTGTTGGTTATGCATTCATATTTTAGTGGACAAATTATCACAAACCATAATATTTCATAACACAACCTATTTTAATATGAAATAAAATTTTCAAAATCTTCATGGTACACCTTTCCTGCTCTTGCGGCACACCTGGTATAAAGCACGATAGAGGGATAAGGAGGTCTTACAACACTTTGATCATGTAAACACAAACATACTGTTGTTGTTGCACAAAAACATTTAAAAATTATCTCCATTTTTACGTTTTTCAAATTTTGACATCATTTAAATGGGGTATTGTGCTTTATTTTGTGTCATAATTTCATGGTTAAAGGACCAATAGGCATGCTCCAAAATAAGTCGAACATGCAATTTAGCATGCACAATTTCATGCTTAATTCCATCTTCTGTAAAGTGCGTATTTTTTACACAGTGACAATCTATCATATGTAATAAAGCAGTTTGTTCCTGTGTTGCACTTTGTCTTTTCTGCTGGTCTTTCTGCCTGTAGTTTTGGTCTTATGTTGGTCACAGCTTTCATAGTATGTCCTCTTTTGGTGGTGGCTTACATCTATGACACATATTCACAAACCTACTTGAGTGCTAAATCTGAATCCTCTCAGTTAATGTCTTTTGTAGTAGGAAATCTCCAAAATCCAAGCCTTGGTCAGCACTCTTACCCTGAGATAAATGCTGAATTATGAATCCGGGCCCTAATGATTACAGAGGTCCACCTGTACTTAGACCCTTCAGATAAAACCTTCACCACATGGCACTAAGTAAACGTTTCGCCTCAGTCTGGTGTTCCTACCAGGTCGACAGAATCTTTTTGCTGCTTTTCTGCTGCGATACCGAGAAGCAGTCACACTTTCGTCGGATGCCAGAACATCTCCTGATAAAGCGAGGCTGTGTCAGGCACCCAAAGCCCATTACAGCGTGCGCTCCACTGATGGATCCTCCCTGACAGAAAAACACCATGTTCAAACTGCCTCTGGACTAGTCTGAGCACGGGGCACTGACGCTAGGCGACGGGGAAAGGGGGAGACAGGGAGGCGGTGGAACAATCTCATTTGCCTGGTTGCTGAGTTGAGTTTCAAGAATAGATCATATTTATTTAAAAACGAGGTGGGGGGTGGGGGTGGAGGAAGACTGGGACTAGAGAGTGATGGAGTCCATGAGTGAAAGTATGAGAGAAAGCACGATGCAGTGAGAAGGAGAGAGAGAAAAGAGTGATATCTAGCAGCTCTCCTCAGCAGAAGTCAGCTTGTAAAGGCTGCTGTCTGACAACTTTGATTGTCCCCCATGTCGACAGCTCGATCCTGGGCTTCTGAAGTACAAGGCTCGCACAGCCTCTGATGAAAGAGAGTGGAGAGGTGTCATATTGAAGCAGGGATTGCTTTTTAATCCAGGGCACATTGACTATTCTTGTCAATAGAAACCCAATACAAGTGCCAGCTTGAGTTTTTTTTTTCTATAGGAATCTTGCTGGGCTTAATTTTCAAAGTGAATGCACAGATGCCAGGGAAAGACTGCGCTCTCTCTCTCGTGCTCTCTCTCTCTCTCTCTCTCTCTCTCTCTCTCTCTCATTCGCAGTGTGTGTATGTGTTGGCAGCTTTTGCCAGAAACAGCACACGTGAAGCAGAGATGATGGGTGTCATCTTCTTTCACAGGCCTGTGCCTTAAAAGACAGCCTGACCCAGTGGAGAAAGCATGCATGCACACACAAATGTCTATGCCTCTTAACCTATTTATAGAAACCTGCTGACCATAATACTGTCTTTCACTTCAATATCCAAAGGAAATCACATTTAGATTGTAGAATTGAAGTCGGCTCCTGACCATTTGATTGCTTAAAGAACCCTGTTTGTAATAGAGATGCGTGATTGCAAAGAACGGAGATGGTCCTTTTAAGTCTTTGAAAGGTTCTTAAGACTCAAGATGTACTCCTGTAGTCTATCTGTATTGTGCCAGAGAGATTTGACTATTGTAAAACCACTCCCAAGAATGATGCTGTGAACCGAACCGAGCTGGGCTTGGGCACGGTTTAGTTTGACTCTGGCACGGTACACATTGTGTAATGTGATCACTAACTGCCCAAGCACGGAACTCAAATATGATGCCAGTGATCTTGTCTATGTAAGAAAAATACCTCTTGTATGAGCAGAATGATTAATTAATTATTGCTGTGCTGCCTAATCAATAAATGTGTAAGGTATGAAAGATGACCATGTATCATGTATAGTCCTACCATTTGGTCCATACCTTTGGTGTAGAACGTTCAGCTTTGAATAGGACATGAATATTCTACTACATGGAAGCTGTCTGCTGTCTTTCCACAACACACAGTTTGCCACAGAAATGCTACCAAAACTTGTGCAACCTTACCTCGTGTATAGTGCATTCAGATGGCATGGTATAAAGCATACCAATACTGGACGATATTTAAGAAATTAAGACCTTTTCATGATTCATTACATCACAATATATTGACATGCAGAAAAAATAGATGTCAGTAAACAAACAGTAGACGAGTACAGTGAATTTATTCAAAATGTGCTGCACTTGTGCATCTAATTAAACAGCACTAATTACACTCTATGTAATAAAATTTTTAACAACTAACAATATCCACAGTATATATTTTCGTATCACGCAAACAATTTTCACAATTTCAATAAAATATCATCATATTGCCCACCCTTATAATAGGGGTGTTTTTCTCAGGGGTTGGCTTAGGCCCAGGAATTCTTAATGCTGCAACATTGCAAGGCACTTTGAACAACTGTGTTATTCCAGCTTTGTGGAAACAGTTTAGGGAAGGCCTGTTTCTCTTCCAGCATGTTTGCGCCCTAGTGCAAAAAGGTGTGATGTTTGTGTCCTCAATATTTTTTGTCCATGTAGTGTACAGTGGATGGTGGGAAAGGCTGTCGTTGACATTGATGAGAAAGCAGTGCTCTGAGCAGAGGAGAGAAAATGTATTGAAGAAAATCCTCGTAAACTGAGTAGACGAGCAGCTCAGACTAGTGCAGGCCCTCTCAGTGCTATTTAAACAGAGCCTTGGTCAGCATTAACACTACCTGAGACTCATTAGTGTCTCCCTAGGGTGTGAAGTGCATAGTGCTGACCTACATGTGTTCCCCCACCTGCCTTATCACCAACTTTTCTCACTCATTGTTTAGATGGGAAGTGATAAATATCACAGTGGTTCAGCCCTTTTTTCTCTCTGAATTTAAAGAACAGTGGTGGATCCCTCTTTATTGCTTTAGGGCTCTCATGAGTGATGAGTATCATGAGTAAACTCCTATTCAAAGTAATCATTAATGATTAGTTGACAGAATGTTCTGTTTTGTATGCTTTTAACAATGATTGGCATTTCGGTATGTGTCACATGTTGGGGGTGGAATGTGAGGGGCTTTATTGTGATGGTGTTGTAAGTGTTACATCAGTGTTATGGGACAGATAAGACAGAGATGGGACACACATACCATTGGTTCTAGCAACTAAGCCAGTTGGGCAGCATTGCAGGATTCCTGAGCTATTGTTAGATTTGATAGTCATGAATTGATCCAGGACAAATTGGCCTCAATCATCCTCTTTGCTCTTCTGCTAATGCAATTATACATGTGCTTTGTGCTCTCATTAGGTATATGGTCATTCTCCAGCTTGGTCTGAGGGTCATATTTTAACTCAAATTTCAACACTATGCATTCTCCATCAGAATGATGATCATTTATACTAATCTCAGATTTAATGTTTACCCTGAATTTGCACTACTGGTTCAGTTTGTAATATTAAATTTTAAGTCTTAAATGTGTTAGAGTGAAAAAATGCTTAATGGTTAATAGTTGTTTGTTTCTGTGTAACAACTCAATCAGGAAGAAAAAAGAAATTAAGCAAATTTTAAGGACATTTCTAAAATTTGAACTATATATAGCATATTGTCACTGACACACAAAACCTTTGAATCTTTATTTGTTCAGTTTACACATTATATACTTAAGCATCCTGTAACCTGCTTGTGATTCACTATGTGTTCCCATTCACTGGTGGCACTCTTTCACTAAATACACAAATACCTTGCGACTTGTTACAGTTCTGTAGCTTATGAAAAAGAAATGAATAAGTGAAAAGTCATTCACACATGCTAGGAATTTCACATTTTCATGAAGGTTAGGGTAAAGGTAAGGGTTAGGTTCAGGTTAGCTTATATAATCATATATAATGACACTACATGTCATCATTGCCTCTGTAATTTGCGCAGAGCTTGAGAAACTTTTAAAAATGTTTTAGTCTCATATGTACTGACTCCTCTTCAGACCATGCCAGTCTTGAGGTATAAAATTGGCCATTTTTATAGCTGGCAAGATGATGCTCTCTCCCCCACCACACCCAGTGCGATATTGATCGACAAAGGCATCTGTTAGCTGTTGTATTAGAGCTGAGAACCCAACTCTTTCCTCTGAATTCATTGGCTGCCCAGCAAGGATGCAATGCCGACAGTTCAAATTAGAGGCGACGGCTGGCTTCACATGTATAGGAAGTGGTATACTGTATACGTGTCTTCACCCTCCTAGTGTCGGGAGCATCGTATATGATGGAGAGAGTCCTACTGGTTGAGTAATTGGGACAAAATTATAATTTAAAAAGCAACATTATACAGGTACAGTGAGTATTGGTGTAACCTGTAGAGAGAGAGCTGAATGGTACAGTGGATCCCATTGAGAAGAATCAGAGAGGGCTATGCATTAAAAAATACAAAATAGGCTAAACATTCATGTGTGTCGTTGGGTTGGTACCTTGTTCTCAGTGGTGCTAAATCTGTGACCTTTCATAAACTAACATTGTCAGCGACTGAATTAGTGGAAGCCCAGAACTTTTGCTGCCCCAGATTCCTGTACACTATACACACACACATGCACACACACACACACACACACCATGGCTTGGGTTTAGTGCTGCTTTCCATTTCTGTGGTGGGTATTTTTCTAAAGGTGTGTGGCACATCTGTGCTGCCATTGTTTATTCATGCAGCGGAGCCTTTGAAATGTGTTAAAATGCTTCCCACTCATTATAAAACTCCTGCCACCCATGGATTAGCACTTTGATGTCACCAATCCTGCTTCAAAGGCTGCTTTCAGTGCCATTAATCAGAGTTTAGCCTCTGAAGACACAGCCAGAGAAAACATTTGGACATCTTGTGCTGAAACTTTTGAAATGCTCAGACTGCACTGCATATGCTACAGTGGGACTCCGTCTCCAATAGAACAGTGTGTTGCACTGTGTGCATGAAATAGAGGGGGAACTCTTTGGTGTGTGAGAGAGGAGGAGGATGATGCTTTGGTATGAAGACTTCTGTGTCTGTTCAGTCTTGCTTGTATTTCCCGTCAAAAGGTCAAAAGGTTAATGCAGCAGGCCCAATTTGTTTGTTCTCCTGTAATTCACTCGTGATTCATATTAGTTTAGATCACATTAGTTCACAACATTTTGTGGACACCCCTTCTAATGACTGCACTTAGCTACTTAATCTGCACCCATTGCAGACATGTGTACAAATGAACTCACAGCATGGCTAGGCTTGTCTAGAGAAGTACTGCCAATAGAATTGGACACTAAACATGTATTGGCCCCATGTCTAATGTGGGCTAGAGTGGTATAAAGCCTTTTAGCATTGAGCTGTAATGCAGTGAAGCTGTGCTCCATCCAGTATTTTTGGGATTAGTGGAGAGTTATGGGTGAGGTAAGGTGGTGATCATCCAACATCATGATCTTACTAACATTGTTGCTGAATGCAATCAAATCCTCACAGCAGTGCTCCAGAATCTAACAGAAAGTCTTGATGATGCAATAGCATCATCAGCACTTCTCTAAGAGACTAGACAAACTGTGTGTGTTTGCAGAGTTGTGTCTAAAAATGGCTGAATACATTCATTAGAAGGAGTGTCCAATTCTAGAAACCTAGAAACTGTTCTGTTTGCCGTGAAATGTTCACATAGTATAAAGAGCTGCTGATATGAAACAGTGTAAACATTGATGAATGAATTTGATGGAGTTTGATGAGATGTTTAATGGTTATACATGGTTGTGTGGATGTCATTTTACCAGGTAACCTGGCCACCTCCAGAGCGAGAGTCACTGCAGCCTCCCGATCTCTACCACCTCAACTTAGTGCTGGGCGCAGCAAGGTAGGTGCTCAAATCAGTGCCAGATATCTTGCCTAAATTACTTGCTTAATTGTCTCTTTGAAAGTGCATTCTGTTGTGTTATTTCTGTGTTCTCTTTTGTATTACTCTCCTTCTTACACAGCAATATTTTTCCTGACTGGGTAGCACATTATTTTAATGGTTCTACTGGGGTTAGTCTTGGTGAGGTTGTGGTTTAGGTTTTGGGTTGATGTTAAAGTTAGAGGTAGGCTGAGTTTTAGTTTAAGGTTTAGTTTAAAGTAATACATATGTTGGTGTAATACACACAGATGAGCAGTGCCATTAATATTGATGACATTAATATTGGATTCAGTGGCTCATGTAGAGGGGTGGACATATTAATCAGCAAGTGGACAGTCTTGAAGGTGATATGCTAGAAGCAGGAAAATCTGCAAACATAGGGATCTGAGCCACAAGACAAGAACTAAATTGTGATTGCTAAATGAGTCTAGTGGTTAGGGAAACAACCTTATGACTGGAAGGTTGCAGGTTTGATTCCCTTGAGCAAGGCACTTGACTCCAAATCTGCTCTCTAAGCACAGTGGATAGGGTTGCCCAGGCGTGTGTGTGTGTGTGTGAATGGGTTATAAGCAGAGAGGAGAAATTCTATATGCATGTTTAAGATTTTTGTTTTTTTAGTGTACGTTTAATTTTTTTCTGTTATGTTGACCGGGTCAGAACTCCAGAACGTCAGGCAGGTTGTATTGGGTGTTTCCAGTTTTCAGCTGATCTGCGTATGTGTATGTGGAAATAATGTACATATTTCAATCATTTCAATTTCAACCTTCAAAATAAAGTGTTACTCAGTATGTGCTGATTCTAGGACAGCTAGGACTGTTGTTCATTTCTCAACTCACCCCTCTTCCTCATGTTTAACATCACCCCCTGAATACTATTTGAGAAATCTAATGCTTATCTCTTGACCTATCTCTGTTATCTCTTCCTCTGTGTTTCCAATTGAATATGTCTGCTCTCAGTCTCCTAAATACCTACTAAAGGTAAGAATGTTGAACCAATCAGAACTTTCTTTATTTAACTTAGTCTTTCACACCACATTGATGACCATGTAGACTGTTTAACAAAAGCTCATTCTTTGCATTGTTCATTGAGTGTTTTCTATACAGATTCAAACCTGGTTTGATTCAGAGTTGGTTGAAGTCTGGTTTACAGTTATAATGGGATTTTTCAGTTTCTGATAGACACAGCGTATTTCCCATTGAGTAAATTTGAAAAGGTGAACTTTTTAATTGAAAACAATACTTTTATTATTTTATTTAATAAGTTTAATTGTTTTCCCTGTTTCTCCCTTTTATTGTTTGATTTGTGGTATGAAATACGGGTATGAACATTCATTAAAGGTGTGATAAAACTGACCACAATGCTTGTAAATGGTTGTAAATCATACAACTGGTGTTTTTATTTCTTCATATTTACTTTTAGTAAAAGCATCTTGAACATTTTGTCTGTATCTCTTTGCTCATGTCTGCAGTGATGAAGAAGTTCACTTTGCCATCGCTACCTTCATGGCAAAGAGGCGAAAGTTTTGCATGCTCACCATAATTTATGAGAACATGTTCATTTTTGCTCCAATAAATATTGTAGTAACTTTACAAACAGCTCAGTGGAAGATGAGTAGCTTCAGAGAAAGTTACAAGCAAGTGCAGAAGTGGGACAGATGTAGAGAGTGAGGTCTTGTTAAAACAGTCAAAAAGGAATATGAATATTTCCACTCGTTTCAGAGACACGTTGGACATGGACGGCTGTCAAAGCCTCCAATTACAGAATGTAAGGCCAGTGTAAGTTCTGGGAATACCTTTCTTCCCATGAAGAAGAAATGAAGTATTAAGACATGCACTTTGCTGTATAGACTTGCAATAAAATATTTATCACATCGTTAAATTTGATGAGTCCAGGAACGGAGATGGCTGTTAAGGAGGATCATATTGTGTCCTTGTTAAAACAGCACTGAGAAGGAGCAGTTCATTTGCAGTGACGAGGTTCATTACTGAAAGAACCCAGAAGTATTAATGCCACACTATAACATTCTTACAATCCTGGATGATATTGCTTTTATGTGTTTATTTTCTTGCAAAGTGCAGACAATGAAATCAGCCACTTTCAGAATCCCATTTGAATGGGACAGTATCATTTTGTTATAATGCATTTACAATTCCAGAGGGGGAAGAGATTCAGCCATGTGTTAAACACACCCATATACAGTACACATAAATGAACTTCCCACATTGGGGTTTTGTAAATGCATGAAAATGACAGAATGTATTTGGATTTTCTGAGTTTTCTGAGACCACCATTTTGCAAATCAAAATGATCACATTCACAGAATTAGAATATAGTGGGGAAAGTTGATTTGTATTCAGAATTTAATTCAAAAACAGGAATCGAATATTAGACATTCTTATAAAATTATCATTGTTGGTGTTGCTGCAGGTTAGCATTTTTGTAAGACCTGTTTTGCCACTGCTTAATATGAATCCATGGAAACACATCCACAGATAGATGTTGGACGATAGTGAGTGAACAACACAAATAAACAGAAGTGCTAATAAACTAAAAACACTTCTGCTTTTACTACTGTTAATGTGTGGTGCAACCATCTTGGATTTTTAACTTTTCCAACTTTCAGAGAAGGAAATCTGACTTGGAACACAGAAATTCCAGAATCATGGTTCAAATGAAACACAGCAGTAATTTATAGCTCCAGTGCAAAATTAAATGAACCAATGAATTAGTAACCTTGGCTGATTCATTTTATTTGTTAGAATGGAATGGAAATTATGTCTTTTCCCATATGAATGAGGGTGTGTTTCTAAAGTAGATTAACAGTAATCTACCTGTTTTCAGGTGGACACTATGGAGATGATGAGACACCCAGAGGAGACCACCAACATGAGGAGACAAACTGTAGCATCTTACTTCCGAGTGAGTGTCCAGTTTTCAGACACAACTTGGTGCTTCACATTACTGAAAGGTCCTGGTACTTGGTTACTCAGCCCCCTGCAGATTTTACAGGGAAAACAGTTGCAGTTTAAGCTGAGATTGTTACTTTTTTGTACTTTGTGTACAACTTTTTAAAGGTAATGAAATTTAAAATAACTCAATTTATATTTTTTCAAAATAGTTTACTATAGATCTGTGTAAACAAAACTATATATTATTATATACTATAATTTTATTATATATTATTATTGTATTATTGGATATTATTATATCCAGAATGACAAAATGAGAAAGGTTTGTTTGAATTCTTTGCATATTTATAAATAAAATAATATAACATGGCTTTATTCACAGGTTTTGCCATGACAATGAAATTTGAGGTCTTTTTTCCACTGATCATCCTTCACATTTTTCTGCAGTTTGATTGGACACCTGTGGTAAATTCAGTTGATTGGACATGATGTGGAAAGACACACATCTGTTTCTATAAGGTCCCATAGTAGACAGTGCATGACAATGCATGAGCACAAACCAAGCCAAGAAGAAATAGTCTGTAGACCTGAGAGACAGGATTGTATTGAGACACAGATCTGGGGAAAGCTACAGGAAAAAATCTGCTACTCTAAAGGTTCCAATGAGCACATTGGCTTCCACCATCCATAAATGGAAGAAGTTTGGAACCACCAGGACTTTTCCTGTAGCTGGCCGCCTAACTAAATTGAATGATCATATTAGGAGGGCCTTAGTCAGGGAGATGACCAAGAACCCAATGGTCACTCTGACAGAGCTCCAACATTGTTCAGTACAGAGAGCGTCCTAGCCAATACCATTCCTACAGTTATGGATGGTGCTGGCACCATCATGCTGTGGGGATGTTTTTCTGCAGCAGGAACTAAGAGACTAGTCAGGGTTGAGGGAAAGATGACTGCAGCAATGTACAAGAGACATCCTTGATGATGACCTGCTCCAGAGTCCTCTGGACCTCAGTTTGGATGAAGGTTTATCTAACAACAGGACAACAACCCTAAGCACACAGCCAAGATAACAAAGGAGTGGCTTCGGGTAAACTCTGTGAATGTCCTTGAGTGGCCCAACCAGAGCCCAGACTTGAACCCGAATGAACATCTCTGGAGATATCTAAAAATGGCTGTGCATTGACACACCCCATCCAGTCTGATGCAGTTTGAGAGGTTCTGCAAAGAAGAATGGGAGAAACCTCCCCAAAACAGGTGTGCCAAACTTGTAGCGTCATTCTCAAAAAGACTTGAGGCTGTAATTGCTGCCAAACATGCTTCAACAAAGCATTGAGCAAAGGCTGTGAATACTTATGTATGTTATATTTTATTTTTATTTTTTTATTTTAAATATTTCAAATAAACTTTTCTCATTTTTTCAATGTGGGGTATTGTGTGTAGAATTTTGAGGGGAAAAATGAATTAAATCCATTTTCAAATAAGTCAATAAACATTTTGAAGCACTGTGAATACTTTCTGGATGCACTGTATATAGATTTATGTGTATATATATATTTATATACATATTTATATATTTTATCTCTCTGTGAATGCCAGTACTCGCTGATGGATCTGCTGTCTAAGATGGTTGTGGGCACTCCTCACTTTGTGCGGTGCATTAAACCCAATGATGACCGGCAGGCTCTGCTCTTCCATACAGAACGTGTGCTACAACAGCTCCGCTATACAGGCATCCTAGAGACAGTCAACATCCGGCGCCAGGGCTACTCACACCGCATTACCTTTGGCGAGTTTGTTAACAGGTAGGAGAGGAGCACCCAAATGAGGAAACACTCACACACACAGCCGTTGTATCTGTCACTCAGGAGCACTTGTAGAACAAGCCGCATCACACAAAACACGGCTTGTTAATTAGGGAGAATAAGTGGGACAGATTCACTAATGTGTAGTTATTAACAGGAAAGCACTACTCCCTGAGAGAAAGATGACAAGATTCAGAGGCGCGTAGTAAGCGAATGAGGACAGGGGCACAGAGGAAAGGATTCATAGTGGGATGTAAATAAGAATATCTAGTCATTTTTTTGGCTCTTTCCTGATTTCTATTTCTGACAGCCATGGGGAATTAGAAAAAGAAAATAGATGCCTCCACCTAAATTCACTGCATCTTTCTTCACATAAGCATAAATGGAAATTTCAGTAAAGTGCTTGTTGATTTATTCATTGTTACAGATTGTATTACAGTAGTACAGCTTTAGTGACTCTTAATAGTTGTAATAGGAAAAGAAGCAGTTGCTATAAATGTACCCCTTATTACACATGTATAACCATATTAATGAGAATGGGATGTTACAACTGCTTAGATACTCATTTGTTATTAGTAGGACAGCTTATTCAAAAAAAAATAGATATTAACTTAGTTTTAACTGTAATTTAATCTGTAACTAAGAAATCCATCTCTATTAGTTGTTGTAACTGTTGTAATAATTGGTATTGTTAAAGTATACAGTTATTAGAAACACCTTAACTGAAACCGAAACCTAATTTTGCATTTGGGAAAAAGGTAAAACAACCTTTGTGGGAAATGTTTTTTGCACAGAAATGGCATATTTGTGGTCTGTTGGTGAATTTTCTTGAGGGAAATTGGTTTCATTTCAATACACTTTACAGAAATAAACAATTTTGCAATTTTATATAAATTAATTTTGCAATTACAAAGAAAATCTTTCAGATATAATTTGGTGAACTCTGAGTCATGCAAGTTAACTTATTACCCACACTGTCACCAACCACAGCTGTTATGTGTAGTTTTATAGTAAACTGCAGAATAACTAGGATCTTTTTAGTGTTTTTACTGTAGCTGCTTTATTGGGCCTAATCTAAGTGCAACTACACACAGAGATCCAACCACTCCTTCACAGTTGTGCTCAGATGCTGAGGCCTCATCAGTATCAAGTTGTCTGATATATTTATTTACTCTGTGTTTTTACTGTTTATAGTTGGCCAGTTAGCTAATATTAGCATCCGTTCAGCACCAAAATGGAAGAGGTTTTGTGACCGGACTTCCAGTCCAGCCTCAGAAAGCTGCAAAATGTTTAGTTTGGCTTTATTCTCAAATGAGGTGACTTGGTACATTAATACAAACATGCACTGAGACTCAGACTCTGTCTAAGAACTCCTCATTTGATCAATTATGCTGTGAAAATGACCCTGTTTCGAGAAAGCTGTGAAACTGGTCTGTTGGAATATAAAGTGAGACATAATTAGCTAGCGCTTGTGACCACTATTGAGACCCCCAGCCCGTTAGTTTTGCTGCTCCTGAGAGACCCTTAAAAACTGTACAAATACTGTACCTCTTCTTTCCTGAAAGAATGAAAAGGCATTGCCCTCAGTTAGGTCTCTTATAAAGGCTAGAGAGGGGTTATGTTGCAGGCTGATTTAATTGAGTTTTATTAACGAAAGCGGATTATTGATAATTGAATGTTAACCCTTCTGAGAATGGGAATATAGATTCTGTTTCTTTAATTAACAGTGCAGGGCTACTCTGATGGGCTGGACCACATTTTTGTGAAAGGGGATTCATGGAAAATAAACGAATTTTGGGGGCTTAGTAGATATATGCTTCAGTTCAAGAAGCTCTCTCTCTCTCTTTCTCTCTATCTCCCTCTTTCCCTCTCTCTCTCTCTCCTTTGTGTCTGTTTTTTTTTTTCTCTCCCCCATCTCTTTTTCTCCTTTTCTCTCCCTCCCCCTTTCTTCGTCTCTGAGCCCAAAGTGAAAATTGACATGTAGGTCATCTCTTTTACATAAGCATCTCACTCTGCTCCAAAAGGGACACAACAAACTCCAGGCGCTCTTGCTGCTTATTCTTGTCATCTTTTAGATCAGAGAACTGTCCTGATTATCTTATTTTTCTCCTTTTTCCCTGGACCCATGCTGGCTGTCTTGGACCTCCGTGCTTTGTGACCACTGAATCCATATTTAGTGAATTTAGCAGTGGCTTAAACAAGGCCATGTGGGTGAAGAACTCTGAAATACTCCACCACTACAAAATGGTTTAAATTTGAATGACCTTATCAAAGCCTTCCCTCCGCTGATGTCTTAATTTTGATGTCTTTTGTAATGTAGGGTTATCATATTTACTAGCATGTGTTTTTCTTTCATAATTTATTAATTTATTTAGCTTATTTAGTATTTAATGTTCTTTTAAAGTGATATTTAATATTTTTGTTTGAATGTATCTGATGTGTAATTTATTCAAACACAAACACAACATTTTATTTTATTATCATAAATTTAAGATTCTGAATTTCTGATTTATTTGACCATAAGCCATGCTGGCCAACAGTAAAACAAAAAGGCTTGAAATATTACATTACATTGTAATGAATATAAAATGTTAAAGAAAGCTTTTTTATGGAATTGAGCACAAACGTTTTCATATTTTTTTTTAGTAATTTATCAATTTATTTATTTCATAATTTAATTCAAAAAAGGTAAACTGTCATATTTTAGATTATTTTAAAGTGACATATTTTTGTTTTCATTTTGATGCAATTGTAACAAAAATAAAAATATTATATATATTAAATATTCTAATAATTTGAGATTCTGGCTTTCTGATTTTCATGAGCTATAAGCAATACTGGTCAACAGTGAAACAAAAATGGCTGGAAATATCACATTACATGTAATGAATATAAAATCTTAAAGATTACAGTTTTAAGTAAATTATGAACACGACCTTTTCACTGTGTTCACTTTTTTTTTTGAGATGCACTAGTAATAGTGTTTTCATGTGCAGCATGTTTTATTTGTAAGGTCAAATGAACTGCCAAATGAAATGCTGTAAGCATAGGGTCGTGACTGAGGGGGCACTGTATTACCTGCTCTCAGAACTGATATTAGGGAAGAAAAGGCCTGATATTAAAACTGAAGTCGAAACTAGTCTGGAAACAGTATGGATTTTAAGCATTAGTTATTGTGATGGGAGTAAACAGATAAACAGTATTACTTTACAATCACACACATTCATCCTGAGATAATCAGCACATCTTATACGCTGTTTTGGTTGCTGTGTCCTATTACAGAACTGCTAAATGAACAGCATTGTTTCAAACTGCTATCTTTTTTACACAATAATGTTATCATTTCTTTATAACAGGATATCATTTCTCACTGTTTGCCTGGACATGCTAAAGCTACAATAATGAAACACAATTTAAATAAAGCACTGCCTACAGTTTAAAACAAT
This sequence comes from Acestrorhynchus altus, assembly GCA_034509495.1. NCBI lineage: Eukaryota > Metazoa > Chordata > Actinopteri > Characiformes > Acestrorhynchidae > Acestrorhynchus > Acestrorhynchus altus. The sequence continues at coordinate 20,427,911 of CM067509.1, forward strand.
GAAAGGAATATATGACACTTGTGTGTCTGTTATGAGTTATTAATGTAAATTTTTAGCTAGACTTGATTTAAAAATAACAATCGCTGAGTTGGATAACCTGGATAACTTGACACTTGCATAGCTATCTACCAACAATGATTTTTTTTTTTTTTTGCCGCAAGTTCTTTTCTTTACTCCCTTGAAAGGGTTGCTTTAACAAAATACACATTTAAACTGGAAAACCTGTTCAGAAAACCTCATTTGCAGTCTATAAACCTATAAAACCATTTTTAGTGTTTTGTGACATCACCCACACATTTCACATCATATCTTTAGCCATGGAAAAAGAACCGGGTACTAGATACCAAAAAGCATGTAGAGCTGGAGAGTGTAGGTACCATGCAGTGGAACAGCACCATAGGAGGGCATATCACTGGCCAATGAAAACAGTGTATCTCCTTTGTTGCCCGTTTTAAGTTTTCTCTATAGTTTGAACCCTGTTGCTGCTCTGTTCACTGTTTAAATAGTTCTGAATGAACAGACCAATACAAATGCTCTAAAATGAACATTCATTACTTTATTTTTCTATTAACTTCCATTCCATGTTAAAATTATCTCCTGAATAGTCACCATTTTGGAGATACATGTTTTTCATTGGACAGCTAGGATATTTGTCCTCTGATAGCCCTCCCTCTACTTTCTCTCTTAAATTGTGTTAGTGGCAGTTAGTAGTTTGTTGGCTTCACAGGATTGGAGGGAATTTGTGCTAGTCATCACCCTCCCAGCAAGGATAGAATTATAGTGTTGGTGGGAAATTACAGTGATGAAATTAGCAGGAAAAAATATGTAACTGTTAAAATGTGATGGTTAAAAGACTTAATTTTGTTTTTATATTTAATAATTACACTGAATTTTACTTGGGAACGTTGATTAGCAGTGGTACAACGTTAATTAATATTGTAGCATTCCTAAAGCCACTGAAGCTTACATTTGTCTACTTAAAGATGGCATGAAGCTGAAATAAATGATAAAAAATGTTATATATTCACACACAATTTATTTCTGTATGTCCTTGACCCTCCCCAGAATTAAACATATTAATTAATATATGAAGACAAGTTACCATAAAAAAAACCTCTCCATGTTCTCCCTGTGTTTTCTAAATTGTTCTTCCTCTACTCAGGTACTATTACCTGGCTTTCCGAGCCCATCAGATGCCAGAAAGCAGTAAAGAAAACACAGTGGCTATCCTGCAGAGAGCCAAACTGGACAGCTGGGTTCTGGGCAAGACCAAGGTACAGTTGTCATTCACTGCACACCTTGTACACCTTGTACTACTTCAGACAGGCAGCCGAGTGATGAAATACCTGTTCCACACCACACAGGAGTGTTTTTCCCACCCCATCCATTGCATACAAAACAAACTCCACTCTTTGATTCCCCCACTCAGTCATTCATTCTCACTGTCTTTCATTTTCTCACCCCCTTCTCTCTCGTTCTCTCTTTCTCTGAAGAGTTAAATCCCTAAGCAGAGAGAGGTTGTTATCTATGAGTCTAATTGACCAGATGGTTGGCATCTGCAGCTTTGAAAAAAAAAAATGAAATAAGAAGTTCAAAGAGTGCTATTCCCCTATAAACCCCTTGACTGCAATCATTGTGTGTTTCTGTGAGGTGAGTGAAGGTACCGTCTGTTTGCACACAAATGTGTATTTTATGTGCATCCGTGGTGCGTATGTGTGTCTGTTTGTGTGTGTGAGACAGGTGTTTCTGAAGTACTACCACGTGGAGCAGCTGAATCTGTTGTTGAGAGAGTTAATGGCTCGAGTGGTGGTGTTGCAGGCCTACACTAAAGGCTGGCTGGGAGCAAGGAGGTACCGCAGAGAAAAAGAGAAACGCACCAATGGGGCAATTATCATCCAGTCAGGTACAACACTTGGTAGATTCACCCTGGTTTAGTTGTCTTTTGTCAGTAAAGCTTTTTTTTAGCTGCCCACTGCTGCCATTATTAATTCATATACACACTATACTTCACAGCACCATAGAATTCATAACTGTATTTAATTTGACATACTATTTAGTATTAGAAACACACCTTATATCAATTGCACAGAAGTACAGGGTTAAACACAAATTTAACCCATTCGTGGCACACACACATACACAAGGGGCATGGATTAGATACTGCTAGAGTGGTGGGCAACCAGTTGGGGATTATGTCCCTTGCTCAAGTGTACCTCAGCTGTTCCAGTTTCCTGCAATAGGCAATATTAATTGAACTACACAGTATGGTGTCAGGTATAACGCAACATGCATTGACCTTACATTATCCATCCCATGCAACTTGAAGATTCTCACTCAGTTCCTCACTGCAGTATGGTTGGAGTGTTGATTGAATGTCCAATTGCGCCCCACACTAAGACACCTGCCCTTCTGGACAAGTGACTTTTGTAAGTCTCTCTGGATAAGGGCGTCTGCTAAATGCCGCAAATGTAAATGAAAATGTAAATGATGCTTGACAACAAATTGTTGATCTTGGCCGCTGCCAGACTCTGTCACACATTTCAATCATACATTATGATCGGTTGATTCCTTCTGCAGGCAACATTTTTTTTTTACATGTAGAAATTTACAAACTACATCTTACATCTACAACTAGACCCAGCGCACTTTTGATAGCCTTGCCAGCCCTGCCAAATCTGGCGTGAACCAGGCAATACAAGCAGAGTGTGTTGTTTTTGGTTCCCTGTAAAAGCAGCAAATTTAGCAAGTTTAGCTAAAATATCAGCTATAAATATTCATTCAAAATGAAACGTATTATAATATAGTTTATTCTGCTTTGGTTGGAGTAACTGTCCCTGCTGTATGGGGAAGGCATAGTGAGGACTGGATGTTGGATGATCTCATACCAACCTCATTCCCAACTCATCGCAAAAGTATTGGATAAGAAACCATCACTCCCCAGAACAAAGTTCCACTACATGACAGCTCAAGTCCATGCCTGGAATTAAGCATGGTGCCAATAGATTCATGTTTTTTTCTGCTCAAAGAGAACAATTCCATTGGCAGTATTCTAGGTTAGGGTTAGGGTTAGCATATCTGTGTCAACAATGGGTGCAACTTAAAGTATCTGAATGCATTGATTAGAAGGAGTATTCACAAGCATATAGACATATAGTCTCTATACATATATACATTTAGTGTTCTTTACCCAACCCTTCCTCAAATTTCATTGAAATTTATAGATACTTTATTGGTTTTACTGACTCTGATACAACCACTTTCTTCTCTCTCTCTTTCTCTCTCTCTCTCTATCTCTTTCGTTCTCTCTAGCCTGGAGAGGTTACATGGCCCGACAAAACCTGAAGCAGGTCAAGCAGGAGCGGGAGAAGGCAGCAGTGCGGATTCAGTCAGGTACTGACTTCACCCTGAGTGACCAAGGCTCCAGCAGAGAGCTCACAGCAGTTCACCCACTTTTTCCTAGAAGGACTTTGAATGGGTGATCCGATATCCCCTACAGATATTCCTCGAAAAATCTTGGAGCAATGGTGTTTTATTTTTCCACAAATAAGCCCATAAAACAGGGGTGATGAATTAATAATGTGCAGGGAGGGAAAAGTTTGAAAGTTTGGGCAGCAGCATTTGGTCCCCATGTTTCAGTAGAATAGTGCATATTGAGATCCTTTCTTTCCTTTCATCTCTTTCCCAGTGCAGGCAGTGGAAGAGAGGAGAGGAGGAGGAGGGAGGGAGGGAGGGTTAGTGGTGGAGGAGGTGGGGGTTTATCCCCCTTCTGTTTCCTTGCCACTTCCTCTCTCAAATTCCCGGCCTATTACAGCCCTCTCACATACCAGAAACAAGATGCCTTTTTATACTGTCAACCTTTTCATCTGAAATGTAAATGAATTCTTACTCACTGTGGCCTGGCAGAGATCAAAGCAGGCATATTAACCTTCTCGGGGCGCCCCCTCCCTCGCTCCTCTCCTCCTTTGAGGACGTGAGGGGCGAAGGAGGGAGGGATAGGGTGGTAGCAGTGTACCAGGGGGAGGTAGGAGAGACAGAGAGAGAGAGAGTGAGGGAGGGAGAGGGAGGAGAGATGCCATTGTTCTGCTCGCCCTCTCTTCAAGTGCTGCTCGCCCCCTTTTTGGCACAAGGGGCTACCTCCTCTTCTCTTGCTCTCTCACTCTCTCTCTCTCTCTTGCTCTCACTTTCTTTCTGACTGCCTGTCTCTCTTGCTTTCTCTCTTCAAATCATTCATTCTGACACTCAGAACTCAGCAGTTTTGCCAAATATCTGTTCATCCATACGTCCATCCACCCACATCTTTCTCTCCCTCTTTCCAGCTGCTCATGTTCCCACTATCCTCAATTTCCCTCGGGATCAATAAAGTGACTGTGTGTCTCTCTATCACAGCTGCTTATAAACAGCTCAGATAAACAGACCTCTCAGGGTGTGTAAATACAGCAAGTATGTTCTAGTTGGTCCCAGTCAGTGGTCAGACTGTTGAAAGTGGAGATGATGTTATGAACTATACTATTTGCTGATAAATAGTGCAAATGCACACAGCTTGTCTGGTCCTTATAGAGAAGTTTTGCCAGTAGATTAGGACCTTCTGGAGTAGATAAACATGAAGCTATTGGCACCATTCTTAGTGGGTTAGAGAGATATGCAGTGCAATGAGAAGTTTCTTTTTTTGCAGAACATTGCAAGCTTCATCAGATTGAATGGAGCGCATCGGTGCACAGCCATTTTTGGATATCTCCAGAGATGTTCAGTCGGGTTCAAGACTGGGCTCTGCCTGGGCCACTCAATGACATTCACAGAGATGTCTTGAGGCCACTCCATTGTTATCTTGGCTGTGTACTAAAATGTCTTGTTGGAAGATAAACCTTCATTCCAGTCTGAGGTCCAGAGCACTCAGTACAATCCTTTTTCCTCAGAGCAGATAATTTTGGTTCTCATGGACTGAGAATCCTTTAGACAGGCTGTCATGTGCCTTTTACTAATTAGTGGCCTTCGTCTGCAGCGCTGCTGCAGAAATGGTTATCCTTCTGTAAGGTTCTCCTCTCTCCACAGAGCAACAGTGGAGCTCTGTCAGTGTGGTTCTTGGTCACCTCCCTGACTAAGTCCCTTCTACCATGATCACTCACTTTGGTTGGGTGGCCAGCTCTATGATGAGTCCTGGTGGTTCAAAACTGTACCCTTCCCCAGATCTGTCTCGAAACAATTCTGTCTCTGAGGTCTACAGACAATTCCTTAGACTTTATGGCTTGGTTTGTGCTCTGACATGCACCTACTATGGGACCTTTTATGATCAGTGGAAACAAGTTGCACCTGAGCTCAATTTTGAGTGTCATGGCCGTGAACAATTTACGTACGTTATATCTTGTTTTTTATTTTTAGTAAATTTGCAAAGTTTTGCAAAATATCCTTACAGATATGCTCCACAATCTATTAGAAGTCAATCCCTGGATAGTAGAAACGCTGACTTTATTTAAAAAAAAAATGAGCAGGTGTACTTTTGTTCAAATAGTTTATATTTGCTTTTTTACTTTAAGGTTAAAACAATTTGACAGACACCTCTTAGGCTATTTTTAGACTGCCCGTTATTCTACAAAGAATAAAATATCAGCTTTTAATAATTTACTAGACTTGCTTTCTATACAAATTCACGTAATTTTATTCCAGGGGATGATGACCTTTATTTTGTGACATTCCTCGGCATCCCGCCTGAAACTGAGCCCTGATCTCAAGATGTGAATAGATACTGATGTGTGAGAGCGAGTGTGAGCATGTGTTTGTCTGTGTGTATCTTCATGGGGGGGCAAGGAGATTCCTGTGATAAGTGTAGGCCTTGATCTCCCACTATATCACTCCAGCACGTACACACTGTTGTGTGAGGCTCTTTGAGTTGAGCTGCATTAGCATGTTTCAAATAAACACATGCATGAGCTGCTGAGAGCAGGGAGAGAATATTTCAGATTAACCACCAAAAACAAACACTTTCCTAAATATGTACTCCTGTATTCTTTCTCTCTCTCTCTTTCGCTCCCTTGCTTTCTCTGAGGGCTGGGCAACATATCAATATTTATATCGATTATAAACAGAGTAGGATATGGGCTGAGGCTACATTGTTTATTTCAAGTCTGAAAGTTTTTAAATAAAACTCTGTTTCAATCTTGCAGAAACCTTTTATTTCTTCCCTTGCTCTCAGCTCTCATATTACAATGAGGTAGGCATAGTCCACGTCTCTCAGGTGGTGAAATGCCGATACATATGGTGTTGCGAGGGGGAATGAGTGCCCCTCTCCCAAAATTATCTTTAATATTTCCAGATTTGAAAGTTTTTCATAATTTGGGATCAGATGATTAAATCTTGTGTGTGAAATGTTCTCGTGTTGGTTTGAATTTTGGGCAGTGAAGGAAGTAGATCATGTCTGTCTCCACCTCTCCACTCTCACACTTACCACACACTACCTCCTCCCTGCTCTCACAATGACCACCCAATCATTGCTCTCTGTGCAGCCAGGACTGTTTATGCTTATCCATCTCTACGGCCAGACTGTGGTCACTGAGCCTGTACCAGGTCAGGATCCGTCTCTGCTGTGGATCTCTGACAGTCAGGAGATCGGGTTCCAGTCTGTACTCTCTTTATATTACATGAAAGAGTCTCTGTCTTTCTCTGTTTTCTTGCCTTCTCATAGCCCTGTCACTATAACTGTTTTTGTTTGGATGATATTGTCCTAAAGAGTCCTTAAGACCATTTAATATCACTGATCTAATAATCTATCATTTAATCTAATAGTATAGTATTGTAATTATACCCTTTATACATTTTTCATCATTAACATTCACATTTCCTATCTTTCTCTGTCTCTTTTTTCTCTTTCACTCTTTTTGTTCCTGCTCTCTCTGTTTTCCAACCATCTTTCTGACTCTCTTTCATTCTTTCATTTCCTTATTTTCTCTCTCCCACTTTCTCTAACCCTCTCACTCTTTCTTCCCCTCCCTAGTGTGTGTGTGTGTGTGTGTGTGTGTGTGTGTGTGTGTGTGTGTGTGTGTGTGTGATTGTAAAACTCTTCCCACACTGTGTGTGAGAGGCTGAGAGTGTGTGGTGTGTTGGGACTGTGGAGCTCTGGTCTGGTCACTGGGCCGCTCTCACTGGTGTACTGATTACAAAATGAAACTTTAATTGGTGAATCACATTTAAGCTGGAATTCATGAATGTTTCTGCATTTTTACCCCAACTGCTTTGCTTTCATGTGTATTCAGTTCTTGCTTGTATCTTTCCACACTTCATTTGTTAGTCATAAAGCCTTAATTACTCACACTTGATCATACTCTTTATTATAACTTGTCCACAAGTGCTTTGTGTTTTTATTTTATTTTCTTCCTCCAGATTAAATTTACAATGAGAGCTGGTTTGTTTGGCTATAATGGAACAAGAGCTTCTATTCAAAAATAACAAACATCTAACATATATTTTCACTGTGTGTGAGTGACTGGACATGTTGAAATGTGTGTGTTGCAGTGTACAGAGGACACAGAGTCCGCAAGGAGTTCCGGCATAGTCGCAAGCAATCAGCTTCACCTTCATCAGCCTGGTATGTCCAAGAAATTCTCTCGGACTGTAAAGTGTGTGTGTGTGTGTGTGTGTGTGTGTGTGTGTGTGTGTGTGTGTGTGTGTGTGTGTGTGTGTGTGTGTGTGTGTGTGTGTGTGTGTGTGTGTGTGTGTGTGTGTGTGTGTGTGTGTGTGTGTGTGTGGGAGACAGAGAGAGAGAGAGAGAGAGAAAGCATGCCTCTGCACATCCTTGCATGAGGTATACATGTTTGTTCCTCACAGTGGGGTTCTTAGAGCTGTTTGGGTGCGCATGTCTGCGTGTGTGTTCTGTTGTCTACTTTTGACCAGGCTTAGTAAAAGACAGTAGCTCAACTTGTGTGTGTGTGTGTGTGTGTGTGTGTGTGTGTGTGTGTGTGTGTGTGTGTGTGTGTGTGTGTGTGTGTGTGTGTGTTTGACTACACTGTAGTTAAACACATGAAAGCCCTGTGCAGGTCAGTGTTTGCGTGCCTGTGGTGCTTCCCTACTGAGCTGCTCTTGCTGCCACATTTCCACCCACTCTCTCTCACACACACACACACACACACACACACATACACACACACACACACACACACACACACACACACACACACACACACACACACACACACACACACACACACACATATATACACCTCACTCATGTCAACCATAAACAAGGAGAATAGGGTTTGGATGTTAGTCATGAGTGAGCAAACTGGCATTATTCTGTCTTTTTTTTCATTGTGTCCTTCCTTCCCACCCACTCTCCTCTTGTTTCTCTCTCTCTCTCTCATCTTTTCCCTCCCTCTTTCCCTCCTAATATATCTAATAAATATCTTTCCAGCACAGTAACACAAAACGTCCACCACACAGCAAAATATGAGGCCAGTAGTGGGAGCCAGATGTATAAGTGTGTGTGTGTGTGTGTGTGTGTGTGTGTGTGTGTGTGTGTGTGTGTGTGTGTGTGTGTGTGTGTGTGTGTGTGTGTGTGTGTGTGTGTTTGACCACACTGTAGTTAAACACATGAAAGCCCTGTGCAGGTCAGTGTTTGCGTGCCTGTGGTGCTTCCCTACTGAGCTGCTCTTGCTGTGCTGTTTACATTCACCCACTCTCTCTCTCTCTCTCTCTCTCTCTCTCTCTCTCTCACACACACACACACACACACACATATACACCTCACTCATGTCAACCATAAACAAGGAGAATAGGGTTTGGATGTTAGTCATGAGTGAGCAAACTGGCATTATTCTGTCTTTTTTCATTGTGTCCTCCTTCACCCACTCCTCTCCCCTCTTTCTGTTTTCTCTTCATCTTTTTCCTCCTCTTTCCCTCCTAATATATTTCTCCACAAATATTTCCAGCACAGTAACACAAAACGTCCACCACACAGCAAAAATATAAATAGTAGTGGAGCCAGATGTAAGTGTGTGTGTGTGTGTGTGTGTGTGTGTGTGTGTGTGTGTGTGTGTGTGTGTGTGTGTGTGTGTGTGTGTGTGTGTCAGAGTGGGAGAGAGAATGTACTGTGGCATCGAGGCTGAGCTCATTAAAGAACTATGGCTAACAGAACACACAGCAGCTGTGTGTGTGTGTGTGTGTGTGTGTGTGTGTGTGTGTGTGTGTGTGTGTGTGTGTGTGTGTGTGTGTGTGTGTGTGTGTCTGTGTGTGTGTCTGTGTTCTGTGTCTGTAATGCCTGTGTCTGTGTGTGTGTGTCTGTGTGTGTGTCTCTCAGTGTCTGTGTGTGTGTTCCTGTGTGTATGTTGTTTGAACAACCAGTCTCCACCTCCATCAGATTTCTCCCATCCTCCCGAGTGTTCTGAAGATCACACTGAACACTGATGCTCAGGAGATGTTCCTCGTACACTGCGGCTTCACTCCAGCACTGTCTGAGTGATGTTTATTTGGGCTGTTAACTACAGTCTGCAGGAGTGTAGGACTGAATTGGATTGCAGTTTGTTAATGACTGTCAAACATTTGGACATAATTTACTTTTTCATGATGTCTGTGGCTCATTGTCACAGTGAGGCATCGCTGCCTCAGTGAAATTAAAACTGTATACCCTTTGGTTATTGACACAGCAGTAACTGTGACATTAACTATATACTCACTGTCACACAAAACTGCCCTCCATTTGCTCTTTTTTGTACTGTTTGACAGTTCTTCTCACATTGTATCCATTAAATTCTTCAATGGCGAATAGACCAAAAGAAATGCTCAAAAATGTCTTAGAATAAACTCTTTTGACTCTGACTTCCTTTGAAAGGTCTTCTCCTATAAATCTTCTCCTATTTTCTACCCTGAATGTCCAACACAAATCAGTGTCAATAGATTTCATTCCAGGTTATTTTGGAGCATTTCTCTTGGTCCATTCGTACTGAAATTTTGATTTTCAGTTCTGTCACTTTCCAAAGTCAATAAAAATGACTGTAAGAAGTCTAGTTTTATTTATATTTATCAATCAACACCTGAGTTAGTAAAGCAGTTCTTACGTATATGAAATTGGATGAGCTGGGGATGGAAGAAATCTGGAACCTGGCTTAGGTCTTAATACTTAAGCTCACAAGATCTCAACTACTTTTATTCAGAATGAGAACTTTTACTCTAGATTGTATTTAAGTTTTTTACATCTATTTAAATAATGTGGTGTTTTATAGGTAAGATCACTCTTACTGTTGAGATAAATATATGATGTAATATACAAGACATATATTATAATTCTTTCCTTTTTTTAGAAATTGGAATTTGAATTATTTGTTATTTTATCACATTTTTTCAACAGAAATGCTGGAAAGTCACTTGAAATAAATATTTTAATTTTTTCATAATTTGGGATCAGCTGGAGCCATCTTATGTGTGAAATTTTCTATGTTGGTTTGAATTTTGGGCAGTGAAGGTCTATGTTCACCACCTCTCTAATTTTTCCACTCTTACCACACACCTCTCCCTGCTCTCACAATGACCAATCTAACATGTTCTCTGTGCAGCCAGGACTGTTTATGCTTATCCATCTCTACAGCCAGACTGTGGTCACTGAGCCTGTACCAGGTCAGGATCCGTCTCTGCTGTGGATCTCTGACAGTCAGGAGATCGGGTTCCAGTCTGTCCTCTCTTTATATTACATGAAAGAGTCTCTGTCTTTCTCTGTTTTCTTGCCTTCTCATAGCCCTGTCACTATAACTGTTTTTGTTTGGATGGTATTGTCCTAAAGAGTCTTTAAGACCATTTAATATCACTCGATCTAATAATCTAATACGAATCTAATAATATAAATAATATAATATTGTTTTAGGAAAAAAATTCTTTTTCTGATATGATGTAATTATTTTGTGTCATATTATGTTATATTTAACATTTTCTGTGATATTAAGCAATGTATTAATAGAAAATGGCAAAATCTCTTCAACCAATATTTTCTTTTGATGACTCATTTTGATACAGTTAACTTGATCCAAACTTTAGAGACATGCACTGTGTGTGTGTGTGTGTGTGTGTGTGTGTGTGTGTGTGTGTGTGTGTGTGTGTGTGTGTGTGTGTGTGTGTGGTTTTTCTGGAGGGATTTTGGCAGGCTTGTTTACATCCTAATTCTCAGTGGTGAAACTTCAAACCTCAAACTTTGCTATTCCGTTTAATCATTTCTGGAGAGGATCCATATAGATTTATTTTGACATGAACTGCCCATTTTCCTTCTGGAAGATTCGTTAGCTACACTACATGCTGATGAGCAAAGTTTGTGATTTTTGTCGTTGTTCTCAGCGATACAGTCTTCTTCGCTCTTCATATGTTGTGTATTTCTGACATTTTCATAGTGTGTGTTTGTATGGCCATAGCTCAGTCAGAACACTGTCTTTGCGGTATTGTTGTGTGTGATTACATAAGCTACATGCAGTGTGTACATTCTCATTTGAGTGCCTTTATATGCTGCTCATTCACTGTTCCAGAGAACACTATATCGTCAACATTATGTAGTAATGATATGTTTCTTTATGTTCTCCTCAGGGAAGACACACCTCGCAGAACAGGCTCTGACTGTCACATTCGTAAAGAGGTCAGAAATGAATACTTTACTGGATATGGTAATGTGCATGTACAGTGTGGAACTAGTGAGTTCAGTAGTTGCCAATCTGCATATAACAGTGAACTGCAGAGCTTCGGAGAAGTGCTGTTTTAAAGACGTATGTGTCCTTGAGACAAAAGAGGGAAAGCTTGCTCAATTTGAACTCCAGTCTCGAGAGAGAGAGAGAGAGAGAGAGAGAGAGAGAGAGAGAGAGAGAGAGAGAGAGAGAGAGAGAGAGAAGGAGAGTGAGAGAGACAGGAGAAGGAAGGAGAGTGAGAGAGAGAGAGAGAAAAAGAGAGAAAGGGAGGTACAGGGAAAGAGTGAATCAAAAGGCTGGAAATCCGCGGTGGAGAGTAAATGCTAGCTTCTCCCTGAGGTGATTTGTCTTTGCGCTTCTCTCTCTACAGATGTTAGAGCCCTTTTTTAGTAAAGACCTGAGGTTCTTTGCTAGCACTTTGATATCCTGCTCGAATTCAATATGTGAAATAGAGGAGCCACTCTGTGACTTGGAGCACATCGCCTGGCTTTGAAGTCTGATCCAATTTTTGCTGCTCACCATTTGATGTTGAAAGGATGAGATGAAGAAAACGTACAGTTTTTGCCAGTAACTCTGCTGAGCATATGTAAGATTAAAAAAGCAAAATCCTTTGGAGGATGTACTTAGAAATGTTAAGCAGATTAATACTTTCCTATAGCTCTTTTATTCAAAGATAAAATTAAATATGTGAGGAAGTCGGAGAGAACTGCCGTCGTTATTTCCAGCATTACAATTAAGCTTGTGCGACAGAGCCCCTACTCACAGAGGTAGCAGGGGAGAGGCAGAGAGAGAGAAAGATGGTGTGTGTGTGTGTGTGTGTGTGTGTGTGTGTGTGTGTGTGTGTGTGTGTGTGTGTGTGTGTGTGTGTGTGTGTGTGTGTGTGTGTGTGTTGGGGGTGGGGGGGGGGGGGGGGTTCCTGTACATTGCAAAATACACTGCTGATGGCCGCTAATAAATATCCCTGCTAGAGGAGTGGATATTAATTAAATCGATTTAATTAAAGTACGGTCCTATTGACCTTTCACTTTCCATCTGTTTGTTTTGTCTGTATGTTTATTTGTTTGTTTGTTATTCTTTCTAGTCAAGGTTTTCAGTGTGTGTGTGTGTGTGTGTGTGTGTGTGTGTGTGTGTGTGTGTGTGTGTGTGTGTTTCTGTCACTCTTTAAGGTTGGTCCTGTCACTGCTGACAGACAGAGAGATGTTGACAGTAAAGAGAAAAGGCCGGCTGAAGTGTCTGTGGTGAAGACTAGTGGGGACAGAGACAGAGTTATACATCGCAAACAAGGTTAGACTTTTCACACACACACATATGTATACACACACAATGTGACACACTGCCAGTACACAAACAGGCTACCTTGAGGTACACACACAGCCTTGAGCTCCAACAGGCAGACATTCATACATGCAGGACTCAAAATTTGCAAAAAGTTTTAGACACAAGTTTGAAAGTAAATATTAAAATAAATACAAATAGCAATACGAAAAGTAGTGGCATTATGTCACTGTACTCTCCCTGTGGGTGTCTAATATTATTTGAACACCCATCATCAAAAAGGTATCAGACTGAATAGCAGATTGCAGGTAGACAAAGGTTACCAGGAACAATAAATGATCAAAAATGTGACTGATATCTGCAATATCTTTTGAGCTAAGCATACAGTAGTAGTGTCAGTACTCACCCATTTGTCCGCCCCTATACTGGGAATTATTAGTGCCTATTGTCTTGGACCACCACATCCACAGAAAGCTTGTGCAGGACTGAAAATGACTTACATGGTGCCTACAAGGTAAGACTGCTGTTAGCTTCCTTTTGGACATTCACGGAAGATTCAGAATTCCAAACCTTCTCACCAATCTACCAAAGTGTAGATTGATCAGTTCAGTTGCAGTTTTGTGATCACATAACAGAAGACAACAAATTCCACCACAGTCTTTACTGAACTTGACTTTTAAATGTTGACAGGATTGTGCCACAATGCATTCACTCTCATTGCATTTCTCCTCTGACAGCAAGCTGTCTTGTTATGGCTGTTACAGGTGGCTGTGCAGCTATTTCACAACCTACAAAGCGCACTACATAGGAGACAGGGAGAGATTTGAGACAGGGCCTCAGAGTAAACATTGCATACTCCTTTCTGGAAGGGCTCTTTTATGCTGTTAAGCTTTAGGAGAGCTCCTACACACAGCTCATTGCACATTAACGAACAGATCTTGTAGACACAGCTGGGTTCAATTTAAAGTTAAAGTTGTCAGTCATGGCTGTTACTTTACCAACACCAGAAGGAGAGCTGTGATTGGTGGAGACAGCTTTTGTCACTAGCAAAAAAATCACACTTTCTTATGAAAGGTTTCCTAGTATGCACGTCTTAGGCAAATTGTGCACAAGTATTCACACACAAAAATTGTATTGTGTGTGTGTGTGTTTGTGTGTGTGTGTGTGTGTGTGTGTGTGTGTGTGTGTGTGTGTGTGTGTGTGTGTGTGTGTGTGTGTGTGTGTGTGTGTGTGTGTGTGAGTACACACACATATACAGATGCAGTGACTCTGGTAGTCAGAGTATGCGTGTATCCAGTACATTTGATAGTACATTTGTGCTATCAGCATCATCGTCATACAACCCAACTTAGCCGCCAACAGCATATTGTCGTTATCACTTTATAACAATTAAAATCTGGCAGTTGTTGTTTACATTGTATAAAAATGTCATGATGAACAGACAACTAGACTTAATTAATGTAATGCGATTAAATGTTTGTTTTGACTTCCTTTGAAAGTTTGAAAGTTTTGTCCTTCTCTTGTAAAGTTGCTGTTTTGGAGATACAAGTTTATTGCATGACACTGACAACATTTATTATCATACAGCACAAAATAGCACTTGTATCGTAAATCAAATCGTCAGCCGAGTGTACCGTTACACCCCCTCCAGATAATCACCTCCTTATAAAAGGCTTCCTTCTATTTAACACGAAGTGTCTCTCTTTAAAACCTTACTACCCCTATCCATCATTCTCAGCACCCTCTCGCTCTCCTGCCTCCTTTCACCTTGCTTAATTATAAATACGGGCCATGTCATGTCACCGTAGGCCTGCTGTTAACAGCCTGCAACGGCCCTTTGTAGCAGGCTTTAGAAAGGGCACCAATCACTTCAAAGCCACCAGGAAGCCTGCATACCAGGGCTTTCACCCCAACCAGCCCTTGTGTGGCTCAAACAGACCCACATAGTTATGGTGACATTAACGCACACACACACCCACACACACAATGATTTGCTGAACATATGTTTAGTTTGTGTTTTGCCTTGGGCTATGAATCCCATTAATGAGAGCTTCCTGGGAGGCTGTGTGTGTATGTTTGTGTTTGAGCGGGTGGGGTGCGTGAGACTTTTTCAGTGGGGGGGGCGAGTTGTGTCGCCTAGTGACGGTCGCCAGGGGAGATGGGGGTCCATCATTAGTATGATTAGTGAGTGAGGGGAGAGAGGGGGTGGGATTGAGATTAGCAGCGTAGTAAGGATTATGGGATTAGCTATGATAATGTAACACAGCCACGGCACTGCAGTGGGCGCGGGATTACTGTCAGCTCGCCACGGCACGCCTGGGTTAGATAGCGCCTAATTCTGTAGGAGGAAGAGCAGGTGACCCCACTCATCTCTCATGTCTGATACACCGACACACAGGCATAGACACACACAGATACTCCGGTGACATCTCTCTCTCTCTCTCTCTCTCTCTCACTTTCTCTCTCCTTCTCACTGGCTCGTATTCTCTCATTCTAGCTCTTCCTCTGACTCCATTTCTGTCTCTGAAGACTTTCTGGTTCCTGACAGCTCAGTCCTGTCAGAATTTTATTCTAAAATGTGCCTTCATGACAAATATATTGGTAATACTCTAAGATGCCATAGGTCATGGGTTAGTGATCTCAAATCACTGATCATGAAGTGTTCCCTCACTTTGCTTGGGAATGCCCACATCTGCATGAGTTGTAAGGTTTTATCTTTTAAGTGAGGTTCAACGTGAATTATCTATTTGCAAACAAGGCATGACAGTGGATGCCAGATGGATGACATTCCATTTACAAAGTTGTTAAGGCATTTAACATACCTCAATCCACCGTGTCATATGTGTACAAAGAATACATCAGAGAAGGCATACCCACCCATAGTGGATAGTGCAGTGGGTGATAATCATCAACCATGATTGGCAATGTCTGGCTAGAATTGTCATTGAATGTTACATCTACATTGAAGGCCCCACGTGTGTATCCCACAGATCAGTGCAGCAATCTTTAGCTTTCATTGGACATGGAATATTTAAGGGACATGATAACTATTCTTTGTCAAATACATAGATATATATATAAACCCATTTGATTTCATGAGAAAGTGAATGAGCAAATGTCTCAATACTTTTGTCAATATAGTGTGTACCATGACGATACCTGGAAATATTTCCTTGATACATAATAATAATAAAATGTGAGCATGCTACATAATTAAGTTAATCAATGAGCATACTACATATTAACCAGACACGGGATCATTCAACATCCTGACCTTTCTAATGCCTTAGTCACTGATTGCAATCAAATCCTCACAGCTATGATCACAATCTAGCAAAAGACTCCCTGGACAGTAGAGACAGTTACTCTAACAAAAGCTAACTGCATGCTAAACTGCAGTTGTATTCTGCTGTATTCTGATTGTAGTCTATGTGTTCTCTTTATAATATTTGTTGTTATGTACTGCTCTAGAATTGTCAATTTGCCCACACTTAGGTGTTTTATGGATGATGATGATGATGATGATGATGATGATGATGATGATGATGATGTCAGTCCTTGAAAACATCTTTAACATCATGAATAAAAACACACTTAGTTTAAACAGAGAGAGATATCAGAATTTGAGGCTTCGTTTATAGACCCAGGGGTTTTTACATTGACTTGACTGATCAAAGAACACCATATAGTAGCCCAAATTCTATACACAAACTCTAAACACACAAACACACACACACACACACACACACACACACACACACACACACACACACACACACACAGATACTAAGGCTTAAGTTTGCACACATAGCCCATCCTGCTCAAACAGATGAGCTGTAGGCTTGACTGTTTAAAAGCTGTAAACTCTGCCTGTTAGGAGAACACACACAGCACAGTCAGGTAGTCAGTCTGCACTTTCTCAGCCAAGACTGATGCTGTTCCCAGCAATGCTGCTTTGGGCTCTGGAAGTGTGTGTGTGTGTGTGTGTGTGTGTGTGTGTGTGTGTGTGTGTGTGTGTGTGTGTATGTGTGTGTGTGTGTGTGTGCACGCACGTGGCAGGCTTTGATCGGGACAGATCACAGTGTGTCGTGTGTGTGTGTGTGTGAGAGAGAGAGAGAGAGTGAGAGAGTGAGTCCAGGGAGCATGCAGAGCCAGATGTCTGGAGCTCAGCTCTCTTCCTGCCTCTCATCCTGCTGCTGTCGCCCCCGGAGATATACACAGTCACACACACACACACACACACACACACACACACACACACACACACACACACACACACAAGCTCACTACAAGACTTCTTCTCACACACTCTCAGACACACACATACACACTCTAAATCCCTTTCTAACCTCACCAGATTAAATCTCCTTTAGGTCAGGGCCAGAAAACTGCGTAGAGACCCGGAACCTCTTTACTCTGTGTTTGATGGGCATTAAATGCCTCAGACCCTTAGATCTCTGCCCAGCTGTGTATGTGGTCTGTGTGTGTGTGTGTGTGTTGGAATGAATGAATGAAAGTAAGCACCACAGTGACCTGCCATTTAATACCAATCTGATCCACAGTTGGGGGCAGGGCCTAATGCATTGGCCAGTTACCTGCAGATACCTCTTGTAATGAAAGTAATTCTAAACGTCTGCACACATGCTCATGCGTGCACACACACACCACTCTTCTAAGGCATCTATTCCTTCTTCATTCTGTGTTGCATCTGAGTTGCAGTTGTGTTCTCCTGCTAGCAGTTTAAACATAGAGCTGATCAGCTCAGTAGCTGTGCACATAAACCACCTGAACACCCACTCACACATACCTCTCCCTTAATCTGCTATATTAATACCTTATTAACGATTTACCTTGTGAAGCACAGACATACTCACACATAGACAGATGCTGAGAAACTGTCAAAGATAAGATCAGCGCTTTGGCTTGCCCTCACTCACACCACCTTCTCTTTCTCTGTGTGTGTCTCTCTCTCCCTCTCTCTTCCTCTCTCTCTCTGTAGTAAACAGGATCAGGCTTTATGGGTTATGAAAGCTGAGCTCCTTATGTTAACACGCTTTTTGAAGATTATGCTTGTGGTAAACATACATGTCAGGAGTGAGACGGCGATAAAAATGGAGAGAGGGCAATTATGGTGAGGAGAGGGAGACTCTGAGACAGAGGAAACTAACCTGCTCTTATGAAGTGTGCCAAGAGAAAGACGATAAGAAATGAATCCTTGGTACTCATGCAAGAGCTTTGCAGGTGTATTTTCTGCTCCCTGTACTTAGAGCATCACACTGGATGGAGTGACAGCAGAAATGTAAAGGCACAGTTTGTTTATTTGGGTGGACTGATCTCAGCTTTATTCCTGCACACCTGCTGTGCAACAAACAGCAGAATGTGTTCTTTAACTGTATAATAGGGCTGTGGATCACATTTGAAAATATGAGCATTTTGAAATGTGTCTGACTAATTTCACCTGCCTTCTTTCTTTAAAAAAAAATCTTCCCAGGGATTTTGTGCATATTCATTGGCCTGAAATGTTGTGCTTGTGCACATGAAACTTATTTTGGTTGTTGTTTTTTCTTAAAATAGCAAGAAAATGTAGGTCAACACTGGATTTTTATACTAATTGCTAATAAAGTGTGTCCAGTCATTGTGAAAGTTGCGGTTACAGATGCAATCTAAAAACGCACAGATAGTTGTACTGTTCGAGTCTTTTATTGAGTGCATTCGGTAAACATTCACAGTATAAAAAATAAGTGAACCTCTGTGTTGGTTACTGCTTCAAGAGTCAGTTGGCCAAAAAAGGGTTATTGTGGAGATGAGTGTAGAAGTGAGGTGCTTTGTCCATTACATAAAGGGACACAAAGCCTAGTTACTGGTCATTTTATACCATAAATAGATAAATAACAAGATGTACAGGGACAAATTGTAAAAACATTTCTAAATGTGTCCACCATTCTTGTCCAAAAAGTGAACAAGTATGGTGTTCACGGAAGGACACCACAAAGGAGTCTGTCGCTGTCCAAAAGTTTGCACAAGGTCACCTGGATGTTCCACTATTCTACTGGGGAATTATATATATAAAACGTTATATATAAAACGTTTTATATATTATATATATAAAACGTAATTGTTTTTATTTGTGTAGAGCTGCACTTTCAACATCACAATCACAATGCAGGACATTCAATTTAAACTTTTATCAAACATTTTGTAACATTTTGCTTCTTATACAAAAGGGAATCTGCAATTTTCATTTTATATCTACATATCTACCAGAGGCAGATTATATATGCCCAATATCATTTATTTAACTTCAATCTTGGATATACAGAGAGCATTATTAATATTGTGACATGTCGGATCACTGACTTCTGGTAAAAATTCCTGTGTATTTTAATTTTCAAGTGGTTAATAGACCAGTGAACAGTACTGCAACAAAGACCCTGACCTCCCAAACAGTGGACTACACTGAGGTGTTCATGTTTAGCAAGCATTAGGATTATTATTGGATATTGTGCTTGAATCCATTGGCCGGAAGCTGTAAAGTAGTGCCAGCTGCTATATACATTCAAGGGGGGCACATAAGCAGTAGGCATGTTTTAGCAAAAGGCTCTGTGTGTTAGCAGGTTTACTTTGCTACAGTGACATCATGTCTCATCATAGCACCCATCATCTTTTACACACATCTGGAGCTCCTTCTGACAGCCCTCAGACAACTGATACACCCCCTTTGTGTTCTACAGACACAACTCCCACCATCCCTCTCTCTCTTTATCTCCCTCCCTCTCTCCCTCCTTCTATCATTCTTTCTGTAATGCTCATTCTCCCCAAAGCACCTGTCTTCTTCATATGTAATATCTAATACCCTGTCTTTAAAACAGGCCACTCCTCATAAAGACATGCTCTAGGTAAGCATTGGACAGACAGGAGTGTTCAGTCTGCTCATGGATATGTGGAGGAAAGTTAGACGCAACTTTTTTTAAATCCTCTTAACGTCAGTAAGAGTCATTAACTGGATGTTCTTCTCTACACCTCATCACTGGACTGTCTTAAGTTAGTATTTAAGATCTGAGGATCTATCTTATGTTGTCCCTTTCAGACTTTAGGGGAGTTCGTATTTTAAAGTCCTGATTTTTCTTCATCTGGAGGATGATTAGTATTATAAGCACTTGCAATTGACTTTTCTGCCTGTCGACTTTTCATCTAAAGACTGGATCTATTGAAATCCTTGGATCTGCTTTGAAGCTCGTAGTTTTAGGTGTAGAGGAACATTTCTTAGGGAAAAGAAAATGAGCAATCCTACTGTGACATTAACTGATGAAGCAATCTCCCTTTCTACCCCTCCCTTTGCATGTCGTCCACTCAGCCCACCACTCTGCAAAAGCTCTACACTGAGGCTAATCTTTGAGACCTTTAGCCGTTAGAGTTACAGCACACTTCAGCAGTGTGAAGCATTGTGAAGTTTGAGACATTAAATTGAGTGTCAAATGGATGGGAGTTTCTGAAATTTTGCGGTCATTTAACATTCCTCAATTCACATTGTCATGTGTGTATCAGGAATACATCATAGAAGGCATTACCACCCAGAATGGACAGCATGTAGTGCTAGAATTGTTCACGTGAACAGAAAATCAAGTTCTTTAGCTTACATGGGACATGGCAAAAGTCATGGGGCATGATAACTAGTTCAGTGTAAATGTAACATTGAAATTCCATCTTTTGTGTGTGTGTGTGTGTGTGTGTGTGTGTGTGTGTGTGTGTGTGTGTGTGTGTGTGTGTGTGTGTGTGTGTGCGCGTGTGTGTGTGTGCGCGTGTGTGTGTGCGCGTGTGTGTGTGTGTGTGTGTGTGTGTTTGTTTGGCATTGGATTTTGAAATTTACATGTCAGTGTTTTGCTTGAATAAACGGTGTGAAAGATTACACAAGCTGTACAACTGCATTCCACACCATTATGTGGCCGCATAACATTGCCCACACTGTTACACTTTTACTGAAATTTGGCACCGATTGATTTGATGTGAATCAGTACTATGTAATACTGACATCATTTAGTACATTTCAAAGCACTGTACCCAATCTTAATGGTATACCATTACTTTGTTTTTAGTATTGCAACAAGAACATTCTGCTGCGATTCTGTAGGTGCATAATGTGGTGAAGCCAGTTGCCGCTTGTTAGCTTTTAGCCTGGAATATATACAGTCTTGTTTCCCTGGCTTTTAGTTTGTCAGACACTCGTTTTCCAATGCCCTTCTGAGAACAGTAGAGCAAGAAAAGCTGTGGTCATGAAGCCTGGTTCACATAATAACTCATTCCCGATGTCTGGTCGTTGCAAGTCAGTACTTGGTATATTATAATTTTGGTGGTGTAAACATAACAAGCCAAGACTGTTACGTAACAGTTTTGGTGATTTGTGACTGGCCTGTTTTACAGCTTTCTTCTGATTTGAGGTTCTTCCTGTCATTCAACTCTTAATTGTTCAAATATGCCAAGGAAAATAGAGCTTTCAATTCTAGGGCACCTTTAAGCACACTGGGATTGGTCTGTAACAACACTTTGAAACACTGAAATTGAGAAATTGAAACACTGCTCATAAATTAAAAAGAAACTCAAATGCTTAGACCAAACATAGTCTTCTCAACCCTCTCACAGTATCTTCTTAGTAGGGTTGTTTTGGGGTGGTGGGTATACTCAATAGAACAGGTCTCTTTGTGCATCTCTAGTAGTTGTGTATGCCAGAGAGTCAATGGTCTTGTGTGTGTGTGTGTGTGTGTGTGTGTGTGTGTGTGTGTGTGTGTGTGTGTGTGTGCGCTCTGTAGAGAAGCAGTCTCTGGTCTGGTCTGCACATGCCTCATTTAGACATCAAAGAGTGTGTGCTGATGATTTTTCCTTATAATCCTCGATGCCTTTTGGTGCTTCAGCTCCTCCATCTGAACAAACAAAACCCCAGCGGCCTCCCCCGGCCCGGGACATGTCAGGTGATCACAGCACGTGATCACAGACCGGGAATCGATACACCTCCCTCGTTTACGTGCTAAAACCCCCTTTTAGCATCTCTTTTATGTAGTTTCTGAGGAGCGTTCAGATTTCCAAGGGATTTAAGAAGTGGTATTTAAGAGTTGCGTCGAGAATCATAGCATGAAAATCTCTCTTTGAAATATGAAAGCGCTACCTATCTTTAAAAAGAATTCTCAGGCTTTTTATCTAGCAGATACAAACATTTATAATATTCAAGGCTGTTTCTTGAATAACAAACTCATTTCTCTGGAGTTTTATTCTATTTTCCCCTCATTTTTCCATCCTTGCTCACTGTCTGTTCAACAAATCAATAGCACATTAATAAATGATTGAAAGGTATATTTGTGTTGCTATTTGCTACTTACTAACTGCCCAGTAAGAGGCAGAGAGGAACACACACACATAAACACACACACGTACACAGACTACTGATTGTGAGATAAATCGCCTATTATTCTGTCTTCTTCTGATTATTGGATGGCATTCAAGAAAACAAGTCTTTATGGTTGTTTTGTTTGTTACTCTCACAGTTGTTAATGTCTTTGAGTTTCATGCTCGGATCAGCCGTAAAGTTATGACCAGCTCCTTGTTTCTGCAGATACTGATCATTAATATCAGCTCTATTTACCGTACAGGAACATTTTGTAGTCCATCATTTGTTAGCCTTGTTAGTTTTTTAATGCTCGGGACCCCATAGGACCACCACAGAGCAGGTATTATTTTGGTGGACTGTTCTCAGTTCATCAGTAACACTGAGAGGTTTAAACACTCCAGCTGCACTGCTGTGTCTGATCCAGTCATACCAACGCAACACACACTAGCACACCACCAACATGTCAGTGTCATTAAAGTGCAGAGAATGACCCATCTCTAACCCAAACCCTATTTTTAAATGACTTTGTAGTGTTTTGCATTGGCTTCCTTGTCCTGTAACGATGTAATTTTTGTGAATAGTGATGATACTCCATGTATACACCTCTCAATATATTGGACCAGCTTCTGGAAGCAAACAGTTAGGTCATACTTCAATGTTAAATGTGTTTGTTTATTAGAATCAAGTGTTGATGGTCCATTAAAAAGCAGAACAGCCTCAAGTCCAGGATTCCAGATGATCATATTTATAGGCAAATCACTTTCAGCTTATCTAACAACAATCTAACGTTGTTAGATTAACGTCTTTTAATTGAAGTCTCAAGTCAATCAGTCACAAACATATCTCAAGTGTCTTGGTTGCAAAAGCATAAAAAAACATTGTTGTTAAATGCTCACAAGATGTGTTTTATTACCATTCATAACCAGGATCTGTATCCAATTGTGTGGATTTCCAAACAGACGTCTGTCTTTAAGAGAATGTTTGGGGTTTTCGGTGACTGACCCTCTTAAGCTTAGTAGATCACTGCAATAGCTGTGGGTCAAGCTGTTTAAAAGCTGATCTGAAAGCTACAAGTGGGAGTGTGTGTGTGCGTGTGCATGTGTGTGTGTCTGTGTCTGTCAGCACTCCACTACAGACAGAGTGTGTACCACCCCCAGCCTCTCAAGCTGTTTCCCTCCCTCCTTCCCTCCCTCCTGCTCCTCCTCTTCTCCCATTCACACTCTCCATCTCCCTGCCCTACAGCTTGCAGAGTCCTCTTTCAACCTTCACCTGTCCTCTGCCTCTATGCTCCACAACACACACTTAGTCCCTTTAACTTTTTGAAGCTAAAGTTATTATTGTACCTTAGTTCTACTGTTGAATGTTAATTGGTATTAGTTTATTAAGTGTATACCATAGTTGGCTGCATACAGAATGGCATTTCCATTTATTGTACATTCTGTAGATCTGTCTCTGTGCATGGATTCATGTTAAAAAGGCACCAAAATGGCTAAGACATAAATATTGTCAAAAATATATAAATTCCTTAGCAAGTTGCATCTTGACCAGACACCTTTGGTAGCCATCAGCAAGCTATTAGCAGAATTCTGGTTGGACATTTGACCACTTGATAGAATTTTTTGATTTTAATTAAATGGCTTGGATTCTTGGTACAGTCCTGCATTTTAAACGCATATTCACATTTATTAATATATTTATCTTTTATATGGTTGAGCACTTTTGGGAAGGCCTGTTGAAACACCCAGTTGGGTCCAGACAAGTGTAGCTCGTGGTTTGAGGTTATGCAGGTAGTGCAGGTTACGAATGGCCCCAGAGCATCATGCTTAACAGTTATTACAGTGTTACATACTGTACATTGTGGCCAGACAACTCAGTCATTGTCTCATTTGACCATAAAACCTTCTTCCAGAAGGCTTTTTCCTTGTCCATGTGGTCAGCTGCATACTGCAGCTAAGCTGGACGTGTCAATTTTGAAGCAGGTGTTTCTTTCATGGACGGCAGCTTTTCAGACTCTCATGAAACATTCCTGACTTTTTTAAATCGCACAGAAAAACAACCGGTTGCAGTCAATCATGATCACTAACAGGAAGAGGCTTTGGCCTTGACAAGTAATTTTGAACTTTCAAATTTCAAAACCAATGAAATAATTATCTTAGGGAATATACGTATATTTTTTAACCTCATTATAAAAATTATCCTCTTCTATGATATTTTGCACCAACTGAATATGCTGCTTAAACAGAAACTCTTTGCATGTTTTAATGTGACAAATGTGTAATAACATATATGTAATAACATTTTAAACCTTGTTTTTTGCCAGTGATACACACAACTTTTAAGAGTGTATTAAAACATGAAATCCTAGATACTACTGACCAGGCAGAATAAATATGCATGAAAATGTTTTGCCTTTACATGAATGTATGGTGGTGATAAATCATTATTTGAGGAACACATGACTTCTTAGATTTAGAGCTCTTGTTGGGGGGGGGATAAGTGTTCCATTGTTTCACACAGTGTAGAAGAATTTCCATCTTATGATCACTGCTAGGAAGTATGCAGATTTTTGTTTTGGATCAGACTTAAGTGTCCAAGGCTGCCAGACATGATTACATTACATTTTCTACTTTGATGTAATATCAAGGGATATTCAGATTTTCTTTTTTTTAACGAACCTTGTTTAAACAGTCCCTCCTTTGTGGTTGATTTGTTTATCTCTTCACTATTAGTAGATTTTTCAAACCTGGTTTTACGATTTTCTTCAATACTCTCAGCCTAGAGGTTATTGATATACCCCTAAGAGGTGTCAGTGATGCATTCCTGTTGGCAATTAGTTTTGTGATATCAAAAGAAATGCTACTTTTAGTTGAAATCTCAAGTGATATTTAGTGAGGTTTTAGGCATAATATGCACTTGTGGTCAGATGTTCATATACATTATGGGCGTAAATGTCACGGTATTATTGGGTAATATTGGGCTCCCACTGGCCATTGGCTGAATACTGGCCAGTGATGTGAATGATCAAAGTTTGAATGAGGCATGATTAGTGTAAACAACCAGTTCTGGACAACTTGGTCCAATGGCACAGTGCAGTAGCGTACTTGAATACCCCATCATTGTGGGGTGCAAGAAGTCCATGAAGGGTTGCAAATAGCCACCAATCAGTGGTCACCAACATAAAGGGCACCAGCCAATTAAATCTTTATATGGACATTCAGACTCACCTAATTCCATAAGACTACTCTTAACACTAGTATACAACCACCACCAGTCTGTACACTGCCATGTTGACAGCTGGGGTCTGTTCCACACATGAACCCGAAACAATTAGTACCGTAACTCATCAGACCACATGTTCACGTTCACATGTTCATTGACCACATGTTTCCTAAGGTTCAGTTAGCAACCTAACATGGTGAGGCACTGTGTCCGGGTTTGCAGTCTTCTGCTCCCATATCTCATAGAAGCTAAAGAACACTGCACTGACATGCAGGATGTGTGTGTTCTGGCTCATTCGTTGAATGTGAATGTAATTTGTGACAGAATTGCTTGTCTGTTCACAGTTCTAGTCAGACTCAATCATGATGTTAAATAACTGCTCTGTGTATTGTGTTGTGCTCAGCATATATATGGCATTATCTGTATATTGTAAAACTGCAAGCATTTTAGCTGAAGTTTAGTTTCATTTAGTGGCTCCAGACTAGCATGACCACTAAGTTCTCTGTCTTCAGGAGGTAAAGCCATCAATGGCTGGCAGTCCCAAAGAGCATAATTGGCTTCATTCTCACTGGAGGCAGGGGGTAGGTTGACACCCCTGCACACTTCATCACTTAGCACGTTTCTAGCCAACATCAGTGTCTGTTAGCTGATAGTGGTGACAGAATTGGCAGTGACAGAATCTCCTCCAAGCGCGTTGAGCTGTTTGATGATTTTGTGTTAGCTTCAGTTCAAAAGGATGCTGTGGCCTTCATCCTCCCAACTTAGTCAGAGACATACCTAGTGGGTGGAATTGGCCTCAAGAAAATAGTTAAAAAAGAAGCAGAAGAGAAAAAAAATATGCATACCCTGTGTAGCCTTTCAACTTTTGAAAAACTTCACTGAAAGTGTATAACATTGACTTAATTATGCTCTGTCTCAAATCACTGTGCTGATTACATGCAGGCCAACCATTAGAAATGCATGAATGACAAGTTACTCTCTTCCTTCTTCTCTAGAACATGAGTAAGTAAAATGTGCAAAGTGAAATTACACTGAGAGAGAGAGAGAGAGAGAGAGAGAGAGAGAGAGAGAGAGAGAGAGAGAGAGAGAATTACAGAGAGAGAGAGAGAACCTCGTACCTTTGAAGTATAAGCAGGATTGAGATGTGACGATGCCTGTTCAAAGTTAGCTCTACGCTGAGTTCCGCTGTAACTGTGAGTTACTGAACAGTGCTTTAGCGGAAGGATCCGGAAAGATGATGAGCAGAGGAGGCCTGTCTCTGCTAAAGCGAAGGCTCCGAGATGAAACAGGAACAGGCATTAAATATACATGCTGCCTTGTAAAGGTGTCCCGGATTTTAGCTGGCTGCTTTTGTGGATCAGAAATGTTAAAAGTGAACATGAGATGAGGGGGTGCATTTCTCAGCTTCACTGACATGCTATTTGATCTACAATAATTGTAAACCCACAGAATTTTCAACTGACACATCACAGAATCATAGACATATTGTAATAAGCACATGCTGTGTGTTTGAATAGGCCATGGCAAATGGGCACAGGGAACATTCTTTCAACAGGAGAACATGCAGAAACAAAAAATCCAATAAGGCTGTGTGAGATGTTTAATTGCCTTTGATAATCAACGTTGGCCAAAAGTATTCTGCATTCACTTCTGCTGTAATGACCAATTAAAGTGTGTTTTCTAAGATATAAATTGTGGTCAAAATGTGTTGATGGGTGTATAAATTTATTTTTTGTGGATTGTTTTGATTCCTGGTTCCTCTGGTATCAATGCGCTAGTGGTAAAAAAAAAAGAATTGCTCAGATATACATGTGTTATACACTGATGTTAAGCAAGTGGGTTTGGGTTTGAGGAGATCTTTCACTTCTGTTCAAACATTGGGCAAATCCCACTCAAACTGTATAGAAACAAACCCGGGATTCAACAATTCTGAATTCGGTTGAGCATTTGTTTAGTCTTGTTAAAAGCAAATGTTGAATGTTCTTTGAAGCTGATTTAGAGCAAGGGTCTGGAGGGTATTACAAGTACTCCAGGGTTTCCTGGAAAATCTGGAAAACCTGTATATGTAGTGATTTGTTATCCAGTCATGGAAACACTGGGAAAATGAGAGAATTCCTAACAATGTCCTGGAAATATTACCAACACTCTGGAAAAGCTGAGCTGGTTCACCATGGGGATTGAGAAGGAGTTTGACAACTTGAATCACTAATACCCTACATTGTATTGTACCTTTTTATGTGTTATTATATAGAAAAAGGTCATGAATATGCTATTAACACACTTTGCACATATTGGCAAGCTTTCTTGTTACCAAATGTTCTGACAAATATTTTCTTGCTAGTTCACTTGCAACATAGATGCATGTTATATGTTCCCAATTTGGTGACACGTATACACATATTAAAAATGAAAATTTAAAACGATTTAGCCATGTTTATCATTAATTTCCTCCAAGGGCATAAATCAATGAGCCTAACATCTGAAATACACCATTGGTTTTTGCAGAGGGATTTGCATCTGGTAATAGTTGTAGTGTAATAGTGTAGTGTGCACCAAAGTGACAGTTTGGTTCACACCATGGTTTCAACCTTACAGTTCAGTACAACCCCCCAAAGGCATAAGACTAGGTTTATTTTCATAGACAGCAGTGCTAATTAAAGTTTGCTCCCTTCCTTGTGTCATAAAGTTTTCCTTACGATAGTTGCCACAGCTTGTATTGTATTAATAAAGAAGTAAAATGTAAAAGTGTAAAAAGTTAAAAGCTTGTTTAATGTCCTCATCCAGTCTACCATGATTTTGTGAGTTAAAGTGGAAAACTGTTAGAGATTGTAGTGAAATGCTTAATTATGTTCAGTCTTTTCATTGCAAACAGAACAGTGAGTGATAAAGAATGAAGCAGGGAAAGAAAACATCAGCCATTCTTTCTTAAAGGTAAAGAGGGAGAAGTTTGTGTAGATAACAAAACCACCTTTACTGATAGCCCTAAGACCAAGGGGACATTCCACAATACCAGACTAATCCAAATTTGACTTGTTTATGGGTCAGTTTCTCTGATTGAGATTAAACTTAGTCCTGAACTTCACAGCATTCTGAATGGAGCTCCTCCATAGTCCAGGACTAAGCTTATTCACTGTCCAATTGATTGCAGTTTACGATTTCAGAGTGCAACTTACATTGCTTGCTTCAGTGGTCATACAATGTATAAACATTTTGTCTATAGATGACTGTGTTCTGTGTTCATATCGTAACCATGTGTGCACTGTACTGTTACAAACTAATATTGAGATCCTCTTAACACCCTCATTGTATGTATGTTGACACGTATGGAAGTCACAGAAAATGTGCTGTTAAATGCTTTCCTATTAGTGGGACCAGGTTCTCACCTGGAGACCACATTTAGCCCACCTTCCTGTTGGCCGTTACAATTTCAGATGTTTTCAGATGTTTCAAATTTGTCTTTAAATCCAACCATACACAAATACAAAAGAATTGTATATTAAAAGTGAATTTAGAGTATTGTTGTACAATCAGGGTTTGAGGAGTCCTGTTTTGACTGCAAAGTGAACACACACTTTGTTTTGGCTAGCTTAATCTGCAACACAAGGCTGCATGCATAAGAGTGGATTAGCTGTGTGCCGGGATGTGTGTTTGTGAACATTTCTGCAAGTGATGCGTTCATGTTGTGTTTGTCGGCTCTTGTAGCGATGCTGTTTTAATGTGATTTCTGTGGGGGAGCGCAGTGGGAGATGTGTCACTCTCGGCAGCGTGTCACTGATCTGTGTGTGTGTGTGTGTGTGTGTGTGTGTGTGTGTGTGCGTGTGTGCGTGTGTGCGTGTGTGTGCGTGTGTGTGCGTGTGTGTGCGTGTGTGTGCGTGTGTGTGTGTGTGCGTGTGTGTGTGTGTGCGTGTGTGTTTCCCCTTCAGGTCCAGCAGTGAAGGTGCTGCAGCGCGCCCCTCGGCGTAGGGGCCAGCAGCCCAAGCTTCTGAACAGCCCGGAGGACAGTCTTTACTACAACCAGCTCAACGTAAGTTCAAAGCCCAAATAAAGCCCTTTGTCCGACTTTGTTTCCAGATGATAATACAATTAAAGGTACCTGTGCCAGACCCCCGAGCTGCCCTGGTCCTCCCCCCTCCCCACCAGCACCAGCACCACCACCACCACCCCCTCACTCCTCGTCTGTTGTCTCCAGCATGGGCTTCTGCTCTTTATCTGTTGCTTTCATGTGAGGATGTCTGCCTTCACGGTGAATAATTGATGTGGTTTATCAAAGCCGAGCAAGATGCATGCTTCATCAGGCTCACCCCAGCCCTCTTTGATCAAAAAAAATTATGCTGTGACTTCTGATATTATCAGCATCTGCTCGCATTCAACACAAAATCACTTTGAATTAAAAATTAATGATTCTCTCTTGCGCTCATTCGTTCGTTCGTTTGCTCGTCTTTTCTGACTCTCTGACTCTGTGCTTGTGTGTGTGTGTGTGTGTGTGTGTGTGTGTGTGTGTGTGTGTGTGTGTGTGTGTGTGTGTGTGTGTGTGTGTGTGTGCTCCCTCTACAGAGAACTCTAGATTACCAGGGGAGCAAGAGGAAGCCCAGAAAACTTGGGTAAATAGCTGCCTTTCCTACTTTCTCCTCACCCCCATATCTAAACAGAACAGGCCCTTTGTGGAAGTGAGGGATCCAGAGACGGATTTTGTTTTCCACTAATGTAAATTCAGAGCTCAAAATAAGAGGCTTTTAAATAGCTCCTGCGTTTCTATTATTCTTGGGAGGGAAGAAAAAATTGTACATCAATGCGAATTTTAATTGTGAGATACAGTATGTGACCTCTCTCTCTCCCATTCTCTCTCTGTCTCTCTTTCTCTCTCTATCTCTGAACTAAAGCCTGTCTCAGTTTGCCAGGTTGGTTTAACTGGATGAGTATTAATGCCTCTCCTCTCTCTCGCTCGCTCGCCCGCTCTCTCTCTCTTTCTCTCTCCCTCTCACTCCCTCTCTCTCTCTCTCTCTCTCTCTCATCCATGCAGGCTATCAGTGCTTCCATTTAAAGGATTAACATTTACTCACTCTTTGTCCCTGGAGGAAAATAAAGAGTAACTTTTCATGCGAGAGAGCTGCCTAACCTTTTTTTTTCTTCATTTTTGTCTCTGTTTAACTCCCTATTCTCACACCTCTACTTTTTTTTTTATTTTTCATCTTTCTTTCTTTTGCTTTCATTTCCAATCTCAGGCAGATCAAACTCCTGGATGGGGAGGATGAGTATTATAAATTGCTCTCTACAGCAGAGTCCATCCC
This sequence comes from Acestrorhynchus altus, assembly GCA_034509495.1. Taxonomy (NCBI): domain Eukaryota; kingdom Metazoa; phylum Chordata; class Actinopteri; order Characiformes; family Acestrorhynchidae; genus Acestrorhynchus; species Acestrorhynchus altus. The sequence continues at coordinate 20,458,711 of CM067509.1, forward strand.
TGAGGAAGATTTTCCCTCCTCTCCTCCTCTTCCTCCTCCTCCTCCTCCCGGTCCTGCTCCAGCTCCGCCACTCTCTAGAGGAGCACTGGTCAGTCAGAGCTGAGCATGGAACACACTGCTGTGCCTTGGCCTCAGCCTGAGCATCAGAACAGCCCACAGCAGGTGAGAGGTTCACACACCATTCAGACCTCAAAACCTCACGCAAAGATCTCAGAGAGAGAGAGAGAGAGAGAGAGAGAGAGAGAGAGAGAGAGAGAGAGCACCCAGAAAGTATTCACAATGTTTCACTTTTTTGCACATTTTGACATTTTATGTTACAGCCTTGTTCCAAAATTGTTGACTCAAAACTTCTACACACAATACCCCACGATGAAAAAGTGAGAAAAGTTTGTTTCAAAGTACATAATTATTCACAGTCTTTGCCACGACACTCAAAATTAAGCTCAGATGCATCTTGTTTCAGCTTGATAGTCAGGGGGGTGACCAAGAACACAATTTTCACTCTGACAGAGCTCCCATGTTACTCTGTGGAGACCCTTCCAGAAGGACAACCAGTCCCACAGTCTGTATGGTAGAGTAGCCAAACTGAAGCCACTCCTCACTAAAAGTACATGACATCCTGCCTGGACCTAAGGGACCTAAAGGACTCTCAGACCATGAGAAACAAAAATACTTTTTGCACTGAATGACAAGCATCCTGTCTGGAGATAACCACTCATTGCTCATAACCTAGCCAATACCATTCCTACAGTGAAGCATGGTGGTGGCAGTATCTGTGGGGATGTTTTTTTCTGCAGCAGGAACAGGGAGACTAGTCAGGGTCACGGGAAAGATGACTGCAGCAATGCTCACAGACATCCTTGATGCTAACCTGCTCCAGATCGCTGTGGACCTCAGACCGGATGAAGGTTTATCTTACAACAGGACAACAAACCTAAGCACACAGCCAAGATAACAAAGGAGTGGCTTCTGGACAACTCTATGAATGTCTTTGAGTGGCCCAGTCGGAGCCCAGTGTGTGTGTGTGTGTGCACGCATTTTTTTCAACTCCGCTCACCCAGCTGAGAATCATTCCTTCAGCTGTGATTGAATGACTGAACTCTCCTTAAATAAAGGGTCAGTGACCGGGTCACTGGGGTCAGGGATAGGTATCTTGCCAAGTCCCGGGTTAAACAGGCCATTTTCCTAGAAGAATGTATAATTCATGACAGTGCTTAATCAATGTCTGGGAAACAGCCAGACATTTCTTTGTAATTATTAATTCAGTTAGGGGGGAACATTTCATAGAAGAGGATGGTTTACTTCCAATAACTCTTCACATGTCAATAATATGCTTCATAGATAAACTGCCGAGCTTAGAAATCCAGGTTCAGGGGCGCATAGGTGGTTAAGGTAAGGGTTTTATTCAAGGGCCCAACAGTGTCACCTTAGTGACCCCAGGTATTGACCCCACATGCTTCTGAACAATAACCCAGCACTCTTAAATACTGAGTGTTTACAGTCATCATGAAAAAACACAAAAGTTTTATTTTCAGCATTTCTGTTGCTTGTAAGATGTAAAGGCCCTATGTTTATCTTCCTCACCAGTGCAGTTCTGTCTTTGTTTAGTTGTTTGTGCTCAGACAGAATTAAATTGCTCAAACCATAAAACAGTACTTAAAAAGACACACCATTTATTTTTCAATTAGAGTGCTTAGTCAGCCCCAGCATCCGTATCAGCTGCTTCTTTAGAAACACTCTCTCGTCTCCACAGTGGGGACAACACTAGGTCTGGATCACAACAAATTAAACTCTTGCTGTTGTACTATCTCTCTTTTTCCTTTTTTTCTCTCTCCCCCTTCTTTTACCCTTTCTTTGTAGTTTTCTGTGTTTTAACGGAAAAACACACTTTGCTTTGATATACATGACAAATGGTGCAGATGTTGAAGAAATAAATAGAAAAGTTAATGACAATGCACATTTGATGGGGGATTTGGAGTGTATCCTGTGGTGCAGGGGGGGGATTCCAGATTCATGCAGAACATCAGGGACTTTTTTGTTCCAGTGTAATCACAGTTCAGAGGAACAGGCTTTAATATGGCTTTGTGTCCAGCTTTCTTTACTCAGTCTGTTCTCAGTCCAGAGCACAGACACACAGACACTGACCAGCACTGACAGTTACTGACAACTTCTTATGACTGCTTTAACACAAGACACCAGCATATATTATGATTTATGTTATATGAGGGACACGTCTTTATGTGCGCTGTATGTATAGTTACATATTTGAAGCACTTTGTTTATGTACAAAAGGCTTTTTGAAGAACCACTTTTGCTTCCTTAAAGATCCATGTTTGTAAAACAGATGTTCAGAAAACCCATACATTCCCATATATCCATATACATCCACCCATACATTCCCATATATCCATATACATCCACCCATACATTCCCATATATCCATATACATCCACCCATACATTCCCATATATCCATATACATCCCCCACACATACATTCCCATATATCCATATACATCCCCCACACATACATTCCCATATATCCATATACATCCCCCACACATACATTCCCATATATCCATATACATCCCCCACACATACATTCACCCTGTCACCCACACAACCATCCACCCATTCATACATGTAGCTATACATACAGCCACCCACCCAGAAATCCACTCATATATACATCCACCCATATATACACCTACCCACATTTTTGTTCCAGTGTAATCACAGTTCAGAGGAACAGGCTTTAATATGTCTTTGTGTCCAGCTTTCTTTACTCATTCTGTTCTCAATCCACCCAGATCCATCCGTCCACCCTTCCACCCAGATCCATCCACCAACCCAGATCCATCCACCAACCCACCCTCCCAGATCCATCCATCCATCCACCCAGATCCATCCATCCATCCACCCAGATCAATCAATCCATCCATCCATCCGCCCACCCAGATCCATCTATCCATCCATCCATCCATCCATCCATCCATCAATCCACTCACCCAGATTCATCCACCCACCCACCCACCTAGAATCAACCCACCCACCTACCCACCTACATCCACCCACCCACCCACCTACATACACCCACCCACCCACCTACATACACCCACCCACCCACATCCACCCACCTACCTACATCCACCTAGATCCACCACCTAGACCCATCCACCCACCCAGATCCATCCATCTATCCATCCACCCACGCACCCACCCATTTGTGTATATATATATCTACAATTTTAATACATTAAATAATGTAAATAACAGGCTCTTTAACAGAGACTCTTTAACAGTAAAGTTACTTCATTTGAGCCATATGGGCAGGACATAATGACCATAGCAGTGAGAAGCAGTGAATGTAGAGCAGAAAGCAGGAGGTTCACAGTGAGAGGACCTCCCATGTTTCCCTCTGGGGCTATGTGTGCGCCCTTATCGTTTCGGCCCATATCTCCATTTCAAAGCCTCCTATCCACTTAGAAAGTTGAGGAAGCCTTACAATGTCTATTCTGTAATTTAGATTTCTGATATCCTTCTTTCATTAAATGTAGCTTATCAAACTAATAACGATAAAATCATTAAATCAAGGCCTCCTTGAGGAGTCAGATAACCAGTTTCATCTCTCTTGATCCCCCTCTCTGAGAGTGTGAGAGAGGGAGAGAGGGCGAGAGAGAAATGCAGAGACAGCTCCTAAGCAGAGATAAGACTGTTATGATCGTTGTGCGTCTTAGAAACGATCTGAAAACTTCCTCTGCTGTGTTCATCATCGTTGTCCATATCCAGACACCTCCACTGATGAAACGGTGCTGTGGTGGAAGTGGGAAGGGAGGGGGTAGAAAGAAAGTGTTGTGTGAAAAATCAGCAGAAACATGTGTTTTTTCCTGCTCAGATGTGTAGGGCAAAGCTGTGTTGGCATGTAGGTTTGTGGCGCTGTTTTTTCAATTTGCATATCATTTACTTCATCTCCTTTTGTTGACACCCCAGGGCCCAGGCAAAGATTTTGATCTTTATAGGAAGGGTGATGGGACTGAGAGTGCGCTTATGCACCCGCATTTTCCCTCTCTCTCTCGCTCTCTCTCTCTCGCTCTCTCTCTCCCTCTCTCGCTCTCTCTCTCCCTCTCTTGCTCTCTCTCTCTCCCTCTCTCTCTCTCTCTCTTCCATTCTCCTTCACAGAAAGGTTTGCTAGCTCTACAGTTTGAGAGTGAAATCTCATTGGAGCTGTAAAAGTGTTTATTAGTGCTATAAATCCAACATTTGTCCAGATCTCATGTTGCCTTATGTTAATAGTGCCGTAAACTTGACCTTCGTGTTATGCCTGTGTGCTACTGATTTGGTTGAAGCATTTGCTTGGTGTTACCAGCTGCCATTTGTGTATGGCACTTCCTGCATTAACGGTGTTAATTAGCCCCTCCTTTGTTCCTCAGGTCCCAAAGAGTACATGCATTTAAACAATTTTTTATATGCATATACTCTCGGACAAGATTCCAGATCAAATACTGAATTAATTGCACAACAATGTAGTTTTTCTAGTAACATAGAGGGTATAGTACTCTGTGTGAAAGCTTCCACTCGTGTCTACTTCTGAAGCCCCAATTAAAATTGCTGCCCACTTTGGCCAGTGTTGTTCTGGTCTCTCTGGATCTCGAGGTAATTAGAATATTCTTTGTGCATTATATGGCATCCCTCAGAACCACTCCGTCTGAAATAGGTCACTTCAACAGCCGGGAGTGTCTCTTTATACTACACGGAATCCGTTAACGGAGATCTGGTTCCCCAGATTATTTTGGCCCTGCTTTGGCATGGAAATCAATTTGGAAAAGTCCCTCAATTTTTTGTCACAACCACTGAAGTGCCGAGCATTGGTGGAGTTTTTCCTTTGCTAATTTGCTCCCTCTTCTTGCTATGGGTCGTGGGTAGCTACTATATTAAAAAAGCAGTCTGAGACTTGCAAATTAGTTGAGTCTGACACCAATTTAAGTAACTTATAAAGTAGAACATAAGATCACTTTTGTGCACCAAGCTGTTTTGAAACTATCTTTTCATTGTCAGAAAAAAATTCTTTATTGCTGGTCATAAGGTCTGTTCAGATGGGTTAAATTTGCATGGAATTCTGGGGTAATTCTCTGTTTCACGGGGGCTCATCTGTGATTGTATTTTCATCCTTGTCTTTTTTTTTGTCCCTCATCCTCTGAGAAAATTACAGGCAGAATGTTTTTCTTAACTCAGTGGTGGTCTGATCAATTTAATCCTGCCTGTATTGACATTTTGGTGTTTATCCAGGCAGATTCCCTGTTGGATTTTTTTTTTTTTTTTTTTTTTTTTTGGATAAAAAATGTTTTTTTTGCCTGCTGCTAACTGCCGTGCTCTGCAGTATATAGTCCTCAGCAGTCACCAATCACACTGGTGTGATCAAACTATGGCTGGGTCCAGACATCACAGCCTGAAAACAAGTCAAAAACATCTGGCTTGAAATGTTTGATGTTAGTAGACTAATCAGAAATGGAGGTAGTGTAATATAAATGTGTTCCAAAAATCATTTGTGTGCAGAAACTTTGTGGGCTGGCACTGCATTTATCTTCATACCTTTGTTATTTTTTGTGTTGCACATAGACACAGAAAAAAATTGAACCTGTTCTTTTAGGGGGCAGTGAGCACACGTGCCAGGAACAGTGGACAGCCCTATCCTTGCTCAAGGGCACTTCAGTCATCTCCTGTCAGTTCAGGGAATCAAACCGGTAATCTTCCATTCACAAGACAGGTTTCCTTACCAGCAGTTGAAAGATGTGAGAGCACACTGAGTGGAGGGTAGAGCGAATGGAGTACATGAGAAACAGACATGGAGATATTATAGGAGCTTTTAGGAGTTTTCTGGAGCACTTTCTGAAACACAAAAAAAATCTAATTTGTTGTTAAGCCCAAACTGAAGAGCCAGCATTTTTTTCAGTTGTTCAGATGCAATTGTTATGTAAGCGGTCGTGTGAAAACTAGATGAATCTCGTAACTTGAGGCTGGGGACTCACTCGCCCTTTGGTATTATTTTTGTTTCATCACTAAGTAGACATGAATTTTCTTTATTACAGGCATCTGATGAACTAATCCAATGCAAACAGGACTATAGAACAATAACAGGCCTTGATTTTGCATTGAAGGCCCAAGCCAAGTCAGCCGATTAGGTCTTGCACCTGCCTTCTTTAATACCTCCACATAAAAGTGTGATTGGTCTTTGTTTTCTTCTCATTAAAGAGCTGCACGCATCTGGAGCTGCAGACAGACTCTTTTAATGTGGTTGGTGTTGTGCACCACCAAAGTTATTCCTTCTATTTTTTAACTGTTTGTTCTAAACTGTGTCTCTTCCCTTTTTCTCCACTTCACCAAAAACAGCGTGCCACCTTTCAGATATTTCAGAGGCATAATCCTTCAGTGGAAGGTAGAAAAGTATTTATTGTCAGACAGGATACTCTGTCTCATATTAATAGTGAGGGCAGACTTCAAAGGATGAACACAAATAGACTTGCATTGTCCTGCCTCTATATCCTCCAGAGTTCAAAGAGAGAGTTTGAATAGCAGTGTTTCTAAAGCTTCTCTTTCAGACCTGCTGAGATGTAAAGCAGGTAACCTGCTATTGATACGCACATACACTCACACGCACACACACTCGCATATACATGCATGGAGTTTCTGTTAAGCGTTTTCTACAAAAGCTCCATCCCCAGCACTACGCAGCATAATCGTAGAATTAAGGCCCTCGACGTGTGTGACTTGTTTTCGTGGTGCATCCTTGCCGCTTGAATGAACAGGTAGTTTAGGATATCAACAGATTAATGCAGTGATGCTCTTAACCTGGCATGTTGATTGACGACCGAGTGAGGGACAGGCGTACCAGCCAAACAGATGTCAGATGTGCTGTACAGGGGCCTCTGTGTCAAAGTACCCTCCCTATAGACTGCATTAATGAAGAGAGAAGGAGAGAGAGAGAAGGGGAAGGAGATAAAAGAGAGTGTGGAGTATGCACATCAAAGAGTTGCTAATGATGGAAGATGCCATTAGGGGTTGTAGTGGCCTTTGTTTCGGCTTCCTAACACCTGCAATTTGTTGAGGGCTTTCTGTGTGCCACTGAATTACCCGCATTTGCATGACCACTGAGTGAATACAAAAAGGGATAAGAAGTAAGATCCCTGAAGAGTTTGTGTGGGCTATGCCCCAAAAGCTACTTCACTTCTCTTAAGGAATAGCTGAGTGATTACGAAAGTTGATGCTGCCGCTGCACAGGATGAGATCGTCTGAACTCCACTTTCAGATGAGGAGTGGGAATGTAGTAGAAGTTCTCAGGTTCTTTAGGTTGAAGTGGAGCAGCTCTTTCTGGCGTCCCAGTCCGTGTGACCATATGGGTGAGCCTGTACCCCGTCTCCTCTGAAAATGAGCTTATTTAACGTTGCTGTGCCTGCGGGGGTTGGAGGGAGCTCTGGAGAAAATCAGAGCGTGAAATTGCGATTAGCCCCTGTTGTTTGTACGGACCGAAGGAGGCTACAGGACTTGGCATGGCCGAAGGTGTAACCTGTTTTTTCTGGCCTTGCCGAAGCCCTCCCAGATGGAGTGAGCAGCTGCCATTGAGTAAATACGGGGTGGGAGCGCACGGCGAGGACGGCTCAGGCCCCGCTTAGATTCAGGAGGCAAAGCCACAAATCTGTCCCTCACAGTCAGGAGGAGCAGCCGAGAGAAACTCCTCCAGCTACATGTGCAGCTCTCCACATTCACCTCCACTCTCTTTCCCTCTGTCTCTTTTTCTCTTTCTCTCCCTGCTGTGAAACTGCTGTATACGTCTCAACACTTCACCTTCTCAGAGTTCATAGTCCTCAAGAGTTGATTCACACTGATTAGTAAAACGTCATCTGCTGCATTATTTGAGGGGTTGAGGGTTGAAGGATGAAGGTTATTTTCTAAAGTTAGTAGCAGAGATACACTATATGTCCAAATGTTTGTGGACACACCTTCTAGTGAATGCATTTTGCTACTTTACATTGATGAGCTACTATAAAGGAGATGAGAAAAAGCACACACAGTTTGTCTAGTCCCTGTAGAGAAGTACTGGCAAAAGAATAGGACTCTTTAGAGCAGATAAACACGAACCTATTGGCACCATGCCTAATGCCATGCATAGACTATGGAGGTATAAAGCCCCCAGCACTAAGCTGTGGAGCAATGGAACTGTGTTCTCTGTATTGATTCTGCTTTATACAGTACTTTTGGGATGGGTTTTGGAGTTGGGGGTGAGGTTGGGTGGTGATCATCCAACTTACTGACCTCAATAATGCATTTGTTACTGAATGCAAATCGAATCCTCGCAGCCATTCTCAAAAATCTATTAAGACAGTAGAGACAGTTACTCCAACAAATCCAGGACAAACTCATAATATCCTTGATTATAAGAAACAATGATTATGTGTATTTCTTGTCAGAATATTGTACAGACTCTTAAAACCTGAAGGCCTGTGTTTAGGCCCTCTCTATTAGAATTACATAACTTGTGCATTCATTTAGTTATAATTATATAATGTATAGTAGTTAATGAATAGTAGGTCCAGGATTTAGATGGTTAAAATAATTCTAAATACTTTGTCTGAATATCCCACAAATGAGTAAAGTATCACCATTAGTTGGGTCTAAATGGAGTAACATTGCAGAAAAGTCTATCGAAAAGAACAGAGGTGGCACAGTAACACTATTGAAATCTTAAGTATCTGCCAATATCGATTGAATATTTCTCTGCTCTTTTTTTTAATGCTCAGTTTTATAACATGCATTTTATAATTGAACGATGAATGTAAAAGTAACCATCCTCAAAGTTCTCAAACTCCCTGCTGTCCCATAGAGGAAATATACAGCTAATAGCCAGACATCATGTTGTATGTTTGCTATTTCAGCCTATATTTGCAACAAGATTGGATCATATTCATTCCTTTTCTGAAATAATTGAAATCATTAGTTTTCATCTGGAAGAAAGTAGTTCACTATAGTTTTATATTAATAGTACTTAGTTGTTTTGAATCATTTTAATAAGTGTAAATACGTTTAATAAGTTTTTAATAAGTAAAATATCCATCTGAATACCTAACAATTTAGTAAAGCTGTTGGGGTGGTTGGATCTTAGAGATGGTGCAATACCACTTTTTTCATGATATCTATGATATTAAAAGCTCGACTAATGATCGTTACTGATCTTAACAACAAAGCTTTAAAATATGCCATCTGTATTTTAAAGCAATATGGGTTTTCTTGCCATTCTTTTATATTTATTATATGCGTTTGATGCCACTTTGTTGTGTGGTTTGCTTTGGACTGAAATGAGAAAATCACCCGATAATCACAATTTCCTTATGAAAGAAAGCAGTTCACCATAGTTTTGTTTGAATAGTGAATTAAGGAGGCCTTGAACTAAGTTTTTTTTTTGTAAAATGTGAATAATAATTAGAGGCAAATCTGAATTCCAAAAGAAACATTTGATTAATTCAGAAACAAAGGGGGTCTCACTTTTCCCAAGGCCAAACATCCCAGTCATCACCCGCCTTTAAATATTATTCTAAAAATATAATACACAAAGATTTGAGAGCTTTGTGTCCCTGTTCTGTGTAACTGAAACTGATCAACCTGAGCAAAGCGCAGAACGTGACCCCAGCAATTACCCTGTGCTGACAGCCTCCCAGCTGCCCACGGCCAAGTTGCCACACACAGAGCTGGGGCTGCTGTTTGGATGTTGACCTCTCCCTCCTCTCATGACCCCCGGCCTGTCTGCGCACCGCCCGGGCTCGGCCTTTAAACATGCAGCCTTTGCTTTTTGCCTGGCAGCACGAAGAGAGGCGGCCGTATCAGATTTCAGGGGAAAATGTTAGAGGCTGGGGAGTGCAGAGTTGGGCTCCAGCACATTGGAGGCTGAGTACAATGGCAGCTTTCTGTCAGGCAGGGACTTCAAAGGCTCGCTGAGTGACTGCTCTGAGTTAGACTTTGTTGTAGATCACTGAGGAAATTCACAGATGTTTTCTCATACGAGACACCATTACAGCGGCTCAAGTACCCGGTAGCCCCAAGCATTTCTCTCTCTCTCTTCTCTCATTTCTCTTTCTCTTTTCTATCTTTCCTGCTCCGTCTCTCCCGTTCCTGTGCTCCCCTTTCTTGTGTGGGAGACAGATGTGGAACCAATTTTTTTTCTCTTTCTTCTTCTTCTGCAGTCTGTCCAGAGAACATGAAAAGTTAGACAATTTATTCACTTTGACCTGTCGAGGAGAGAGGATCAAAATAAAGTGCTGAAAATGTTTTTAAAGGAACTCCAGCTCAGAAGTTCAAATTGGTTAAAAGGGACAGGTTTAAACAGGTTAAAGGGATTTTTGTGTGATTTACGTAATTACTGTTGCATTGATCATCTCATCATTAATACATCTCTTTCTCTTTTCCCTGCTCTCTCACTCTCTTGCTGTCTCACTCACAGATTGCCTTCTTCAGTTCCCAACCAATGAGTGTGCTTATTACAGTCGATGTTGAGGCGTTGTATTTTATATATTTATAATTGATGGTTTTGCTTGTACATGTTCATTTTGAAAAATTAAGCTAATAAAGATGTTGTTTAACTTTCTGAGCTAGATGTTGTCATAAGTTAAATAAAGGTGACTTGCTGGCCTTTACACTTGTAATATTGAAGAATCTCTTTTTTGTTGTAAAAAGAGGATTCTGAGCAGCAGATTATTTTTTGTTTAGTTTTCTGATGTTTCATGCTTGTTACTGATTTTTCATGACTGTTTTACCCAGATCTCTTTAAAACTGGCAACATCTGTTAGATTTGTAGAAGCAGTGTATATACATTTTCAGTCCATGTTAGAAATATACATGCTGGACTGGAATATCGAGTTCCAGCATTATTGTAACACATCTAACAAAGCAAACGTTTCAATTACATTAGAAGTAGAGAAGTGTGGGTCTCTAAATGCCTGTGTTTCATAATGTTAAAGGTATTTGTTTGAATTGTTACACATTTCCTACAAACTACTGGAGCACAGCCGAAGATGGGAACGTGTGTTGAAGTAATAAGTGAACACTGATGTTTTATATACTGTGGACAAAAGTGAGAACGTGTGTTTGGGTTGGGGGGAGGGTGGGGTACCTGTTGCAAGTCTAAAGTTGCCAGTTAGATTGTCATATTTAACATCAAACTTTATCAACTGTTTTGTACCACGTTATCTTTGAGAAATAAAGTTGAAGTTGTTCAAGATGCTTCCTAAAGAATGGTCAGTGTTCTTACATGTGAAAACACTTTCATTCGTTTATACAGTGGTCAAGCTGGCATCACACTGAACGCTCTCTCTACCAGTTAAGATGGTTTTAACCCTAATATGCACTTTTATGGCACTAGTTTCCACAGAAACTTCACTTTATATAGGCCCGAATAGATTATTATGTATTATTATACAGCTCCTACAGAACTCCTGGAGGTGGTCGAACTAAAAATATACATGTAGCTGTTCAAACTAATTCATTCTGACATTTAAGTCGTGGCTAATGGTTATTGCACAGTTGCACATGAGAAGTAAAGTACAGCCCTCACATCTGATGTTAAAGTGACTTCCATTGTAAAAGGTGAAGTGGGGGGAAACAAGAATTGCTAAATTGAAATGTTGGGCATCCGTGACAATCCTCTGTGGGTTGCAGGAAAACGGAGATAGCCTTTGGGCCCAGCGGGAACCCCCTCTGCCCCATGACTGTGTGTGCAGAGCCGTGGGAGAGGACTAGGACTGCTAATCCCTTCAAAGCAACCGATCCACTTCAAAATCAGCAACTGCAAACTTTTGGGGGACAGTGGTGGTTCTGAAAACGTGTGCTGTTTCTAATTGCTGCTGTCACTGATCCCTCCAGAAGCCCGTGTGCTGAAATTTACAATCAGTGTTTTAACTTCACCACTCTTGAGTGTTGCCCGTGTGGCACTGTAGCATATTAGTAAATCTGTTAGGGCTGCCAGGCTAAGGTGTGTAAAGGTCAATGAGGTTCCACTGATAAAGTCTTGAAGAGCTTTAGGCAGGGAGGGCGGGAAGGTGGGGAGGGGATTGGAAAGTGTTTCCACTTTTCTTTAAAAGTAGAACTCCTCCCTCCTTCACACAATCTTCCAGTGGCTCAAGTATCCAGTGAATAGTGGAATAAGACATCACCCACGTTTAGTCACTTCCAAACCTGTAGTTTGCCAAGTTGCTCAATGAAGACACCTTCACAACTGAGGGACTACCGAGGAAGCATGTGGGCTTTGTTTGGAATAAGTCCCAAATAAGGGGGTTATCTAACTTGTGAGGCTCTTCCCTTTTCTAATGAGTAGTATTATTTAAGTGGATAATGGAGGAGGTGGCTCAGAGCGGTGGGATGACTCCATACTTTCCCCCAATTCCTTTAATGCACATCAAACTCAAGCTCAAGTGCTTTGTTTTCTCAGATTTGGATATTTTGGTTTGTTCTCAGCAGAAACATGGGGAGGGGGAAATGGGGGGGGGGGTGGTGGAGGTGGTGGTGGTGGGGTTCAGGATGATTATGAACTTTGTGTTGAATCCCATTATCCCGTCTCTTCGCCTCCCCTCGTGAAGCCATCCAACACACCCCGAACCAAGAGATCTCTCGAGATAACACGGTGGCATTGTCGCAACGGGCCACGCTACAAATCCTTAATTACAAAAAGGAGGATCGGGTGACTCCGGCATCCAATACGGGGGTCTCCAGGCGGCGAGGGGTCTTTGATCAAGAAAATCCAATTATTTGTGTATATACATTTCCCACATAGTGATTACTTCATTAATTGTCCCGCCTTTATCTCCACCCTTCCCATCCCCCCTAATAATCAGCCCTTTTATCCAGACCAACAAACACACCATAGGAGCTTTGTGGATTCAAAGGATTTGCTTCCCCCTCTCAAAGAGCCGCTATTCTTTGATGATTGGGCAGCGGCAAACTTCAAAGTAATAAATCTTACTCCTGACTGGCTGGCGGCCCACCAAAGTCCTTATCAAATCCTAAGAAGTGATCCTTCAGTCCTCAGATAGTCCAAGGATATCTTGAGGAGAGGAAGCGCCCAGGCTCCACTTTTCCATGAGAAGAGGCTTTTTTTCCCCCCCTGTCATTCTGAAACCTTCTGCTTTGAGACTCTGGTGGAGAAGACAGAAGGAGAAAGTTGGCCATGGCAGCAGTGGCTGTGCTGAGGAACGACACTCTCCAAGCCTTTCTGCAGGTTCGTGCGAACTTTTAAACGTTTTAAGGAAAGAAAGAAAGAAAAAAGAAAGAAAAGAAAAAGGGGGGGGGGTCTTGTCTTCTTCTTTTCGTAAAAGAAAAGGGTGTCTGATGGTGTGGATCACCCTGTTGTTGTTTTTCTTAAACATGTGAAAACAGAGAGGGTTTGTTGGTGCGCCCTGCTTTAAGCTGCTAGAATAGTTGGTGTGAAGGTGGGTTGAATGAGAAGCTCCAGGAGGCTGGTAAGAACTTGCTCCTCAGACTTGTTGTGTGCTCACTCTTGAAAGTAAGAAAACAATCCTTCTTTTGCACCATCCAGGACCGAACACCTAACTCCTCGCCGGAAAACAGCAAGCATTCCCCTCTGGCTCTGCTGGCGGCGACGTGTAACCGGATCGGCCACCACCACCACCACCACCACCAGCACGGCTCCAGCCCCGCGGACTTTCTCCAGGTCCCGTACGACACCACGCTCGGCTCCCCTTCGCGGATTTTCCACCCATGGAGTAATGAGGCCAGTCCTCAGTCCAGCCTGTCCTCCAAAGCGCACCTGCAGGGCTCCTACGCGTCGCACCATGAGCTCCCGCTGACCCCGCCGGCCGACCCCACCTACCCGTACGACTTCTCCCCGGTCAAGATGCTGCCGTGCTCCATGCAGTCCGCCTGCCCGCCCACCTACGTCCCGGCCGTCACCTACGCGGCGCCCACCCCGATCCCACCCGCCATGCCGGGCTTCGTAACGGGACACTCGGGCCTGGTGCACCAGCAGCAGAGACAGCTGTCCCCCAACCCCGGGGAGGACATCCCGTGGTGGAGCCTCCAGCAGGGCAACCCGGTGAGCCACCCGTCGTCGCTGGCGCCTCACCGCTTCCCTCTGCAGAGGAGCCTGGTGCTGGGACACACGGACTTCGCGCAGTACCAGAGCCAGATCGCCGCGCTCCTGCACACCAAGTCGCCGCTGGCCACTGCGCGCCGCTGCCGCCGCTGCCGCTGCCCCAACTGCCAGTCGTCCAGCGGCTCCGGCGCCGACGAGCCCGGCAAGAAGAAGCAGCACGTGTGCCACATCCCGGGCTGCGGGAAGGTGTACGGCAAGACGTCGCACCTCAAGGCGCACCTGCGCTGGCACTCGGGCGAGCGGCCGTTCGTGTGCAACTGGCTCTTCTGCGGCAAAAGCTTCACGCGCTCCGACGAGCTGCAGCGGCACCTGCGCACGCACACAGGCGAGAAGCGCTTCGTGTGTCCGGACTGCTGCAAAAGGTTCATGAGGAGCGACCACCTGGCCAAGCACGTCAAGACGCACCAGAACAAGAAGGGCAAACCTCACGAAAAGCCCGCCGAGCACCACGTCAAACGGGAGGACACGAGACACGTATAGAAAGTGTGGGGAAAGAGACTTGAAGCAGACCGTAGACTAGTGCAATACACCGCAGGCCGGCCGCAGTCTGTCCAGGAGGACCTTCTCAGACCACTGAGGAGCTGCTTTTCCTCCCCGCGCCTCAGAGAAGCGCTCCGAGTTGGAAGTTTGGCTCTTTTCGGATATTTGCTTTATGGACGTGTAAATATGATTTCAAGCCCGTTTCAGGTCTCATAGGGACTCTGAAGGACGTTTCGCATCCCTGTGCTGCCCCCCCACCACCACCCCCACCCCATCCTACCCCCCCATAACACTAACAAGTTCTGAACTTGTGTTAAGATCTCTGTCTTCGCTGGAAGATCTCGCGTTCTTGTAAATATATATTTAATAGCTTTTGTTGAAAGAAAGTGTCAGTTCTCGCTCCTTGTGGGGTGTTTTAGCATGCCATTCCAGAACCAACTGTTAAATAAATACATTGCTGTGTGGAAATAAAGAATATAACTTGTTCATCCACCTACAAAGTTGACCTCGTGGACAGAGAATGGTTGGCAGAGAAAAAGCTTGTTTTTTTGGAGCCTTCTTTAAAAATAGACCTAACAGTTAGAGCTTAGATGAAGAAAGTTAATGTTAAGGAAAGAAAAGGTTATGAAAAGATGACTTAATAACTGACCGAACTTGTGGATAAGCTTACAGGATGGTTTCAAAGCCAAAGGAAAAGCAATGTAGATATTCAACTTTAAGTTCTACAGAACTTAAGTTCTATCACATAAACACAAAAAGATGTTAAATATGATCTACATACACTCTTCAAAAGGAATGTACACTTGGTTTTGTGAGCGATGCCACAGAAGAACCCTTTTTTTTGGTTCCACGAGGAACCGTTTTTGTTCTTCAAAAAAAAAAAGAAAAATGGCAAGGAAAAGAAGTTGATGAAGGTTCTTAACCAGTTTAACAGATCTTCATATTCATGTTTCTTTTACAAACACGGGTCTTCCTTGACATCTCTCAAAGAATCTGTGGCGGCAACCTTTGTTTTTCAAGGTTGTAAGTCCATGTGCTGAACTTTACTTGAAGTTTGCTCAGAAGAGTTTAAATGAGCTTGTTGTTCAGATGTGTTGTTCTTAGTTTATTTGAGTACCTCTTCCAGTTTGGTTAGATTTCTATTCTAAATTAAAAAAAAAAAGCTATTTGCAAATTCAGCAGGATGGTATCCGTGATATAAAGAGCTGCCCCAGGATTGCGTGTTGTCAGTGCCGCTTGACAGTATGTGAATATAGATCCTGATCTTATAGATGACAGGTTGGCTGTCTAGTAACTGCTCTCTTCTCCAGTACACTGTCATATACTGCTTTCCATGAGTTCCATTAGTTATGTATATTAGTTTTAGTTCTGCTTGTGGTGTTGATGGTATGGAAATTCCATGATCTTTTTACACAGATAATGAGTAACAAATGTACATCCTTAATGAAGTGTGAAGAATCTGATGTAAAGGTTCTATAAGAAGGGAAAGGACCAGTTAGGAAAGTTTAGTTTTACAAGTATGAAGCCCGTATAATACTGAAGTACCAGGGAAAGCAATGGATTTCCAATCAGTTCTGAATGAACAGCAATATTCAACTGAAAAACCAATACTTCTTAATTCAGACTTCTTAAGAAATTGTTCAATCTGATGAAAAACATGAATGCGTTATCTCCAGTATATCTTGTATAACAGCAGAGGGTGGGCGTTATTATTATTATTATAATGATCTTTGAATCTTTATTAAGTAAACAAAATATGATCCTTCAGTAGCTTGAGCTACATAATCTGATCGGTCTGATAGGAAGAGAAAATGTGTTTGTGGAACTTGAGGGAAAGACAGAACTTCTGTATGTAAACATACAGGCACGACCACCAAATGGTGAAGTTTAAAGTGATTGATGATGAATATGATCAGGGATGAATATTAGCCTTGTGTTTTATATGACACACTGACTTCACCTCCTCGCTCTAAATGTACAGAGGCTTGTGTTCTGGTAGTCAAATGTAGATTTTGTTGATTTTCTACATGAAAATCAGTGGAAGTCCTTAAGGACTGCACATTAGAGAGCATAATGAATGTTTGTTGCTTAATTAAACAGATTGGGGAAAATAAAGCATAATAAGCACATATGTTATATATATCCTAATGGATTATTAAGCAATATTATTGACAAAAAAAAATGTTATATTTAAGTTTGTTTATTGTAGAGGATTTATTAACTTCAGTTAGAAAATCTGCAAACAGATCAATTCAGTAGGGGTGTGGAAACTCTGTCTAAACATCATTGGTGTCTAAAGGAGTAAAGAATTGCAGCCTTGTTGTAGTAATAGAGTAATTTGCCTTGCAAGAGCGCCCCCCATGGTAAGTGACATTCCATGTTACATAGACAGTAGTACAGGTGTTTCATTTTTGCTCAGGCTGTTCCCAACATTCATCTAATAGAACATACTGTGAGTTCCTGTGGGAAATCCAGCCTGGAGGACAGCCTTGGTTTATCTGCTTTAATTCTAAATATATGAAATATTTGATGACATTTCAAATATGATTAACCATCCTGGTTTTCAACAAACACGTGGCAGTTCTATGAGACCAAACAAATCACACACTGTGGGAGTTCACCAGCCTGGTGCTTGTAGACTTTGTCTGATTCTCATTTACACATATGAATTATTCAGTGCTCTATGGGCTAGTTTTCCACATTAATTAAAGATATACATGTGCTGCGAAATTCCCACTGCTGATTATTTGAGCTCTAAACTGGGCTCCATGTTTAATGTATTTAATGCACTTGATGAAAATGTACGTGGGTATTTTCCAGTGATTTATTTGTTAACATTTATAGGATAGTTTGTCTCACAGATCAAGATGTAATAAACTCTTTATCATTGTTCTTCTTCAGATACTCTTAGCTTACTCAGCAGGGCCTCATTATGTCTCTGCAACCACTCCTAGTATTATTTATTTGTCCAGCCTCCTCTCACATTCATTTTTCAAACCTCAGCTGAAAACACCACATTAACAGTTGGCTGCAATTGTGGGATTACTTGATATTTCACAGTAATTACAGCTAATAGAGGGCAGGGGATCAAAATAGCAACAAACACATTAATGTGGGAGATTCCCTACACATCCCACTCAATCTGAATTATTAAAGAGGTTCATCTTTGCCAAAGTGGCGATGTTTGTATCCAAGTTCTTTCTTTACATTGCATTTCAGATATGGAGTGAAATGAGTGTGTCTGAGCGAGCTCTTAGTGAGCCACCTCAGCCAAAGATATACAGTAAGCAGGAATCTTCTCTTTTATTGTTAGGGCATGAGTCTAAGGGCTCTGTACATGCAATGCTGCATGGAGTTACTCATGAAGGCAGTGTGCATTTTTGCATTCAGCATGCACTGATCCCACAGCCTTATCTTCTTTTCAGTGTAATGTGTGGCACAAGCAGGAATTTGGGTCTGCATACTCCAGAGAGAGCTGTGTATGTGTGCACTAAATCAGACTGACACATTTGCTCTTTTTATTGTATTACATCCCTCCAAATCTTTCATGTTTTACCATTTCCCTTTTCCTAGCTTTTATCCAAACTGCCTTGGGATAAGAAGATAAGTCCAGCATTAATGGGAAACAGCTGAATTACATTAGGAGGTGTTATAATGGTTTCAGCGTTTGGTTTCTTTCTTTGATAGTAGACCACAGGTCTAGGCCCAGTATGCTCTCAATATACAGTATCTGCAAATTATGATCCCACACTGATCAGCGATAACTTTATTACCACCTGCCTAACACCGCATAGACCTCCCTTCCCCTTGTGCTGCCCAAACGGATGTGATCATTCATAACATGAAAGGCATCCTGTGGTGTCCATGATCTTAGCAGCAGACCCTTTAAATCCTGTAGGTTGTGAGGTGGGGTCATCAGCGATATCGGCCATGACCCTGTCCTTTCTAGAAACACTTTGATAGGTACTAGCCACTGCATACTGGGAATACTTCACAAGACCTGATGTTTTGGAGATGCTCTGGAGATGCTCTTGACATCATAATTGGACCTTTGTCCAAATCACTCAAATCCTTATGCTTGACTATTTTCCCTGCTTTCAGCACATCGCCTTTAATAACCCACTGTTGTCATATATCCCACCCTTGACAGATGACACTGTAGATAATGATAATTAGTGTTGTTCATTTCAGCTGCTGATTGGTACAAAGTTACCATTTAAATGATTTGCTGCAAACAATCTCACATGAATAGATCACATGTTAGAGATAATTATTAAAAGGGGATTGTTGCAAATACGTTCAAACTAAATCGTAGTAATAGGTCTTTGGGGCTATAGGGTTGGGTGAAAGGGCATCTTTGTAAAATGGATCAATAAAGCATTCAGAAATGTATTTAAACACTCACAACAATGGATGCTACTATGCTAATGTAGGCATTTTATTTCAAGTCATTTTGGATTGTTTCTATTGGTCCATTCATGTAAAAAAAAAATCCAAAAGTATGCTGACAGCTGCTACAAATTTAGCTAAATAGTGATAAAAAATTACATTTACATTTATGGTATTTGGCAGATGCTTTTATCCAGAGCAACTTACAAAGCTGCTTTGTTGTTCAATCAGACATATCCTTCTAATTTGTATAGGGCTTTTTCCACAGTGACTACTTAAAGGATCCTAGGCAACAAATGAACATTTGTTGAACTGACACCCATGACAAAAGAAAGCATCCTCTGTGGAGAATGAAGAACAGCTGGGCAGATTAACTCTACCCAGGTTATAGACAAAGAAAAAAGTACAATACAGAGATGACAACATTAGCATGACCTCAGATGAAACATAAAGGATAGTTTCTTGGCCTGCAGTGAACAAATGAGTTTATGGACATGAGAGACAAACTAACCTAAGGATGAAATGGAAAAATATTCATTCAGGAGTGTGTACTTTAGACATAATCTTAAAATAATTGACATAAAGTGAAGTGAACTACATTGATCGTCTTGTTACAGTGGAACCTGTTGAAATGGCCAAAGTGGCAAAGGCCACTTTCACCTTCTTGTTTATACTCATTGTCCATTACGTCAGTTCCACTTAGCATATAACAGCAGTTTGGACTGTAGACTACGTATCCGAACACTGAATGCAGCTCTGCAGTGACACTGACGTGGTGGTGGAATGTTAGTGTGTATTGTGCTGCTATGATTGAATCAGTGGAGATTCTAAACACCCCAGTGTCACTGGGTATGCTGGAGTATAATCCACCTGCAAATAATATCTGTTTATATGGTGGTCATGTGGGGTCTTGACCATTAAAGAACATGGTGAAATGAAGCTAACGTGCATAAGAATGCAGATATAAAACCTAGAGTGCACTCTGTAGTTACACAAATACAAAGTGTTCCTATATGGTGGAGTTAAGAAATTGGACAGTGAGTGTAAAAACAAGCGTTTGTCAGTGTATTAAGCAGAAAGTATCAATTCAAGAAGTTAAAAAATAAAAAAACTATTAGAAAATAGAAAAATAAATGGGTCCCAACTGTGATGGCTATGATTCAGGTTAGAGCACCTCCAGCACACCAAGTGTTCCTGTATGCATTGTCAAGGAGGACAAAAGGAAGTAATGAATGAAAGAATGAATGTCTGTATGGTCACATGTGGATTAGCACTCTGTCCTGGGTGAATTCCCTGAGTCCTCCAGGTGGACAATCGCTTCATGGGTAACAAGGTGACATTACTGTCCACCTGATCTGAGAGCTGCTGTGACACAAATTGCTGAAATTGCTCATGCTCTCATGTGGTGTCCATGCCTTGAAAGGTCAGAGCATGAGAAGCATGAGAAGAACTTACACAAGACAGATGGGTTTCATGTCATAACTGATCAGTGTATCTAGTACTGGAACTAGTTCATTTTATTGTAAGTTAATTATATTTATATTGAACGCTTCACTTTCAGCCAACACACACCAACAAGGAGCGACCGTCCACCTGGATACAGACACTCATTCACTCGCCCACATTCATTTACACAGCTGGGCGAAGCTGAGGTAGCCATCCACCTGATCCTGCTTTTTAAACATGGAGGAAATGTGTGTCTGTCTGTCTATCTATTCAATCAATCAATCAATCAATCAATCAATCAATCAATCAATCAATCAATCAATCAATCAATCAATCATCTATTTATCTAATCTATCTATATGGAGCTGGTCCTTTCACACTTATACCTACAGGTAATTTACCATGTAGGTAGAAAGAAACTGGAGTACATTGAGGAAACCAGTGCAGACACCGAGACACTGAGAGAACACACCAAGCACCTCACAGACTGAATCCCAGGCAGGAATAGAACCCACAAACCCATGCACTACCTATAGTGCCACCATGCCACCCCAAAAGGAATTGCATTTACAAATTCTTAAAACAAGTAGCTGACCACTCTGGAATCCTGCACCATCCAATACTTTTGGAATAAATCTTAAAATAAATCTTGACCTAGCTAATGCTCTTGCTACCAAATTCAATCAGGGCATCTGGGGTACACACTGGGTGGGGTTCTGCTGCTGCTTTTGAAATTTCTCAGCATTCTAGATTCTTTATGTATAATTTAATAATGGACATTGGGTCACCTCTAATGAAGTTGACACTGAGCCTTAAACTACACTCCAAAATCCTTTGGGAGTATTCAAAATTTATGTTGCTAAGCCCACATTCAAGGCACCCAGTGCCAGAAACAGTAAAGCAACCCTAAAACATCTGTGAACCTCCTCCGTGTTTGAATGTAGCAATCTTTTCATTTTAATGCCTTATTTCATTTTATAAACAGAATAACAGTGTGCTTTACTTTGGACTTGCCCTATCCCTGACATTCTCTCAGAGAAGGATTTTGGCCTCATAGGCTTTCTGCTACAAATTCCAGTCTGTTTCAGGTTATGTGTGCACCAGGCCTCCTCTTGGGCCTCTTTCATTCAGATTTCAGGATGGTGTGGAGTTCTTTCTCGCATCATTTAATCATCATTTTTAATATCCATATCTGTGAGGTTACCTACATGCCCATGGGCTGAAACATCTTGCTGTTGTTTTCTACACTGGACACAGGAACATTCATTGTTTTGAAGATGGACTTGTAACCTTGGTAATACCCATGCTTTACTCCATTTTTCCCCTCAAATCCTCTCTTTTTCCTATTGTGTTCTTCTCAGTGCTCCATGTGGTACCTAACAGGTGACTCAATCTTTCTTCTAATTACCGGTTCAAACTTTCATTATTTATATATATAGTGTATTTTAGATATGATTAACATAAATTACAAGAAGCCTGCCTACATCAGATTTAAATATGTTTCTAAAAGGTGGCAACAATATTCCAACAATCTAGTCCATTTTCTGTGTCATAAGTGATCATTTTGGTTGATCAAATGCAAGCAAAAGAATTGGTGCATTATCTGAAAAGAGAATAAATATGGCTCTGGATGTATTATAGTACACGAATGAAATACAATATTTGCTAACATTTTTGTTCACAAATACGAATTAATGAGGTGATCTAAATTTTATACTCATTATATGCATTTCAATCCATTTTTTGTGTTTTATGTTGATACTGTTTATGTTTCAAACTTTTTTCAAGAATTAAATAATGAAATGATTTGAAATTATCAGTTTCAAAAATAAAGGTCAAAAGAAAAACAAAAAGTGTGAAACATATCACTTATAAATATACATATAATGAATACCATATATGACAATTTAACTTTTTGATGATAAGATATTGGAGTGAATATATTAAAGTTTACAAACTCATAGTTCAACACTGTTTATACACTGACAGTATCAGCTGGGCTACAGCTTTACTGTGTGGTTTGGAATGAATTTTTACCAACAGGTTGCTATATGCACCGCCATCTAGCGGTACATTGTGGATCTCTCTCTCTCTCTCTCTCTCTCTCTCTCTCTCTCTCTTCAAAAATCTCTCTCCAACTCAGTGAAGAGGGCAGCATCAATTCATCCAAGGTCATGAGTCTTATGACACGTGGAAAAGACATCTTCATACAGAGCCAACGTTGACGTTTGATTAATCGATTAATAATAATAAAAATCGAATTACTTATAACTAGATCAACTGTGTGTATGTTATTTATGTATTCACACCCAAAAGGTGTATTTGAAATAGACTTTGACATTATATTTACTCAACAATGAAACTCCTTTGTGTTTTAGGTGAGGGTGAGGTCAGATAGAGTGTGTGTGTGTGTGTGTGTGTGTGTGTGTGTGTGTGTGTGTGTGTGTGTGTGTGTTTGGGGTGTGGATGTCTGCTCATACAGAGTCTCTGGGGGAGCTGTCCAGGTGCTGAACCGCCTCTCAAATGGTATCTGAGTGTCTAGTAGCTATAAAGCATCTAGAACACTTGTCTCTGATCCTGTTCCTGGAAAGCTACCTTCCAGCACATACTGGATCCAACCCAGATCCACTACATCTGGAGTTTAAACCTGCAGGAAGACTCTTAAAATAAGAGCATTTTGAGCATTTCAATTAAATCTTGAATAATGATTATAAAAGAAATAAGAAAAAGAAAAGAAAGATGTGAAGAACCATTCCATTTGAAGAGTGGAGGTAGATCTCCAGGATGTTTGGAGACCACTGAAAGACTACTCCTGTGGTGTTCCACTTGACCTCATGTTTTCATATGAAGACATATTGTTTGGTATATTTCACCAAAGTGCGTGATTGCCCTTATAGTGCGAATGCAAATGGTTTAGGAGCTTAATAAGTCGACTGCTTGCTGCCACCGTGTGGATCTTCCTTTAGTATTCACTACCTGCTTTCTTACAGGTCCTCTCATAAAATCTAAGGTTCTAACAGTTAAGTTACTGAGCTCAATAAGGGATGCTTTGGCATCATTCATGCAATTCATGTAAAATATTCAGTTCAAAGTATGTCCTAATAAGATCTAGAACCTCTATAATGATCATGTCAACTAAGCCATCCGTTTCATATGCCAATAACACGGTAATACACTCTAATGTCCGTGATAATAGAGTATGGATCATCTTCCAGCTTAGAGGTTCTCTTGTCCTTGGCATGATGAAGGTCAGAAATGTTCCCAACCCACTCCCTGCCTCCTTCCTCCCTCCCTCCGAGCTCAAAGTGCTCCAGCGCAATGTGTTACATGGGTCAAACTTCCTGTCTTTGCCTGTGACTCGGATTCTCATTCGAGTGTGGGAAAAAGGTGCTGCAGGCGTGTCCTTCAAAAGTGTGTCTGCGCTCCCAGAGATGCTGCTGTGAGATGAGCAGTCAGCGGACAAAGCCCGCGTGCGTCGACATGCGCTACAGGATCGGACAGCCCCAGCGCACTGACCAGGGAACGACTATCCGCGAATTAAACAGAGCTTCTCCAAAGGTCACCGTGGATGGGATTTAATCCGCCTGCGTCTGCGCCTCTGATCTGTGGAGTGAAGCAGCAGAGCTGAGACTGGAGCTGCCGACAGTCTGCTGGATCATCCACTCATCTGCCAGGTAAGTTTGGATGGTTTGATTATGATGTGTGCGGAGAGGAGATGGGAGGCTTGCTCTAATAGTGCTTGAGCAATATTTATTTGGAAGTGAGATGGGAAAGGCAGGAGGGAGAAGGTTTGAGTCCTCATTTATTGTGATCAGGCCTCAGGTCGGATCAGAAAAGACAGATTCAAAAATAATACATTTTATTTATTAAGTTTGATTCACCCACCAACTATGTGCGTCCCCTGTGTTTGTGTTTAATATTATTAACACGACCTTCGTTTTCTCCTGAGGGATTTTATGTGAGATGTATTTACTGATAACCTGCGCGTTCAGGACTCGATTCTTCATGTTTTGGGATGACTCTTCTGTAGCTGGGATGATTTGTTGCGCCAGGAATCTGTAGCAAAATAGGCGCGACGCATCTCTCTCTGACGGGTTGTCTAGTAAACGTTCATTCATTCTGTACGTGTATTATCTCTATCTTTACAGAATCACACCATAGAATATATATATATATTAGAAATAGGAGCAATTGTTTCCAAACGTTGTTAAAAAAACAGATCTGGAGATCTAAAGTAGCAGCTCAAATCAGAATCAGAATCAGAATCAGAATGAATTTGCAAAATGAGTTCATATATCCTGAAGCCCAACTAGCTATACATATATAGGTGTATTTGCATATTTATGTATTTATAACTCATTAATTATTATTGTGGAGGTAGATCCCCACGAGCTTTACACAAAAACACACACACATCACAATACACACACACACACACACACACACACACACACACACACATATATATATATATATAAATATATATATATATACATACATACACATATATACGTATGTATGTATATAGTGTCAGTCTTTATGCCTGCTTTATTGTTCAGACCAATTCTGAACTTTCTTTCCTCCTCCAGCAGCAGCAGTGAATGTGACTCTTCATCGTGCTGGTTAAAATAAGAGCTGTGCTCGTGCTGAAGTGACAGCGCTCCTCGCTCGCGCACCCCAGCAGGTCATTAGGAGTGATGGCGGCGTGGCACCTTCCTCCTCCGCCGGCGAGCCGGATCCCAACACGGCTAATTTACGACCACCTTCCTCAAGTAGGTCCATCACCGATAAAACGCTATTTCACTCCGGCTATTTGCTTTATGGCCAGCGTCGTTAATCTTGTCTGCTGGGTGGAGGAAAGGAGGCTCAGGAAAGGGGGTGGGTGAGAGTAGGTGGCGTGAAGAAGCCAGCGGGGTGGGTGGAAGCTGAGGGTGCGCCTCCGCTCTGGGCCTCACCTACAACAAATCACCGCTGCATTGCACGCGCGCGCTCGCGGCGGACCTCCCGCACCAGTCAGTCTGAGCAGGACTGCTGTCACAGCGCGCGCGCGCGGCCACTTAAACACACCTACTGCCGGACAATTAACTAAGACAGACGATCACAGCAGCGCCGATCCGTCTCTATCGACTTCTGAATGTTACCTTTTAGTTAACTTTCATTAGTTTCTGCGGTGAACTGATACTCAACATTTACACATAGATTTGGTTAGAAATGTGCTCACGCGTGCTTTTATTACAGGAAAAAAATATTATTACAGCAGATAATTGTGCAGGAGCCAATATTGTTATTATTATTATTATTATTATTATTATTACTGCTATTATTATTATTATTATTATTATTATTATTATTATTATTATCAATATTATCGTTATTATTATTATTATTATTATTACTGCTATTATTATTATTATTATTATTATTATTATTAGTATATATATAGGTAGTAGTAATTTCATTATCACCATTATTATTATTATTATTATTAATATTATTATTGAATGTTATTATTATTATCATTATTACCAAGTACATATATTATTATTATTATTACTGTTATTATTATTATTATTATTATTATTATTAGTAAGTAGTAGTAGTAGTAGTAGTAGTATAATTTAATATCACCATTATTATTATTATTATTATTATTATTATTATTATTATTATTATTATTATTATTATTATTATTGGACATGTTACAGCTATAAAGTGATTACGAATAAGATTCTTTTTTATTTATTTGATTGTTATTATTAGGATTGTAGTTAAATGAGCACCGTCTGTGCCTATTAAGCCACCAAATGGCCTTTTCTCTTATCTGTGGTGGAGAAGAGAAAGGCGTGTCTGCAGCGCGCTGTGTAATGAAGGAAGAGGAGCCTAATTGTAGAGATATTAAATAGGTCCTAATGGCTGGCTTTTGGCTCCAGCACATTGCTTTGAGGCTGTGGGGGTTTAATAGCTTTTCAGCCCCAGAGAAGGTGCAGAGAGAGGGAACCCTGAACCGCGCCCGGTCAATCACACACATTTAACTGCGCTTCACAAAGCACCACTTTTCTCTTTATTTCACTGCTGCTTTTCCTGTTTCAGCAGCTGCCTGCCTTCCTGCCTTTGGTTGTTCTGCTAAAACGTTTTCATGGAATATCATGTTTGAGATGCGATCCCATTTTTTTGTCAAAGAAAAATTGTAAATTTTATTTTTATTACATATATGCATATATACATATTACATAATAAGAGTGTGTGTGTGTGTGTGTGTGTGTGTAGTAAGTAATGTTTTCACATAAAAATGCGTCACATCTCAAGTAGCCAATAAACGCCGATTTATAAATGTATAATCTATTTATAATTCTATTCATTCATGTTTTTAATAAATATTCTCTTTGTGTTAAAAGCTGCACCAACAGCTGAATTTTAGAGTCGGGTTTTAGAATTTTAGGTATTTTTCCGTAACGTAAAGGATAAAAGAGCGCTTTCTGTGTTTTGTGATGGACAGAGCTGAATCAGGCCTGAACGTGTTGTCTTATTGTTATTTGCTGAAATGGAGGTAATTTGGCGGTGGGGTCGTGTGTAAGTGTGGAGGCCTGGCCTACGGATAATGCTGCAGGTAAATGGGTATTAGTCTGTGCAAACGTGAAGAGTGTGTGTGTGTGTGTGTGTGTGTGTGTGTGTGGTGATGTGTGGGGTCCACCTGCTCTTACATTCACCTCCACCTGCAGACTCTCTCAGCACGGGTTGTTCATTTAATTGCAAACGAAGCACTTGGTCTTGGCTAGACTAGACGGTCTGCAAATTCGAGAGAGAGAGAGAGAGAGAGAGAGAGAGAGAGAGAGAGAGAGAGAGAGAGAGAGAGAGAGAGAGAGAGAGAGAGAGAGAGAGAGAGAGAGAGATTAATTCTAATTAGTGTTTTCTGTTTAAAGGCTATGATTGGAGCGGGGTCGCACATGGGTGTACGAGAAAACTGGGAATGAAGATCTGCGGTGAGTGTTTTTACTATTTACTATTAAAAAAAATGTATATATATATATATATATATATATATATATATATATATATATATATATATATATATATATACCTAAATCAATTAGCAACAGATCCCCTTTGTTGCCATTTGTATAAATATATCCAATATTTTTATCAAAGAAGTAAAGCATTTAATCGTGCAGGTATTTAATTTGCTATGATTCTATAGAGACATAAGTATTGCCTTTATTAAAGAACAAATAAGGAACCATTTTGAGAACTCTTCCCTTTGATCAAGATTTTATTTAAAGACGTTTCATTAAAAAAAAATATTTGTCTCACTGAGGTTAAATATTGGCTGCAGTAAAACTCTGAAATTCGCCATGTGTCTTGCCTAAGATTGGAGGTTCATAATGGGGTGGATTCAGCCTCTAATTGCTAAATCAGGTCTCTGACCAGCTAATAGTTTTAACAGTCTCAGTGCATTTGTATTCGTAATTAAACTACAGGAAACTCTAAACTAGAATTAGAAATTTAACCAAGATTCCATAAATATCTTTAAATAATTTTCTGGAAGAAAAACCAAAAACAAAACAGAACAAAACATAACAGAACACAAGTCTATGGTCAGGTCAGAACCTTGCATCTTCAAAATAACTTTTACAAGTGAAGGAAAAAACTTTCAGTGGAATATTCATTTATTCATATTCAAATTAATTTTAGATTGAATAGATGCAAGTAATCACTTACTATATATATATATGAAAGTATATATATATATATATATATATATATATATGTTTTTTTTTTTTTTGTTTTTGTTTTTTTTTTTTATAAAGTAAGTGATTAACTTGGACGTTATTTTTTATATGATTACTGTATTAATTTTTGCACGACTTCAGCTGTAAGGTGCTGTGTGTGTAGATCGCTGGTCCAGCAGACTCACAGACAGATTAGAGGGAAATCTCAGGTCCTTCATTAGGCTACGGCAGCCGTCCCTCGGGAGGATGAATGAACAGCAGAAATGTGTTCAGTGACCGCGTGTGTGGAAGCGATAGCGCGGCCGGGGTGTGTGTGTGTGTGTGTGTGTGTGTGTGAGTGTGTGAGTGATCTGCGCTGTATCTGATAAGACTTTGTCTGACTGGTGGGAAAAATGGTCCGGCAATTCCCTTTCAAATAAATCCGAGTGAAAGGGCCTCTGATATCCTTCTGTTTTATTTCAGTTTGAGCAGCAAATCTATTCAACCCTGCAGGACAGAGTGTGTGTCGTGTCTTATTATGTTATAATGCGGATTATTACACAGCCAACTCTCCGATCATATCACAGAAGATTTGATGATTGATACAGAAGAGGATGGTTTCACAGGCTGACAGTCTTCCTGTTCAGTTAGTTTTATCAGACTCACAGCAGTAGCTTTCTCTCAGTCCTGCCCTCTCTGCGTGCTAATGGTCCACCTGCCCATGTTCATCTTATCACCACCCACACCCCGAACGAGTCTCTAAATTGAAATCCCTGGATATCCGTCCAGTCAACGCCTCGTTAATAAAAGCATGGAGAAACTGATTAATCGAGAGTAATCTTGTGGTTTTAGTGTGTTTTGGGAAATAAAGGAGCTCTTTGAGCAGATCCGATTGGAGAAACGTCTCCTCCACCCTCCAGAGCATCATTAGATTTGCTCTGAATCGGGCACTGAATGATAACGTTTCACACCCATTTTGGGATAAACCCTGCCCCCTGCACCGGGATTGGCTCGTGCTTGGTAGATGGGCGGAGCTTTATATGAACATCAACCATCAGCCAATTGTGTTGCCAGAATTTGGTTCTTTCCAGCCAATCTCAGAGGAGGAGGCGGGGTTTAACATAAAACGGGTGGTGAAAACACCGCGCTCTGAACGCCGCCGTTTTTACCGCACAGCTGGACTTTCAGCTGTCCGTCAGCAGGGACAACCTGTCCTATCACTTCTCCCTGACCGCGTCCTTTAAAGAGAGAGATCCAACCTATGAACACAAACTCTTTTAAAGACTGGGAAATTACCAATAATAATACAGGTCGCATGTTCTAGGTTTACCTTCTCTCTCAAACCGTTTAGGATTTTTACAGAAGAATAATAATCTGGATGAGAAGAGTCGGATTGTAGGCGCTTTTACAGAACAGCCATCTCCGAAGAACCTGTTAACCCGGGACAACGAGAGGGAGTCCCGCTTCAGACACACAGAAACTGACTTCTCCAACCTGTACGCCAGAGGTGAGCCGCTGTTTTACTTTCAGTGAAGAAGTGCTTTAAACAGCTTTCAGTGAGGAACTGCTTTAAACAGCTTTCAATTAAGAAGTGCTTTAAACAGCTTTCAGTGAGGAAGTGCTTTAAAACAGTCATTTAAGAAGCAAACAGCTTTCAGTGAGGAAGTGTTTTAAACAGTTTTCACTGCTGAAGTGCTTTAAACAGCTTTCAGTGAAGAAGTGCTTTAAACAGCTTTCAGTGAAAAAGTGCTTTAAACAGCTTTCAGTGAAGAAGTGCTTTAAACAGGTTTCAGTGAAGAAGTGCTTAAACAGCTTTCAGTGAGGAAGTGCTTTAAACAGCTTTCAATTAAGAAGTGCTTTAAACAGATTTCAGCGAAGAAGTGCTTTAAACAGGTTTCAGTGAGGAAGTGCTAAACAGCTTTCAATTGTTATGCTTAAACAGATTTCAGAAGAAGTGCTTAAACAGGTTTCAGTGGGAGGAAGTGTCTTTAAACAGCTTTCAATTAAGAAGTGCTTTAAACAGCTTTCAGTGAAGAAGTGCTTTTAATGGCTTTCAGTGAGGAAGAGCTTTAAACAACTTTCAGTGAAGAAGTCCACAAATGGCTTTCAGTGAGGAACAATCATTTTAAACATTTTCAGTGAGGAAGTGCTTAAACAGTTTCAAAGAAGAAGGCTTTTAATGGCTTTCAGTGAGGGAAGAGCTGAACAGCTTTAGTGAATAGTTTTGAAACAGTCAGTAAAGAAGTGTTTCTAAAACAACTTTCTGTGTGAAGAGTTTTTAAATGAACTTTTCAGTGAAGAAGTCTGTTAAATAGCTTTCAGTAGAAGAAGTGCTTAAATAATAGTGAGGAAGTGATTTGAATGGCATTCAACAAGAAGTATTTAAATAGCCATGAGAAGTACTTTAAATAGCTTGTGAAGGAGTGTCATACAACTTTCAGGCTTATGCGTTTAAATAGCCTATAATGAGAAAGAGCTTTAAATAGCTTTCAGTGAAGAAGTGCTTTAAACAGCTTTCTGTGAGGAAGAGCTTTAAACAGCTTTCAGTGAGGGAAGGTTTTAAATAGCCAATGAAGAAGTACTTTAAACAGCTTTCAGTGAAGAAGTTCTTTAAATGGCTTTCAGTGAGGAAGTGCTTTAAACAGCTTTCAGTGAAGAACTGCTTTAAACAGCTTCAGCGAAGAAGCGCTTTAAATGGCTTTCAGTGAGGAAGTGCTTTAAACAGCTTTCAGTGAAGACGTGCTTTAAACAACTTTCTGAGAGGAAGAGCTTTAAACAACTTTCAGTGTAGAAGTGCTTTAAACAACTTTCAGTGAAGAAGTGCTTTAAACAGCTTCTTCAGTACACTTTAATACTTTGATCACATTTTGAACATCAATACCTGCACTTTTTTATTATTTTTGATTGGTACACTAAGTTTGCACCATTATTTTCACAGGTACTATGGATAATTTCAGCTGCAACTGATTTTAGAACATAAGTGTTTTAAAGAGCTCTAACTGGATATTGCTCCATATATATTACTCTTCCCTAAAGATTTACTGCCTGCCAAGAATGGAGAAGAGCCTACTATCCAGTTCCTCCTGGAGGTGGTGGATATTCTCACCAACTATGTGCGGAAGACATTTGACAGATCCACCAAAGTCCTGGATTTCCACCACCCACACCAGCTGCTGGAGGGCATGGAGGGCTTCAACCTGGAGCTTTCAGACCAGCCAGAGAGCCTGGAGCAGATCCTTGTAGATTGCAGAGACACACTTAAATATGGTGTAAGGACAGGTGAGAGATATGAGACGACTGATATATCATGGTGTAGATGCACTGTAACTGTAAGGCTTATTATTTACACTGATCATGGTAATACAATAACTAATAGCAATCAATCAATAACAAGTAACAACCTCTACTCTTATGGGGAGAATACTAGGATGTTGATAAGTTCCAACAGAAATGGAACTACAACTCTTCAAGAATCTATTGGATGGAACCTCTTCATACCAGAAAATGCTGTCCTATTGCCCCACTGCCCAACATTGGAGAGCTCTTTATACCGCTACATGATGCTTGGTTTTGACTTTAGACTAATCCAGATTGACCCATTCTACTGGTTATTGGAGATTACACAAACTGGTTGTGTGAAATTAAACACATATCAACAAATGGGTTTACAAACTGAATTCACAAATTTCTATTTAACATATTATATTTCTATATAACACCTATTTGTGATTAGCATATAGCTTTTATTCTATTAAAATGCAGAATAATTACCTATGTGAGTGTTCCTTCTGGTATTATTGATATTTTTTAGGTCACCTAAGATTTTTAACCAGCTGTCGAATGACTGGACATTATTGGCCTGGTTAAAGAGTGCTCAAGGCTAACTGCAACACTAATATGTGAGTTTCAACTTTGCTTTCTCACTGCTGGTGTATTGTCATACTAAAGGTAAAAGGTGTAATTGAAACATTATCTAGCAGAAACACACACACACACACACACACACACAATGGCTTTAGCAGCCCATTTGTCAAATTGTCAAGAAGTACCATTGTTGGTTAATCAAATTTTTTCTCATTTCTACATTCAGACCTCTTAGCACATATTGATATAACAACATCTGCATTTGGAACCAGAGCATCTTTTGCTAAGCAATAACAAATGAATGTACAATATGATTAATAATCTGTAATTGTACATCCCAGGTTTTGTTGATAGACCTGATGCCTCTCTCAGAAGTCATGCAGCTTGATATTCTGAAGGAACACCACAGGTAGCCTATTCCAAATCAAGCAGAGACTACAGAGGAAATTATTCCTTCCACCACTTTCCCCATTTAGTGTGCAGTGTACCCAGTCCTTTCAGTGTAAGCAACCTAAGGTTCCCTGCTGAATGAAGGTTGGTGTCCTGCACCATGATTCATCAAAATAAGCCATGATACTTTCCATCTTTGGAAAACACTATAGTAAAAAAAGCTGCAAGGTGTGACTACACAGTTCAAGATGACCTCTAGAGGTCAGACATTCTATTATGTCTTTTTACAGCATGTGCCCTAACTGCCAAAGGTCATGAAAGTTACAGCACTGATTTATTTCTCTACTATATTGTTGCTATATCCAGTGATTGACCCTTGTTGCCCTCAGTGTTTTAGAAAGAGAACCACACCCCGTTAAAGTTCAGAAGGTACACAATGACTGGGTGTTAAATGACAGAACTAATTCTGTTGTAAGGAGATTGGTATTACTTTTAGTATGTAGTGTACGGAATGTTTGAAAACTGGCTCGATATAAAGTCTACAGATGAATAAATGACCTTAGTATAACCCAAGACAAATGTACTTGTGTTGTCTCTAATGCTTTATTCCAGAATGACTCTCTTTTTATATTGTCTATCCAAGCCTGAACAAACACTTAACATTTATGATCACTAATTAGATTCTGATGGGGTAATTGCTTCTGTTGGATATTGATCAACATTAAGGTGTCCAAAATGCTAAAGGCCTGCACTTGCACCAATGGGCAAGTTTATTCTTGTGAGATTACTTTATTCGACACGCGAACAATTTATTCATCAACTAAATATATTATATTTAAACAACTTCATAATATATGATATTAGTCCATTTGTTTCAGGTCTTTTATAACACGGTAAGTATGTGTCTCAGTAATGTATGACCATGTGTGTCTCCAACTCAACAGGCTTTCACATATGAAATTGCTCCAGTGTTTCAAAAGCCAGATAACAGTTTGACACCAAGGCATGAGGGAGAATGTTGGCTGGCCTAATGGAGGAATGTAGAGAGATGCACATTCTCCCCAGGCGAGCTCAAAGGCTAATAAAAAAAGTTGAATGCCAAAACAACTACTGAGTCAGCCCTTACTGGCACACCAGTCTGTCTGACACGAAAATCTGATATATGGTAACACTGTAACAATCCTAATTCTATGGAAATTAAGCCTAAAAGTTTTCTCTGTTAAAATCTCTGTAAAGAAAAGCCTCGTAAAATGACATACATTATCTTTAAATTGACAAACCACTGTTATTTTAAGTATTATGCCAGTAAATAAATAAATGTTGGTTATTTCTCTTTTTCTCAGATAAAATATCAAATTATTTATACAGTATTTTTCTACTTTGTTCAATTACAATAATGACCTTAAACATGAAGCTAATGTTAAGCTTATGAAAAGGTTCTATTCTATTCTATTCTATTCTATTCTATTCTATTCTATTCTATTCTAAAGGTTCAATCTATTTTATAGATTTTTCCTGAATTATTACAGAATTATTGAACACCATTAATAAAATGATAAATAAAAGTCTTGTTAAAATAAAAAAGTTTTTAAATATTTACAAACAACATTATATAATAAAAACCCAAATGGTAAGTAATCAAAGCAGTTCTTCTGGGAAAAGGTTAACTTG
Organism: Acestrorhynchus altus; assembly: GCA_034509495.1. NCBI lineage: Eukaryota > Metazoa > Chordata > Actinopteri > Characiformes > Acestrorhynchidae > Acestrorhynchus > Acestrorhynchus altus. The sequence continues at coordinate 20,492,804 of CM067509.1, forward strand.
ATCTTACAGACTAAACAAGTTGATATTGGTAACCAATTGTTATACAAAATAGTAAAATTTAGACAAGGTAGCCTGATGGGTACACAACACCACACTGGACAGTGCATCTCAAATTTAAAAATGTTTATTTATGTTTTCTACTTATGTCCATAGTTGGGTATTTGTATCCGTTTAATCCATATGAATCATGCATATGTGCCTTGATAAATATGGAAACTCTTACATATATGCATACAGAATGCAACTATGGGAGCTAGGACCCCCAGTAGTCTCTAACAATGCTAAAAGTCATCATGGGACCCATGGGTGCCTCATCATCATAATCTACCATCAGGAAGATCAAACAAGTTTGATTTTCGTGGAAATGCATGAGGAAACCTGATGTCAAAGATCTAGCAAGACAAAAGTCTGCCAGAGAACACGTAGACATTAAATGCAATGTTGAATTGTTTGGGGACAGTAAGGACAGTAATAAAAGACATGGTTGGTGTAAACCATATGTATGTTGATGTATGTAAAACATAGCATTTGAGCACAAGAACCTCATATGAATTTTGAAGCATGGGGTGGGCGTGTCATGCTTTGGGGCTGCTTTGCTACATCATAGAAACCACTATGAAATTTTTATTGAATTAGAGGGGGACAATATAAGATCATGTTAAATATCAATCACCAATCAATCAATCAATCAATCAATCAATCAATCAATCAATCAATCAATCAATCAATCAATCAATCAATCAATCAATCAAAGGAGTTGTCACAAACTGAAAGAATTTTGCATGGATGAGTGGGAAAATCGTTCTTGAATTAGACTAGTAAACAGATGTAGGAAACATCTAATTAACATTATTTCAGCCAAAGGAGGACAAATTGGAACAAAATGTGTAAACAGTATCTCTTATTAGCTCTATCCAGTACCTCATATAGTAGGACTTGAGATGGTAATGTTATTTCCTAAAGTTACTAATCATGTCCATTCTCTCTTCAAGGAGGGAGCATCTCCAACATGTACAGTGTGATGATAGCCCGGTACAAACACTTCCTGAGGTGAAGACTCAAAGCACATGACAGCAGCCCAGATTTGTGCTATTCACTTCTGAGCACAAGTGTATTTCTGACTTTAAGGCAGTTTGCTCTGAATGTAGACAAGGCATAATTAATGACTTCAATCTTTGTAAATTTTATATTAAGATTTATACAATATGAAATATATTAAATTTTACACACACCTAGTCCTCACCTCATCATCTTCCTTTCGCAGAGCCACTACTCCATAAAAAAGTCGAGTGCAGCTCTTGGATTTGGGACAGAAAACCTGATTCTGCTGAGTACAGATGAGAGGTAAGGTGGTTTTCTGTCTCTGCCTGTCAAGAAGTATGTGTGTGTGTGTGTGTGTGTGTGTGTGTGTGTGTGTGTGTGTGTGTGTGTGTGCGCATGCATGTGTATGTGTGAGGATGTCTGTGTTACATGTCCGTCTCCTTTATCAGAGTGTAAGAGAGTCATTCCTGCTGATCTGGACAAGGCTGATGCCAAACAGAAGGTGAGTCTTTACATTAGAAAAGATGTCAAGTCAAGATGCCCAGACCATGTAGCTCAATATATATGCAAATATAATGATACCAAACCTTACTAGTAAACACTGCATGTAAGTTATTACTGGGATTCTATACTATCATTCAGAAATTGATTGCTTAGTAAATAGCTAATATGGACATACAAGAACATCATTTTAATACATTTGAGATATTAATCTTTTTGAACATTTTAAAACTGCAATTTCTACAACTATATACATAGTCCACTACAACCAGGAAGATTCCTCCAAGTATCTGTAGATAGCTTCCAGTCTTCAGTAATGTTCTAGGCTCTGCTACCTTTATCTATTTTAGTCTGTCGATTTAATCCATTCAGAGTGATGGCTCATCTGTCTCCATTCCTTTTCAGGGGTATGTTCCACTCTTTGTGAATGCCACAGCTGGCTCTACAGTCTATGGGGCCTTCGACCCCATCAATGAGATTGCAGACATCTGTGAGAAATACAACATGTGGCTCCATGTGGACGTATGCACATGCCAGTTGAGGCTAATATGTTTCATTATTTGTTAAAGCACCTGTTCTGCAGAAAGGTAACTTGCTCATACAGCCTACAACAATGAGGGCAGGAAACCTCAGCTTCAACAGTAAGAATTTCTTAAGAAAATGTAATCTGTTGGGAACAAGAACACAACTGGACTGTTTTGATATAGTGTAAAGAACAACCTCCTAAATCTAATTAAAAATCTAAAATCTAATTTTATGTTTAAGGTTCTGCAGGAAGCAATGATAAGTATAAAACCCATAGTACATATACAGTATGTACTTTAATTGATATTTAAAGGCATTTACCTACCACCGAATATATATATATATATATATATATATATATATATATATATATATATATATGCATATGTCAAGTTTTGCTAGATAATTCAGGCCTCATGTTTAAATAAATCTATGTTTCCTTCCGCAGGGGAGTCAGGGAGTGGACTGCTGATGTCCAGTGGAAGCACAGACACAAGCTTAATGGGGTTGAAAGGTACATTTTACCCTTCCACAATACACACACACACACACACACACATACACACAAATTCACATATATTCCTAAGCTTATTCTCATTCTGCTGTGTTATTTCTGTAGGGCAAACTCTGTCACATGGAATCCTCACAAGATGATGGGCGTTCCACTACAGTGCTCTGCCATTCTGGTCCGAGAGAAGGTGAAGCAAAGAGAATGGGGAGTGAGAGAGAGTGAGAGCAATACAGAGAGAGAGAGAGAGAGAGAGAGAGAGAGAGAGAGAGAGAGAGAGAGAGAGAGAGAGAGAGAGAGAGAGAGAGAGAGAGAGAGAGAGAGAGAGAGAGAGAGAGAGAGAGAATGTGAGTGTAAGGAAGAGAATGGGTAGAGAAGTAAAAGAGACAGATGAACAGAACAAAAGGCTAGACGAAACAGTGGAGATGGAGAAAGAGGGAGTGTGCTCACTGAGGTGTATCATTACTGATTCTCTGCATCCACTCTCTATCGCCCTCTCTCTTTCTCTCTCTCTCTGTCTCTGCACTGACATGTTATTATGTGAGTATCTGGCGGTCTGATTGTTTCACGGTTTGTGTGTGTGTGTGTGTGTGTGTGTGTGTGTATGTGTGTGATATAGGGGCTTCTGCAGGGCTGCAATTCCATGTGTGCCGGCTACCTTTTCCAGCCTGATAAACAGTATGATGTCACCTATGATACTGGAGACAAGGCCATACAGTGCGGCAGACACGTGGACATCTTTAAGTTCTGGCTCATGTGGAAGGCAAAGGTGTTGAGAATAAATGGAGCAATGAATTAATGCAAAAAAATCACAAGTGAGAGAGCGAGTGAGTTTGTATGTGAGTGAGAGCGTGAGTTTGTAAACTGTCATATATTTTATATTTATTAAATGTAAAATGAAATTTTTTGATGAAAATCAGAAATCCAGTTTCTGGAATTATTTGAATATTTCATTTTAAGTTTGAGTAAGTTATCAACAATTAATTAATTATTAATTAAACTGTATACATTCTCCACAGTCTATGGTCATTTAGGGTTCCAGATCATCTGTTGGTGTTGGTCCACTGTGTTTTATCAGGTCAAGAGTTAATGCATCATCTACCAGGAAATTTTTGAGCACTTCATACTTTCATCTGCTGATGAGCTTTATACTCCTTTTCAAGCAGGACCTGCATGCAGTGGCAAAACATCTTATATATCTTGTATTTTAATAATTTGAGAAACTGGATTTCTGTTTCTCATGAAAGAGGAAGCACTGAACAAAAGGAAAACAAAAAGGCTTGTAATATTGTACATGTAATGAATATAAAATATTTGACTGTTTACTTTTTGAATTAAAACATCAAACTGAAACTGTTAATATGTTTTACATGCATTAGTATATAAGCAAGTGAGTATCAGTGCAACTGATTGTGTTATAAGCCATGTTCATAAGGTGCTTTATAATCTGAGGATCGCAGGTTTGAATCCTGTTTGTCATCATCAGCCAGAGTCTGAGAGGGCAAATTTGGCCATGCTCTCTGGGTGGGTAGACAGCACTCTCTCCCCACATCACACCCAACATCCAACATGCCAACATCCTGGCCAGTACAAGCATCTGTTAGTTTGTAATGGAGCTGTGGACCTGGCGCTTTCCTCTGAGTGAGTTGGCTGCCCACCAATGATGCAATGGTGGCAGTTCGAAAAGAGGCGGTGGCTGGTTTCCCATATATTGGAGGAAGCATGTACTTATCTTCACCCTCCCAGTGTGGGGAGCATTGCATGTGATTGGGGGAGAGTTCTAATGTATATGGGAAATTGCCACTTCCAAATTGTAGGGCAAATAATTAAAAAATAAGTAAATAAATAGACAAATAAAAAAAAACAAAAAGATATTTGCATGATATTTGTTGTCATCATGCTATGTATATCCTCTGCAGGGTACCATTGGATTTGAGAAGCATATAGACCGGTGTTTGGAGCTTTCAGAGTATCTTTATAATAAGATCAAGAACAGAGAAGGCTATGTGATGGTTTTCCAGGGACAGGTCTGTGAAAATGATTTTGCAATTTTCAGTATGATCTCTAATATGTTCCTCCTCTAAAATGGGCAGACAATTCGATATACATGAATTCTGTTAACCATATGAATACAAAACTACCTGTGTGATAATTAAAGATGTTCTTATCTAGTGAAGCATGATGTTTCTTTAAAAGGGAATCTAGTTTCTTATCAGTGAAATGAAGCCTTTAGCATTCAGAAGAGTGGGATGTGACTGACTGCTGTTGTTCTGTTCTCTCCCAGCCTCAGCACACTAATGTGTGCTTTTGGTACCTTCCCCCAAGCCTACGTGGCATGCCAGAAGGAGAAGAGAAAAGACAGAGGCTCCATAAGGTAAACCATTGTCTTCTTCAGAGTGCTGTTATTTCAAAGTGAGCACGTATTTGTAACACGGGCTCATACGGAAAAAGAACATGTGCAACAATATCTGCTTAGTGTTTTCCGATCGAAGAAGAATGACTTCTCCCCTGCAACCAGGTGGCCCCCAAAATCAAGGCAATGATGATGGAGTGCGGGACAACAATGGTGGGCTACCAGCCTCAAGGTGACAAAGTTAACTTCTTCAGGATGGTCATTTCAAACCCAGCTGCCACCAGGTCAGACATCGACTTCCTGATCGATGAGATCGAAAGACTGGGCCAGGATTTATAAAAGAGCAGACCTTTTAGCCAGCTGTCACTGAAACAGGGGTGAGTGGACACTGGGCCAGGATAGATGCCCCTGCTGAAGCTCTTAAATGCAACAATCCAATGTAGTGTTAGCAAATATTCTGGTGGCCCTTATACAACTTCACCTTTGCTCTGATTAGCCTAATGGTCCATCGTGGACTCATGTGACGCATGATCTTCTTTATAACATTTCATAAAACCGTTGATGTTGTTCATGGCATCAAAATAGTGTGCGCTGGAAATAACAGAATATAGTTGCTGGATATATTAAAGGAATGCTACAGTGTTTTTTAACCTGTTTGCCATCTTTTGCAGATGTAGCATACTGTCAATTACCATGGACAATAGAATGTAATCAGATGCAGTTGTCTGTGGTAAATGACAATATGATACAGACGTGGGTCAGAAAATGCTGGCTAATTCCTTTATGTGTTCCAAATGGACTATGTACGTTCCACGGTGGAGCTGTCAGTGAGGTTTAAGCCCAGTAAGGGCTTGAGTTCTTAGAGTGCACCAGCTGAAGGAGACGATATCTTTAATTTACTCTCTGAAAGTGTCTGAGAATATGTTTCACTCAAGCGTAAACATTTCACTAGGTATGACTACAGTACATTAGTCTCCAGATTTCTCTGCACTAATATATACAGTATTTTATCAATACTCTGTAATTTCATGAGGTACAAATCAAATAACTGTTGGATCTAAGTGTTGTTAATGTGATTACAAAGTCAGATGCATATCTTAGCTGTTTTCCTGTGGTATAAATGAATGGATAACAATGCAATCACCATCATTACACCAGGATCTGTATTCAATTACTGTGTTTTTAGAACTAAAGTCCTTTATTTAGATTGTGTATATTATTGTTATATGGCCTTTGTGACAAACATATTACATAGTTTTACAGTAAGAGGCATTTAAATAGTGATTATCAATTCAATAGAGAGATTTATTAAGATTTTGTTTATATCAAAAGATTAATTGTGTGAAAGATGTCTTTTCCTCCATTTGTAAGGAATCTTTATTTGTATTTCGAGATGATTATTATGATCAGAGTGTTTTAATCAATGTTTTAGAGACTTCAATGTATTCATTGACCAAAGACATAGAATGAAGTGGTGTTTATTTATGTCACTTTAATCTGTACTACACAATAACATAGAATAAGTGATCGGTGTAAAATGACAAGATATCATTGAGCACATTTAATATAACCCTAGTGCAATCAGTGTGGTGTAGCTGTGATTGTCACTATTATTATACATACACAATGAATGTCCTAAGTAATCGTAGTTTTTGTCAAGTCCAGTGAAAAGAGGTGGCTGAGTTCTAGCTAGTATCGCTGGTTCTTGGTAAGAAAAGCACAACAAATGTTTAGCTCTTAATATAAAATATATTATTCATATTTGGAGATGATTTTTATTCAAGTTTTACTAAACTAAGGATTGCTTTTCAAGTCACAGATGAAGTCAGCTCTGAAAAATGAGCTTTACACAATTCACGCTCAAAACTGTGCAAAAGTCTTTGACCAGTAAGTCAAAAATGCTAATATAATAAATACAAATAAATAAATATACAATATTGTGATTTGATGTGTTTTAGCTTTAACCTTTTCCAAAATACTCCTCAAGGAAGGACAGTATTTACAGCATTTACCATTCAATGCTGAGTTTGAACAGTAAAACAGGTGCACGGTGGTTGAAGTAGAAGAGAAGTCACCAACCAACACCAACTTTACTGATGTTATTCTAATGGTACACAGTGTTTTTACAAACATTAACACGGTAAAAAATGTTCGTGGTTGCCCAGGACCTTTGCGCAGTACTGTAAACTAGTAAACCTGTAGTTTGGGACTAAATTCTAACGTTAATTCTTCTGCATTGTAATTCTGTTTCAGTCTGTGTACAAGAAACCAGGCCTGAAGGTTTTGTTTCCTAAAGAGGCCAAAATCAGTTGGGAATTGCCCAGACCTGTACTGTGTATCAGGAGCATTAGGGGGATTATGTATTTACAGACAGAGTGGAGGTTATACACAGGCCTGTATGGAAGTCTAGTCTGTGACATAAGACAGGCACTTTAATCTACAGTCATACAATCTACAGTGAACTTGTGCAGGACTGCTCTCATATAAATACTGCAAATAAAACACTCAGCTTTCAGTCTAATTGTCTCCCCTCTTTTATTCACTCTATAATGACATACTGCATTTCAGTTTTCTCAAGGTCTGGTTTATTTCCTTTAGTTTCATGCTTTATACTTTTGAATCAATTTGAATTTGATTTCATCTTCAATTTTACCAGTATATCAACACTGTCAAGCAAAGAGCTTTAGTCTACATATTGTGTTAAATTCTCCTAATGAACAGCCCAATAGAAGAGAAAACTCTTAAATTGACTTTCATTAAGAATGTTTTTGTTTGTTCTTTTGCTTTTTAAGATATAATCCACAATGTTTTCGGCAGTGATATATATTAGATAACATAAATATCTGTAAAGTGTAAAATAAAAATCTGAACCGTATTAAATAAAAAATAAATAAAATGAGAAAAAATAAAATGGAATTTGGGAAAAATATATTGTTTTTTATAGTGCTCTAATTATATTTTTTCTGATGGCAATATGATAATAATAATAGATGGTGTCATGCAAAAAAACTCCATCTCAAAAATGACAACTTTACAGAAGAAGGAAAAACTTGACCATTTTGCCGGATTTAAAAAAGCAAAAAATTAAAATAAAACAAATGAGGGAAATGGATATATAAGGTTTTTGCAGAACAGCAACAACATTTGGGTAATTAAGTATTTAGTTTTAGATCTATAGCTGAGCTCTTGTTGCATAATTCAGTTGTCTTGTTAAAACTCATATCTAACAATGCAGCCATCCAACCATATTTCATGATGGAATGTAATAATACATACTTACAAAGACCCTTTACTGGTTCTTTGCATGGACATATTGTTCTGAAAAGTGGTTCTTCTATGGTATCCCCAAAATAATTTTTCCCTCTTTTTTAAGTGTAGAAGCATTGGGTTCTGCTGTATTATTTGTCATTTACTTTCTCTTTTGGAGAGGAGCATTGGGGTCTTGTGAGGTCACAGCCCTGATATGGACATGGTCCGCCACAAGGAATGGAAATCTGAATGGAAATCACTCTCCTGAACAGACAAAGAGCTATAGTCATTCCAGCATCAATCATTAGCCATCATGGACCATGGATTTTCTACGTTACAGCACATTTAACACAGATTATCTGTGAGGCCAGCCGTGAAGTCATGCAATGGTGGAAGGCAGCTGTGGCCGCTGATACTCACAAATCGAATGGGATCAATTTCACCCACAACACAAAATCAACCTAAATGAATGAAGCCAATTTAAGGCAGATTCCATCAAGCCTGTTCTGCTCTCTACTGTGAATGACAGCACTTTCCATTTTGCTTTGGGACAGACATTGGAGACTATTTCCTATTCTAAAAAGCCCTGATCTTTTCTCAAACCCAGCCTTGCCCGCCTCTGTCTCCACTGTCATTACCCATTTCTCAAATTAATAGCCCAGAGAGCGAGTTATACAGGGTGATCATTGCAGCGCCAAGCTTTCTCAGCCTCTTCAGTGAGACGAGGCTGCATTCATTATTCACTCTTTTAAAGATATTTATCATAAAAGTCATCAGACCTTGCTCTCCTTCAGACTCAGTGTACCAGCTTATGGGAAGCCAATTTCAGGCCCTTCTCAGGCTGAATGCATTTTATTTTTAATATAGGAAAAGTGTGTGTGTGTGTGTGTGTGTGTGTGTGTATGGTAGCAAGGTTTAATATTTGAAATAATTCTAATATTTTGGAACATATTTTAATGTACCAGTTTATTAAATTTGCTGGATTATAATTTCAGTTTATTATAAAGTCTGTTTTATGAAAGGAAAGATGTGAGCACAGTATTTATCTACTGTGGGCCGTTCTGCAATTATTTATGAATCTTCTGATCTCCCTTTTCTGTCTGCACTCTTTTGTCTGTACAGTCTTTCATCTGTGAAAATGGTAATGATATTGCCAGCCTTCAAATGCTTTTCACGCCCTTTCTGAGCAGATAAAGCAAGCATTCATGGTTGAAACTGCCCACACAGATCTTCCCTAATGTACGGTCAGGTTCATAAGGACTTTGGACAATGACATTTTTTTTTTGGTAATTTTGCTTTGGTTCACCACCTTAATAAATGTAAAATGAAACAATCGAGATGTGATTGAAGTATATGGCTGTAATTCCAAAATGGTAATGCAATGTTTTGAATAAAGCTTCATGTCTACACTCTAATTACATTTTGATTGCTTCATAAATACATTGTAATTGTGAATAAATGCAAAATGTCACTGTCCAAATACTTATGGGACTAACTGTGCATGTGTGTGTGTGTGTGTGTGTGTGTGTGTGAGAGAGAGAGAGAGAGAGAGAGAGAGAGAGAGACATACACTTGTTTATGCAGCTGAAGCTATTTTTTTCTCAATAACCAAGTGACTAGTTATAGGTAACATGTAAAGCATTAGTGGTGATAACATTGTTGAAGCTTAATTAAATTGGAGTATAATTATGGAGTTAATTGTGTGGCAGGTGTGGCAGCCCTGGGGAGGTAATTGAAAGACAATGAAAACAAAGAGAGGTGGTGTGAACAAAACAGTCTGTTTCTGCCTTTAATAGAACTATTACACCATGCCGAGGCACTGACACAGTCCACCGACCACACAGACGAGACCATACCAGACCATTTTCTGTCTGCCATTACATAAAAGGCATTATTCAATAGCACTACAAACACAGCCCTAAAATGTAATTGCACTGATGTTTCTGAAAATCTTGTATTTGTAAGTGTGTAATGTTTAACTATGCAGACTCATAAGGCTACATTTTCTGCATTGTGTTATTTCTTTAAGCTTTGTAGCACCTTGGAGAGTTCCATTTAGAGCTTTAACTGTCTGACACCCAGCCAAAAAAAATATGCTTAATTTAATTAGCTGCACAGCCTTAGCATAAATTTCATTTACAGCATTATTAAACCTAGAGCAGACTTTGGAATAAGCCTGCCCCCCCTGCCATATATATATATATATATATATATATATATATATATACCAAGTCTAACTTCTGGAAGCACAAATGGTCAGGCTGAAGCTTTCTTACTGAACACATTAGGAGAAGAACCACTTCACTGGGAAAGATCATCATGCTTGGAAGAATTGAAGGTAAAAGAGGAAGAGAATGAAGATGGATGGATACAATTCAAGGAATAATGAACCAACCATTTAGATGCCTGAAGACCCAAAAAGAAGAATGGAGGAGCACTATCCATATGGTTAGTAAGAATCAACTTAATGGCAATTAATATCCAGGAGATATCTGGAAGCAAACTTTGTTCCCAAGATCTCAGCTACTTTCTTCAGAATGAGAAATTCGTTATCCTCTTTACTGTATTTGTTTAGCTGCATCTGTTCTAACAGGGTCTGGAGTTTCTATACCAAACTCTCTCTTATTGATCAGAGACAGGAGTTGAAATAATGTGGTTTGGTGACTAAAACCTTTGCAGTGTTCTGTATATACGGTATGCACTCATAGAGACACCTGCTCATTAATTTCCTCAAAGCTCAAGGATATTAAAAAAGAGTTTATCCTTCTTTAATTTGTAGCAACTTCCATGGAAGTCTTTCTACTGGACTTTGCAGCATTGTTGTGAGGATGTGATTACACTGAAAAAAGCATCCAGGATCAGGGCAGGATCACCACCCCACTCAACCACATTCTCAACTCCCCAAATCATCCCAAAAATAGGATGGAGCACCATCATTCCAGAGAACAAAGATACTGCTCCACTGTTCAATGCTGAGGGGCTTTATACCACTCTAACCCACTACATTGTACATTGATATAATGCAAATTGGTTCATGTGTCTCTGCTCCAGAGGGTCCTATTCTATTGGTAATACGTTTCTACAGTTGTGTACACCTGTCTCTTCTACAGATGTACTGCAGTGATTGATTTCCCAGTTTATTTAGTGGATTCAGACTAAAATGTAAATGTAATGTGATATAAGTAAATTTCAAATTTAAGCAATCCATTACTATGAGGAAAAAAAGGGAATACAGCAATGATGTGTGGAAAATAAGTTGGAAATTTTCAATTTCAGTGCATCTCTCTAGAAAAGGGGGCATATGGTTGAACTGAGCCAAGCATGCATAGAAGGATGGTTTGGGTGTCCAAAGAATCTCTGAAGATCACAGGTCAGAATATCTCCACAACCACAGCAAGACCACATACAAGTCACAAGTTGTTTAGAGGGGGTCACCAAAAGAAAGCCACTGCTTTCAAGAGTCAACAAAATGTAAGCACTGCAGATTGCCAGGCATTATTGGAGTGTTCAGTGGGACTGCATTCTATTCCAGAGGTAGGTTTTGCAAAGACATATTGGAGAAAAGTACTTCATCCACATTACACAGTACAACTGTTGCTAAAAAGTTTATCTTGGCAGTGGTTACATCAATGATCCAAAACATGGATCAACATTTTACCATCCCATTCCTTGGTATTCACCCCCCTTGGCATTTTTCATGTTTTGCTTCCTCACAACCTGGATTTAAAATGGATTATTTGAAGGTTTGCATCATTTCATTTTCAGAACATAACTACAACATACACTTATAACTGAACATTAGATGTTTTTATTGTGAACCAAACAACAAATAACAAAAAACTTCCTAGATTCAGTACTTTGTAGAGCCCCTTTTTGTAGCAATTACAGCTGCAAGTCACTTTGGATTAGTCTCAATGAGTTTTCCTCAAGGCAAAACTACTCCAACTCCTTCAAGTTAGATGGTTTCTGCTGGTATTTCAGCAATCTTCAAGTCATATTCCTGTATTTAGGACCATCCATCTTCCCCTCAACTCAGACCAGTTTCCCGGTCCCTGCTGCTGATAAACATCCCCACAGCATGATGCTGCCACCACCACCAAAGGTCTACATTTGGTCTCTGCAATGCCTCTCTGATTAATGTCCTCCATGCCTGGTCTGAGAGTTTTGGTGGGCGGCACTCCCTTGGCAGGTTTGTTGTGGTGCCATGTTCTTTCCCTTTGATGATAATGGATTTGATGGGGTTCTGGGAGATCATCAGAGATGTGTGTATTTCCTTATAACCAAAACTCGAACTTATACTTCTCAACAACTTTGTTTCTGATTTGTTTGGAGATCTCTTTCATGGACTTGTTTAAATAGTGGTGCCTCTTTCTTAATGGTGGGGCCTTTCAGAAAAAGGTGTGTATACTGACAGATCATGTGACACTTAGATTGCACACAGGTAGACTTAATTTCACTAAGTATATGACTTCTGAAGGTAACTGGTTGCACCAGAACTATTTACGGGCTTCATAGCAAAGAACGCATATGCAAATTTTCAGTTTTTTATTTTCTCATTTCACTTCTCATTGCACTTTCACTTATTTTATGCAGATGCACCACATACAATTCAGATTAAAAAAACAAACAAAAAAAAACCCCATTTAAATAGGGGTTGTAAAGTAACAAAATACTGTATTCCACTGTATCCTGTGGGATGTGAACAAATGTGGACCTTGAAATCTGACGGATCCGAAAGGCTGTATGGAGAGATGATCTCAGATCCCTTATCATAATGTGCTAGAACAGTGTTTCTCAAAACTGGTCCTGGAACCTCTCTGCCCTGCACATTTAGTGGATTCCGTGCTTTAACAGACTCTTGGATGTAACACTGAAAAGGCTTGATAGTGAGCCGATTAGTTGAATCAGGTGCACCGGTTTCAGGGACAACATACAAGATAGGACCAGGTTTGAGAAACACTGTGTTAGAAGATCTATATTTGTATTTTTCAGTTTTGTATTTCAAACGATTTCTGTCAATATGTTGATAAAATGTAAAAACAATAAAGCCAAACAAGCTATAAAAAATCTTTCTTTCTTCTGTTTACCAGCATTGAGCTCTGCTCAGTAGCTGAATTCACTACTGGAAGAGGTGCTGAGATCATTTGGGACATGAATGCATGTTCAATTCTCAAAGCTCAAACCTTCCTCCATTTCTTCAGACTGTCTCTCCGGTGCCCTCATGTGGCCACAGCCCTCTCCCTCACTCTTTGCTGCAGCTCAGGCTGCTCTGGATGTGGGCTGGTGATATATAACTCTGGCTTTAGTCCCTGAAGGCCTGATGTGCTGATGTGTTCTGCACTCCTGGGGCTGCCTGCTGCATTAGGCCCCTGATAAATACTGACAGCCCGCTTTGTGCATGACTCCTTTAATCAAATGCTGATGGTGATATTGACGAGGGCAGCTTGGATTAGTGCCAGGGTCTATCTCGCTTGCATTGTCTCTTACCCTCCTTCTCTCTCTCTCTCTCTCTCTCTCTCTCTCTCTCTCTCTCTCTCTCACACACACACACACACACACACACACACACACACACACACACACACACACACACAAAATGATCTACTGTATCAGTCAATAAAAAGAGATCATCAGCGTATTTAGAACTATTTCAAATGATCTTCTGGGGCCTTACTAGAATCGTTTTGCTAATTTAATGCACAATCTTCATCTTCACTAGTGTCAAATTAGTCTAGTTAAAAGAGATTCATTATCAAAATGGCACTGCTCAACACTGCACCACCACTTCTACAGTTATTGATTATGCAAGCGAAGCCTGGTTTGCCCCAGAGCAGAAGCTCTTTTACTATGGAAAGACAGATTTATTGGTGCTCAAAAGCAATTTGTTTCCCCCACAGCATGTGAGCCTTAAAGAGGTCTCTTGTTAAAGCTGAAAGACAGGTGGTAAAGTCCTGCTGAGAGAGGAGTCATTAAGCAATTAGCACTGGGCAAAGCACGGTCACTGTGTGGGAACACTGCACACAGCACTACTGATTACCATCTTTTACAGTAAATGAGTCCATGACATGCAGATGTGACTAGAGCAGCCTAAAGCCATGCTCATTACTCTGCTGAAACAATGTAGCCTTCCAAAATACAACCTGAGCAGAAGTACAGCAGTATCCAGACACAGCACTTCATTACTGAATAACTTAAAGAACCAACTTAAATCCAACTTGTCCAGCTTAGAAACCGAAGGTTGTTGGATGTTTTTTGATTCAACTATTGTGTAATTTCAACTTTAAAATAACACTTTTTGAATTATTATTATTAGGGGTCCAAGCACTGAAGGTATTGGAACACTACTGTTTTTTAGGGGTTTTCTTATTATTCTTTTTGTCCCCTAAAACAGAGGCATAGAATCAAACTGTTGGTGGGGCAAGCGTCAAGGCACACGTCTCCATCACTTTATGACTCTTTCTCCACTGATTATTTGCCTCATGCCCTACAAAAAACCTTCAAAAACGATATAGCTCTGCCCACTTACATTTTGAGCTAATTTGCATAACATGCAAAATCACACACATTTTGAGCATTAACTAGTTTTGGGTGAGATTTCACCAATCTGTAAAAATTGGGTGTCAAATCCTTAAACCCTGAACTTTAATAATTGTTTAAAAATCTTAATTAAAAAAAAAAATCTTAATTCTTTATACATAAAGTAAAAAATCACTCATACAGTGCATCTGGAAAGTATTCTCAGCACTTCCGTGTTTGCACATTTTGTTATGTTACAGTATTATTTCAAAATGGATTCAATTCATTTTTGTCCAGAATGCTCCGGAGCAGGTAATCATCAAGGATGTTTCTTTACATCACTGTAGTTATCTTTCCCACAACCCTGATTAGCCTCTCAGTTCCTACTGCAGAAAAACATGCCCACTGCATGATGCTGCCTCCACCATGCTTCACAGTAAGAATGAGATGAGCACTGCCTGGTTTTCTCCAGACATGATGTTTGGCATTCAACCAAAAATGTTCAATCATTTTGTTTCTCATGGTCTTAGAGTCCTTTAGGTGCCTTTTGGCAAACTCCAGACAGGCTGTCCTGTGCATTTTACTGAGGAGTGTCTTCTGTTTGGCCACTCTACCATACACGCCTGATTGGTGGAGTGCTGCAGAAAAGGTTGTCAAACTTTCCTCACTTTGTCGTTGTGGGATACAGTGTAATTGAACCCATTTTGGAATAAGGCTATAACATAACACAATGTGCAATATGTGAAGTGCTGTGAACACTTTCCAGATACACTGCATTTATTTTTTTGCTATACAGTTACAGGTTATACAATTTCTAGTTATACAGTTACTGGCAAATATTTTTAATCTATTATGTTCAGCAACTTATAGTACATTTTGTACTAGTCCTACAATATACATTCAATCATCTCAGATTTGCTCCTAAAACAAAATATGAAGATGTTTAATTTCTAACAAAATTGATTTTGTTAAGCATCAAAAATTCATCTACTAATTACTCAGCAATACTTTGTCCAATTGGGACAAAATATACTTCTGTGACAGCAAGTCTAAATGCTAATTGTTTGAATTGATAAAGTATTTCTCCAGCACTCAGCTCTAACCAAACAACTGAAGCAGTTTCATACTGAGAGCTCCGTTCACACCAGCTCCCCTTCTCTGATTGAATAAGAGGACCAGAAACCCTATTCGTGAAGAGGGCTTCAACAGAAACTCTGCATCAGTTGATTTCAGTCTTTGAATCTGCCATGTACTGGCATACTGGACTTCTTGTGTTCATCTTTTAACAAAAATACTGTATATTGTGTTTTATGTCCATGACAAAGTAATGTTCATATCTCAATTGCTAACACACACACACACACACACACACACACACACACACACACACACGGTCATTTAGAATATTAATGTTTTGCAGTCAACAACCGTTATCTTATTAATAGTAATTCCCTGTATTGATTTGTCAGTGAAGTTGATTGTACACATTATATTCAACAGAACAAACATGTTCAAACCAGACAGTCTATAAAAATGAACTACACAATATGGACAAAAGTATTGGGACACCTGGTCATTCACTGTTTCTTCTGAAATCAATCATATTAAAATGTGTTTCTCCTGCTTTTGTTGGAGTAACTGTCTCTACTATGCAGGGAAGACTTTTACAACATTTTGGAGCATTGCTGTGAGGATTTGATTTCAAGAGAAGTAGTGAGTAATGAATGAACACCTTAACTGATCTGCAAATACTCAAATCATCCCAAAGATATTGTATGGAGCGCCCCCATTCCAGAGTACGCCGTTAGTAGGCTTCCACGAGTTAGTAGTTCCACTTTTCTGTTGTGTATGTCTTAATAATCTCCTATAGCAAACAACCATCACACAATGTTAATAATTCTGCAGCCTAGACAGTACCCTAAAAAGCAGTTACACCCTCCTTCCCCTTTAACTATCTCCACATTGATTTATCAGGTTTTAAAAGATGCATCTACACAAACTACACATATTGTGGCTTTTGTTCCAGAAATGGGTCATGCACTGATGTATTGGGTCTCACTGGAATAAACAGTTTTTGGGCCCTGAAAATCAGCTTGTGGCTAAATTTATTATTATTCCTATTACTACTATATCTCACTTGACCCGTAATAAGGATAGCACCTCTATCATTCCCACTCCAAGCTCAGCAGGATACTGATGAACAGAACACCACCATTTGCCAAAACTGGATCCACATTTCATGCACAAAAGATTTAGTTGATGATCTGAGAATACATAAAAAATAAATATATGTAAAATTGTGATTTTGTCTTTGCTTCAATTCATGTTAGCTAGATAAGTGTTTACTCTTACACTGGTTATAATATAACCAAATACAAACTTATCATGGAGCCGTTAACTACATAGCCAGCAATAGAGCTTGTGTATAATGTAATGGATGTGTTTGCTATTTTAATGAATACCTTTGGTTTGGTGTATTTTCTAGTAGGTTAAATGGTTTATAAGTGATTGTTAAAGCAAGCTTTGATCATTACACTGACTGTTGTGTTTGAAGTTATGAATGTCCATTACTCCCAATAAACTGAACTGCTCAAGCTTTTGAACAGTCACTGGGGCATGAATTTGTGTAATGTGTAATAAATGTGTGGATAAACCTATTCCACCTGTATGATTGTACTGGGGCAGAACATTTTATTACGGCATGCATCCCACTAAATTGGGTCTAACAATGCCCCTGAGGTTATACAATTTAATTATTATCAAGAAATATTACAATTTTTCTATCTATCTATAAAAAATTGACAATTATATGTCTCATCTTTCAAAACTTCAGCTTGTGCTTTTGTGTGAAAATGTGGGGCACTCGCAAATAAGTATGAACATAAATGATGAGACACAAAGAATGTTTTTCACAACTTAACAGTACATGGATTCAGTCAGAATATAATTTCCTGGTGTTTATTATCATTTATTCTTTTAACAGAACTGTACAATTTGTACCCAAAGTAGTTCATACAGCATTTTTTTTTTTTTCATTTTTCTCCTTTTTTCTTAAAAAGCAACATCAAAGCAGCAAACACTCCAGGAAACCAAATTTACAAGAAAGAAGGGCAAAAAAACAAAAACTTACTTTTGTACAGAATGAATCTGCTGAAATTTAATATCTGAAATTAAGGTTCTGTACAGCAAATATACATTAACTCTCTAGAAGGGACTCTTTACTTTTTATCCTGAATAGGATTCTGTACACTGTCGTTTGTCTACATTTGGTTATTTTGTGCATTCAACATTAGTATGCTGCCTGGCCCTATTGTGACACTACATGTCACAATGTATGCTAGAATTACATTCTCATAGCTAATTGTACAAATAAAAGAGCTAACACTTTCCTCCAAATCCAACACACTGCCTGATAGTGAAATCCATATACCTACAGTTAATACGAATGTAGGTTCCTTTAGCAAATTCCAGACAATCAAATCATTTATCATGCCAGTCTGGCAAATATCTCCAATTATCCTATACAGTGGGTTGCCAGGTCCTTGCATATCCCTTCAAGGCAACTGCCACATTTCAAAAAGAAAAAAAAAAAAAGAAAGAAAAAATAATAATAATCACATTTCAAGGTACTTAGTAGTAGCAGTGCTCTGTAGAATCTTCAAAAGGCCATTAAACTTCAAGGACTTCAATGATGTTTTTGCCCCATTCCTCCTCTTTTTCCTTTACACTTGAGTTGGTCACAAACTCCATACTTGGTGCTCCCACAAACCAAACTCTGAGCCATCTAAATCCCCAATATTCACAACCTGAATGAGTCAAGTGTTCCATTTTCTTCACTTGCTTGCTTTCTATCTGGCTCCTGCAGGAAGGAGAGCAGAGATTGGGCACCAGTGCTGTCAGTCAGGGAGCCAGTGCAGGTTGTCAGTAGGAGATGACACTGGAAGAGGCGGGGCTTGAGGCCAGGTTGCCCGAGGAACTGGAGCGTCTCATGTGGGGCAGTAGGTAGGAGTCACTTCCCAACTGATGCACATCAAACCTATCCTCTTTTCTGTATGCAAGACATCGCCGGATAAATGCCTGCCAAACACAAGTGACACATTATGGTTTCCAAAAACTAAGTACTTACACCAATAACCATATCATTATGACCACCTTGCTTCTACTCTCAATGTCTATTTTATCAGATCCATTTAACATACAGGAACACCTAGTAATTCTGTAATTACAGACTGCAGTCCATTTGTTACTTTGCATACTCTGTTGTTCTCCTTTTACCCTGACCTCAATGGTCAAGACTCCAAAGGACCACCGTTAAGTAGTGGGGGTGGGTCATTATCAGTCATGCAGTTAGACTGATATGATGGTGTGTGTTGCGCTGGTATGTGTGGATGAGACACAGCAGTGCTGATGCAGTGTTTAAACACTACCCACTCACTGTCCGCACTATTAGACACTCCTACCTAGTTGCTCCACCTTGTAGATGTAAATTCAGAGACAGAAGCTCATCTGTTTCTTCACAGTTTGTACTGGGCCTCTAGTCCTTCATCAGTGCTCACAGAAACAGATGGACTAGAGTCTCTTATTATAGAACTGAATTATAGTGGACAGTGAGTGTAGAAACAAGGTCATAAATGCTGTGGCTGATCAGTGGAATACATCCTGGAATCTGCAGCGCTTCCCGCAAATCTCCGGACATCACCACAAGTTTGAATCTCGTGTCATACTGCTTGCCACTGGCAGCCAGAGTCAATGGCAATATCGCTCTCCCTCTCTGGGTGGGTAGATGGGCGCTCTCTCTCTACATCACATACTCAATGTGGTCGGCAGAGGCGCCTGTCAGCCACTGCATCATAGCTGGGGCTTCGGCACATTGTCTGTCCAGCGAGGATGCAAATGATGGCATTTCAAAAAGAGACTGGTGCCACATGTATAGGAGGTAAGCATGCCCTCATTGTCTCCACCTTACTAATGTGTTGGGGACTACTAATAACAGGGTTGGGGAATAGCCATGTCTAAATTTGTGGAATAAATTTGGGTAAAAAAAAAAACAAAAAAAAAACAAACAATCTAAATCTTTTGAAAAGTGATTTAATACTCATTGAGCATTTAATGTTAAGAGTCAAATCGCTAACATGTCAGGAGAATCACATGACTGGAGTTGTACTATAATGTATTGTCCCTATCACATGAGATTCTCCTGACACTCTCCTGATTACCCCTGAAATTTCATTTTATACCCTAGTTTTTACCAATTCAACAGAATTTATATATATATAAAATTAAAAAACATGAACATTTGGTCCCTTTGCCTGAATTTAATTTTGTTTTTGTTTTTTAATTGCACTCCCAAAACACATCACATCATTTTTACACAATTAAAATACAAACAAAAACAAATAAATGTTATGCTGAGTAATGTGAAACTGCAAAAGGAATATTATATCAGCCAGTTCTATGTTCACAACACTAGAGGGCATCCTTGTTGTACTATTGGAAATAAGAGCAGTCCAAAAAGATGTAACATTAATAAATGTATTATAATTGCATTACTATTACATACTATTAAACATATCACAAAAAAACACACTCACCTTGGCTTCATTACTTGCCACTGGCTTAACTGGGAACTGCACTTCAGTGGCTTTGAGAATAGTGTTTTCCTGCAGGATATCCTGCTGTGACTGGTTATGGCCAAATGGCTGAAACAGAGCAAAATCATTAGTTTAAACCTTTACAAGTCCATAAAAGATTATGAGATTAAATATCAAAAAATAGTATTCATATACTATCTATATTGATATTGTTGTTTACATAATTAACACATTAATTTTACATGACAATGAAATGGATTTCATCATTTCATGTAAATCTCAAACTCAATCCAATTAGTCTCCTTACCTTTCTTCCATAGAGGCACTGGAAAAAGATGACTCCCACAGACCAGACATCCACCTTATTGGAGATCTTTGGAGGTTCTTTACCCACAACAAAACACTCAGGTGGCAAGTACCTTAAAGACAAAACCACATGAAATGAAGATGGCCAAATAGGTGTTTTTGTGGCATGGCACATGTACTCACAAACTGAGTACATGCACAGTTGTAAGATATGTACGAAATGCATGTAATCTACTAGTGTATCTAAAGAAAACCCTGAATATTGTTAAAAAAGCTCATTTGTGACAATTTCATTCAAAAATGTAAACAATCATATTTAATATTCATTTGTAAGACTTCTTGTTTAACTATTGATCAGTTTGGCTTACAGCTCAAGAAACCAAGAAATCCAGAATTTCAAAAATTTCATTCAAATTAAATAGTCGAATAGCAACTCTGGAGGAGGACTCTACAAACTTTTGGACTTAAAATGCATGTGTACCAGTAAGTGCCAGCTCCTTGTGATGTCAAGTCCATCCCATCCACTCCGTAGTTGTCATCATCCATGATTTTAGACAAACCGAAATCTGTGATCTTTATTTCTCCACAGGCTGTTCCGTCTACTAGCAATATATTCCCTTAAGACAACGGAACAGACAAAATAGACAAACACTTACAAACAAAGTCTCACTCTAGGATTTCTGTAAGACAGGGCATGTCTGCTTTGTGCATGTCTGATACCTGGTTTAAGGTCGTAGTGTATTATAGGTGGTTTGATCTCATTCAGGTATCTTAGTGCATTAACAATCTGCATAACAATTGACCGAGCCTCTTTCTCAGACATCAGCTTGTGCTGCTTCAAGTAGAAATCCAAATCATTGCCTTCACAGTATTCTAGAACCGTACAAAACCTACAGAGAAATGGCAAACACAAACATTATAATTAAGAAAACACTACAAACATTTAGAAACATTTTAATAAACCAGTACATTGAGCATTTCCCTTTGCTTAGAATTTGGGAAGATTCCACTTTGTAACAGGGCAAAAGTTTTCAACTATTAATAAATCATAGACATATGGATGTAGCTCTTGTTTAACAAAAACATTTAAAAGGTCTCACTCACGTGTCTGTGTCCAGTGAAAAATAGTCATAAAGTTTAACTATTCGTGGATGATCCAGTTGCTTGTGTATTCTGTATTCTCTACAGGCATGTCTGCATATGGGAGAGGGAAAGAGAGAGAGAGAGAGGAGATTGAGCGCTAGAGAGGTTACTATGGGCAACAGAGGTGAGCCCCAGGATGGCGGGCAAGCAGACAGACAGCCTCAGGTGAAACTGACTGGATTTTCAGACATTTGGAGCATAGTACAGAATACAAATCACACTGGAAACACCTTATTACACATATCAATGAATGAACCCACAGAACATACCTTTATATAAACCTCACCCACCTCAACTGCCAATTCCACTTCTTTCCACCAAGAGTCTAAATTTGTCATCCCAACACCCCCAATTAATATTGATATAAATACTGACCACCAACTATCCTCCATGGCAGGACACTGACAGTCCAAAACAAACCAATTCATTTTTTTTAATCAGAAAGGGTTGGGCAGAAATTACACTTCCATAAACTCTTTTTTGGCATGGTCACTACAGACGCATAATAGGGTTTGATGGGGGCTGTTATTTAAACATACTTGTGATAGTTCTCCTTCTTCTCCTCTCTCCAGTTTTTGTTGAGTTGATGGATTTTCACAGCAGCATATCGCTGTTCAATAAGGTCAAAAGCCTAAAAACACACCACAAAATATATCAAATGAATTTTTCTTTCGATATTCCAAATGTCATTCTCTCAAATTAGCTCTTAGACTCAGCATGTAGGTTTAGACATTAGCATACCTTGTAAACCTCACTGAAGCCTCCTCTTCCAAGCAGATGTAGCAGCAGGTATCGCTCATTCAGTGTCGGGTGGTCTTTGAACCTAAGGATGGCAGAAAAATATGAGATACAAGTTGTCACTTATGCTTTTATAATTGTGTTTGAACTATGTGGTCAGTCATTACACAGGATAAGACACAACCACAAATGGTATCTGATAGGTCATTTTTACAAAAGAAGGTTTGAAGAGCAGTTTGTGGTTTACCTCATGTTATGTAATTAAGCAGAACTGCATACATCAGATCATAATTGTATTATTTTTTGTTAACAATATGTTGTTGATGTATGATGTTCACTGTTGTATAAAATACAAATGATGGAATCTGGCTATGATATGTATGGTTAAACCATATATCAACAAGATAAGTCACTGATCCATATGACCCATAAGTGTCACAATTCTAGAGATAGTAAACTATAGATCCCTATTCTAGAATTAGAATTAGCATTAGAATTGGACTGGAGTTGAAATCTGCAGAAAGGCAGCTCTCCAGGATGGTACATTGCTAACATCACAATTGTTAGCGAAATCAATTTTAAAAATCCATTTTAGATTTCTTTTATGATCATACACTCCACTGGTAATACATACTACTTACTTCATACAGAATGTTTTATGTTTAATTTAATATACAATCATATCTGAATATAATGATCACGTATCACGTGAGCACTTTGCAGTTTCATAAGTACAGACCATCTGTTACTATGCATACTTTGTTGGCCTCCATTCACCCTGTTCATCAAAGGTCAGGACCCCACAGAGCAGGTATTATGTGGGTGGTGGGTTATTGGCAGCACTGGAGTGACACTGATATGGTTGTGGTGTTCGTGTGTATTGCACTGGTATGAGATCAGACAGAAGGTCCCGGAATGTTTAAACCCTTCATTATAATTATAGAACCACAAAGGAAGTAAAGCAGGGCTGATAAACATAGACAGTGAGTATAGAAGCAAGGTGGTAGTCATAATATATTGATGTGACTGTGTATAAACTTGTGTTAAATTTACCAATACTGAGAATGCTGACTGATACTGAAGCTTACAGGATGAAAGTTTGTTCAATGACATGATGAAAGAAACTTTTAATTATCTTTAATAATTTAAGCTCACAGCATTTAGGCATAGGAACGGATTAATTGTAAATGTGGAGACAGCTGACAATGTAAAACACATACTATTTAAAAACACAGAACTGCAGTTCTACGGATATAAAGGTCACAGCTTTTTTTAATACCATCTTTAAAAGTGTTGCATGCGTCTTTAATGCAGTGCTTATTCTACACAGAACAAAAAGTGCAATGACAGGGAGTATCCTGAAAGGCTTAAGTAATGACACAGCTATGAAAGGCGGTCCTGTCACCATGGAGACGGTACTCACTGAGAGCTGTCCTCGTTGTTTATTCTCTTCAGCTCACGAATGTGAAGGTTCCGCACTCGCTCCAAACGTTCCAACTCGGCCTGGATCTCAGCCTCCTCCTACAGCACAACCACAAACATCAATCATTCGGCAACACACAAAACACAGTCAGCACTGACCACAAGGAAAAACATTACAGAAGTACACTCCTATATTGAGCTGAACAGTTTGACATGAAGTATTAATAGCTGATCAGTCATAGGCAGAGCCTTTCTTACAAACAGACCTTTTTGAGATGGCCAAGACGTAGCTTGAAGATTTCCTCCTGCTCGTGATACTCAGCTAAAGTTAATCTGCATGTACAAAGGGTCAGAGGAATTTTATTATTTGACAAAGCCAAAGATTTATGAATAAATATAAATAAAATAAAGATGTATGAATAAAACACAAAACAAAAAAAAACAAACAAACAAACAGATTTCAACATAATCCATGCTCATTAATAAAACAGCAGCTGTATTACAGCAGAAACAACTGGGTATATGCTGTAAATACTCACAGCTGAGGTAGGCTGGGTTTGAGAAAGGGGTCGTTCTCCGCCCCGTTGACGGCCTTGGTCTTGCGCTGCTTTGGCTCAGAGTTGGCATTAGGGGTTTGGGAGTTACTGGCTGATGGGGGTTTCCTCTTGGCTAACAGCTTCCTTTGTCTCTCTATGTCCTCCCTCTGCTGGTTTATAGACTCCTGCTGCCTGCCAGATACACAAACAACTAACATATGGAAACTACACAAGCCATACAGATTGATGTGCTCAGTCAATCTGTCTGCACTGAATTAAGATGAAAATACACATCCATTAATACACTGACAAAAATAAGAAACAAAAGTTTATTGCGGGAAAACTATATAACTAAAACAAGGTTCTAGGACCCTGTTGGGCTGCCTCTAGCCTCCTAAGATGAGATAAGGTCGGTAATGGAGGCCCATATGGTATCTGGGAGCACATTTGACTACGAATGTCGCAGCTGGACCTGTAAATCCTACACAATCGTAGGTTGCCAAAGCTGGTGTCCCGGGTGGTCCCGTAAATAAGAGAAATCTTGTGACAAAGAGAAAGGAGACATTTTTGGGAAAATTTTGCTGTGTTGTATAATGAGCATTATCCTGCTGAAAAATCCTGGCATAAGAGGATGGCTGCAGGATGTCCTGCACATACCATCCAAGTGTCCCTCTTATCACTACTTAGGTAGTGACCCACTGTCGTATGCAAAGGCATTCCAGGTCATCACACCAGCAATTGGGACAGTGTGTTGCGTCACAGCAAATGCAGGACTGAAGCACTCACCGTGAGGCCTCCATACTCAAACCCAACCCTTGTTTGAACCCAAACAGAACCTTGATTAATTGGTAAAGATGATCTGGTTTCAGTCCGTAGCAGTCCAGGTTTCTCGTTCACAACACCACAGCAAACGAAGGCAATAGTGGCCTGGAAGTAGCAGGCAAGTCATCAAAATGACCATCCTGCTTCTCTCAGCCCAATTATGCGCCCCCTTTCAAGGTCTGTCAACTGGGCAAAATGTTTTTAAGTGTGACGCAGAGGCATGTCTAGCAGCCTGTTATAGGGCAAAGGGAGAAGCACTTTTATTTACCCAGTGTTTAATCAGACCACTCATTCATTGTCATATATGCTTGAGACACGCTTTGCTGCAAACCAATTACATTTTTCTGGTTTTTTTTTTTCAATTGTATGTTAAAATCTAAGTATAAACTGTGCCAGACAAGCCCACATACTTGATAAGATTCTGGAAAGCGTAACCGTCTGTCCACTGCTCAGTAAAGGAAGCCCCATGCCTTACAGTGGCAAACTGTCCCAGACGCAGGCGGTCCTGCATGCTCTTCTCCCGGCAGGCCTGCTTCTCTTGGGTGCTCTGATATCAAAAACACACAATAGCATATGCAATAATTTGTAGGACAAAGAATACAAAAAAAAATTGAAAACAAGGAAAGAATATTGTGATCTGTCCTTATGACAGTAGTTTAATGCATGCAAATCCCAGTAAAATGATAAAACTAGTTGTATGTCCAACCAAAGCAATTTTGAAGATAAAAACAACTTTCCTCACCTTTTCAATGAGAAGTTTCTTGCTCATGGTGATGCACTTATTTAAACGCTCCTTGTACTTTTCAAGTAATTTCTGTTGTTCATCTATTTGTCTCCTGAGATCACAGTTTGCCTTTTGTGAGAGGAAAATTTAACAAATATACACAGGAGTCAGAAAGGTCTATAAAGCTTCTCTCCACAACAAAAAAACATTTTAGAGAGGATTAAAATGCACAGAAATCTGTTCTCACCCGTAACAGATCATCTATCCTCCCTTCCTTCTTCTCCAGGTCCAAGTTCTTATTGCTCTCCAGAGCAGCCAGCTTCAGCACAGTCAGATCAGTCTATAAAGGGGAAACAATACATGCATACATACATACAATTACTATACTTATTCTACAAACATTACACACGATTAAATGAATCATGCAAAATGACAACTAAAGAACAGTCGATTTGTCTGACCTGGATGCTTTTTACTGCTAACTGTTTAGGGTGCATCACATGGTCCCCAAAAGATACACTGGTGGGTGATGAACTGTTTTGCCTGACCTGTAAAGAACCACAGCAGTTATAAAAAAGTGAAGAGACTGTTAAAAAAGAGGAAAAACATGCTGACATTTTATTTTTGTGTTACATGTATTAAACGCACACTAGATGCAGGTGCAGAATGGGAATGTGAGTTCTGGGGAGATCGAATGATGGGTGGTAAGCCTCGAACAGGACTGGACCCATTACCACCCTGTATCTAGAGCAAGAGGGAGAGGGGCACAAGGGGAGAGAGAAAGAGAAAGAGAGAGAGGGAGAACTTGGTTATTTTTAACATCAACATATTCAAAGAGTGTCTTTCTTGATGCCATTTGTCTGTGTGCCTTTTTTATCCTGTTGAAAATGTAATGAAGCTATGTGTTGCACTGCAAAGTGTCTGATTTTTTAATCAGTTCCAGCATGAACATCGACCGACCTCATTTTCATATGATAGTCACACATAATATTCACCACTAATCAGTCAATGATGAATTCCAAGACTTACATCAAAATAGTCACTAATTTTGGTTCCCCGAATGATAGATTTCCCTGAGGAAAAGAAGAAAATAAAAAGTAGTGAGCTGTACAGTGAAGCTATAAATATGTAGAAGAATACTGAAGTGATGGAAAGGAAAGAAATAAAGCAAAATAAAAAAACCGAGAAAAGACATTTACCTTGGCTACTTTCTGACTGAATCTCTGCTTTCCTCTTTCTCCCTCTGGATGATTCAGAGTGCTTCTTTTCAGGGGTCTGCAGAACAGATCAGATTACAAAAGGACTTTACACACATTTATTCATCTACTTTCAAGATCATCAGAGCATTCCTCTAAGAAGCTGCATGGAGAGTTTAATTTAACTGATCTGGCAAACCTAAGACTACAGTGTGCACAAAAATGGACAAGCTGAACAGATGCCCAGGCCCAACAGGAGGACTGGCCAATATGGACCAATAAATTGTAGCTGAATACACAATAATGTATATATGATATACATTTGGACAACCAATGAAATCCTCTCTCTATAATTGTATTTAAACACATTAAAATGTGTCTTTTATTTCTTCTTTATAAACCCCAAGTCATCTTCATGACAGAGCTCTGTCTAACGGCTCTCCATAGTATGTATAAGAGAATGCGAGTGAGGGCAGAGGTGAGTGGTTAAGAGGAGCAGCTGAGAGTAGAGGGCGGAGCAGAGTGAGGGAGAAGACAAAAGGTTTTCTGCAAGAATGAAAATGTTACTTAAAAACTTTAAAACTCAATATAAACTATATAGCCTCAGCTATTATCTTGTCTGTTTGTATCCTGATATAGATATAAATATTGATATTTCACCAAGCACTAACAAACAGCTTTATCAACAAGTGTAAAAACCTCAGGACCACAAACAAAAGCTTGGCTTGGCTGGATTGTCTGTTTGACCAGGATGCATAACATAACAGACAGCCAACAGAGAACCATAAAAATTCTCTTTTTGAGCTGGTCATTAGTAAAAATTTGCAACAAAAAAATGTTGATTCAGAGCATTTGCATTAAGAAGGTATATAAATGCATGATGCACTGCCTGATGTATCCATACTACTAAACATTTTATTTTACCATTAACATGAATCAACATTGTTACACCCTGATGCAAGCAGAGGAAGGAAAAGGATGCAGCAATCCTACCCAGCAGAGACAATGAGTGGCTAGCTGCCAGTACATCTTTGCATTCTGATCACCAAGGAGTTCACTTGCTGCCTTAGCCTGGAAAATCTTCTCTGCTACACCCCAACCCCTCCTCCCCACAAAGCACATATATCTTCAACATGAGGCAACAGATACCATTTTAAATGTGTAAATTCAAAATGCAGAGCTGCATCTGTCTGAATATGTAAATAACTATTAAACGCCATCCTATTTATGGCTATAAAACACGCTACTGCTATGATTCTTCAGACAGGGAAAGGGTAAAGAAGAGTAGTTTGAAACCTCAGTCAGTTTTTGACTACACTCTCCTGCTTATTAGACATTCATTTGTCCATGAGTCACAACAGGCATCTCCTAACAGCACAGCATGTGATTGGAAGTTTCTGCACTAGCTAAAATTGGTAGACACAGTCCCTGCACTACAGTCATGAGACACAGAGACAAAGCAAGACGGAAAGAAAAGACAGAATAAAAGAGAAAGACTTACTGAATATGCAGGGGAACTGCCTCTTTTCACATCAGAGCTCTATTAAGAGGCAGGGAAAAAAGGGACAAGCAGGGGAGAGAAGAAAGAGGAAGAATAAGACGTTAAAGAAAAACAGGTTTGGTGTAACAGACTACATGACCAAAGCCACCGTTTATAATTAGCCTTTAGTGACAGTGACTGAATGTCACAGCGGTCTTAATGAGTGAGCTGGGCTGGTTATGGATGCGCCACACACTGCTTGCTGGCATTTTTGGGTCACACATGGGCACTAGAGCTCAGAGCCATGAAAACAAAGGGGGGTAAAATGCTAAATCATAGAAACAAGATTACTACAATAAAAAACTTGATTAGTGATCAGTGACTGATTAGTGATCTAATTAATAGCATAAAAAAATCCCGAAAAGACACTAATGTAATGCCATACCCTCATTAGATAGATCTCACAACATGGCTTTTGTTTGAACTAAGGCTGGGCAATATGATTAAAAAACTCAATATGCTTAAGATATATATTAATAAATTATTGTAAACATAAGCCAACTCTACATTTGGAATTTAACTGCACACAGATGATAAACTGCTTATTAGATATTGACTTTGTTATATCCTGGCTAAATATATAACGTGATTTTTGTCTAGCTCTAGTTTCAACCAACATATTTACAGAAACACCTGAAATATCAATGCTAGACTTTGACTATATATTTTTTCAGCATTGTTATCACAGTGTAAAACATTTTTTATTTTGTCATTTCCCTTCAAATTCAATTTTATTTTTTTCTCCTTGTGCATTCACATTAGATCTGACTATTCGAGGCATGGACTCCACAATACCTCTGAAGGCATCCTGCGGTATCTGACACCAAGACATTAACAACAGATCCTTTAGGTTGTGAGATGGGACTTCCATGAGCATCAGAAACCCTTAGGTGCCCATGACTCTTCAGGAGTTTTTTCTTGGGCCACTTTTGGTAGGTACTGACCATTGCATACAAGAAAAACCCCACAAGACCTGCCTGATCTCCTGTGTTGGGTATTTTCTGACAATGTCAAAGTGTCTCAGATTCTTATGCTTGCCTATTTTTCCTGTTTTTATCACATCGCCTTCAGGAGCAGACTGTTCACCAATATACCCAGATGCTACTGTAGGTGAAGATAATATTTTTCACTTCATCTTTAGTGGTACTAATGTTCTGGCTGATTTGTGTATACTTTTAAGGTCCTCAATTATTTAATACATTAAATGTTGCTCTGTTACCACCTATTTCATACATCTTTAACCGTATCATCCTGAAGGAATGTGTTCAAACATGATTACATGTCTGACTGCTCATCACTGAGGTATAAAATTGAAAAGCAGGAATATATGTGGGCCAGTAAAGTGTAGGTGGGAAAAAGGGGGAGCTGCTGCAGCACTCGAACAGGGCCGGCTCTTACATAACCTTAATTTTGTCTTCAAAACTGGAGGAAAAAAAAAAAAAAAAAAAAAAAAAAAAAACAACACTGGGAACATCCTCAAACTGCATTCTATATGCATCCTACATAGAAGATAGACAATAATGCATAAAAGAAAAGATAAGGGAGTAATGTTTTTTGAAAATACAGTCAGGTATTCATTATCTGCAATGAACCAAGACTGTATATTAGGTTTAACAACATGGTTGTGAAAAGTCTAGAGCCATCTGCTGCTGTATATGGTCTTTAGGGTGCATTATCTACACACTTGTGTTTAAAGAAAAATCCTGGGACTGGAGAGCTAGAACAGATTTCAGTTGGGGGTTGCTGGGCAGCTCAGACTGCTGCTTACTCTGCCATGTTTGATGTAATCTGTAATATTTATAGTGTTGTGAGCTAGCTGCAGTGTTTGTGCTGTTGCATTTGTTGTGTGTAGCTGCAGTATCCATGTATCTGCCACCTTTCATCAGTAGCACTTCTAGTGCAATTTGGTGCACACTATCTGCAGTGTGGCATTTCCCTGCATTAGGTGCAGTATTAGCACCCTGGGTTGCTGTGTATCTGTGGGAGTGTTGTGACAGGTGTGTGTGGTGATTGAGAGTGTAACTACTGCATCATTAGAGAGCATGCTGACGTATGGGGCATCTGTGTGCCTGGCATCTGCGCACAAATCAGCAGCTCCAGCCAGCAAAGGAGAGAATAGAGCTTTATACACTCCTCAGCCCTGCTTGCTGCCTTTCTCAGGTTCCTTTCCCTTATTCCTTTCTTCACTTTCCCCTTTCACACCCCACACACATACCTCTCTCTCACATACACACACACACACACACACACACACACACTTTCGCTCGCCTGTATTACCAATCACCATCTTACTCAGCTCTCGCTCTCCTGTAGTCTATCTCTCAACCAATCTGTTTCTCTCCAGCTTGCATGCTCGCGCTGTGATATATGAAACAAGCAGGTGCTCTATGCAGGGGGCAGGAGGGGGAGGGTTGCAGACAACACTCTTAATGTCTTGTGTCTCTCTGTGTGAGCGCAAATGTGTGTTGAGGTGGTGCTTAGCAAGCCTTTGGTTTAAGTCTTGAAGGTAAACACAGAAGCAAGCTCACTAATTAGTCATTGACTCCAACCACACATGCAAGAGCAGAAACACAGTATACAAATCTGGGGTAAACATCTAAAGGCTGAGTTAGGAAATACAAAACAAATTGCTGTATTTTTATAAATATAAATATAAATATTCCTATATTGTATGTCAGTTGCCGTCACAAAATCCTTGTATCTCCCCAAATGACAGATGTACATAAAGAGGGAGAAAAACTTAACGTTCATGATGTGTTTCTACATCAATACAGAAATAAATATCTTAAGCTACATTTTTGGCCAAAGGTAGCATAAAATGATCAAAACAAATCACTTGGAATAAAAGCCTTGTCCTTTATTTAGAATAAAATGTTAAGCATAAAATTATATTTACCACAAAATCCCCATTTAAAAAAAAAAAAAGGATTTAATTCGACAGCAGAAAAAAACAGAACATACCTCAGACTCCTTATCACTGGAGGATCCTAGGCTTCCAAAGCTGTGATTTGAACATTCGTTGTTTGTTAAGCCCTGAAATACAAATATTTGCAAAATTCATGCACAGATCTGCTCATACTGCTACAATCTAATAGACTAAGACAGAAAGAGAGAGGCCCTTGCAACAATTCAGCACATGTTGATTATGAGCTAATGACATCCCTACAGAACAGGCAGGTGGTTAGAGCCCCACCAAGGGAGAACAGCAATGTCACAAAAGAAGGATCTTTCCATGGGTATATACTCCATTCAGTTTTATTCCCATTCTAAGATTATAATAATAATAATAATAATAATAATAATAATAATAATAATAATAATAATGGGTTTCTGCTTGTAATGTATTTGAAATTCTTAGGTTTCACACATCAGCTCATCTCATTCAGAAGAAACTGTGCAGGTGACAGCGGTGTAGAAGAAGATCCTATCATTTTGCTTTCACTCATTCAGCTTGTATAAGTGACTAAGAAAGAGAGTGAGAGACACACACCAGGGATGTGACAAAGTTTGAATTCGAATTCGATGACATTCGAACTTTGACTATTTTTAGCAGATTCGAATTCGACAGATGTTTAAGGGACAAGTTTCCTTGAAGGCGGATTTGAAATCACCGCCGGTATATAAAACAGAACCATTCATACCGTCGGGAGCGGACAGAGGGACGCAGACAGAGATAAATAGAGCACTTTAATGGGACAAATGCGTTAATCAGAGTCGAACAGTCCAGATCAATAACAGGCAGGAGAGACAATACCAGACTGGACAAACCAAAAATACAGGTGAAGATCAAAAACCGGCACAATAAATACAGGACGAAACGAAAGGCAGGATCAGAAAACGGAACCGGCTCAAACAGACAGACTGATAACGATAACCATGGGTAGCGCTGAGGCTGCGAGGCAAAGCTAGACACTGAACAGGTTGAAAGGCTGGATTAAACTCTCTCTGTACCAGGTGAATACAATCAGAACTCCAGTTATCAGAACTTGAGAGTCACATGATCAGTCAGGTTACAAACAGAAGGATTCTGGGAATTGGAGTCCGGAGAGACTGAGGGCTGCATGACACATAAAGGTTTATTTCTGTCCTGCAGGTCATCTTTTAGAGACTGCCAATGTTCATCTGAATTTAATGGTGAATGTTGTTTACTTTATACTTCGGCTTGACATAAATAAATAATGAAAATGGCCGAATGTGGTAAAAAAACAAGTGTAAAGCACAAAACAGTTCTGCACTACTAGTTGAAATATGTCTTCTTTGTGTAAGAATGCATAATTAGTTAATTACATGAAATGAACGATTGATAAAATTATTATTCAGTGTCATTTAAACAGCACGATGAATTGTTTACAGTACACCGTGAGTCTGTGCCTACCTGTGGCTGATGGCCTGTTTAAGCACCGTGAATTTGTGTTGAAAAAATACCAAAATATAAGCACAAATGGGCGTATCGGGGCTTATCGGGTGTTCTTGGCCCCGTGTTTACCAAAACCGCAGTCGCATTCAACAGATTTGTAGCTAAAAAATTTTAATCCTAAGGATGCGGATTTTCCTCAGCTCTGTCACATCCCTAACACACACACACACACAGGGTTTCACAGCCATTCTTCATGAATTTGGAAAATTCTGAAATCTTTGACCATTTTTTAAATATCCCAAAATATAGTTAAAAAGTTTAACACTTACATGAGGTGATTAAACTGGTTAATTGAACGAGAGATACTAATACTACACACACACAGCTTTGCAAAAGCATTCACCTCCTTAGCATTTTTTCATGCTTTGCTACCTCACAAACTGAAATTAAAATTTATTATTTGAGGGTTTGCATAATTTCATTTACAGAACATGCCTACAACATTGAACATTTGTTGTTTTTTTTGTACCACAAATAGGACAAAATAGCATAAAAATTCAGTGTGCATAACTATTCACCCCCCTAATGTCAGTACTTTGGTCTTGCTACTGGGATTTGTGCCCATTTCTCAAGGTTGCTCCAGCTCCTTCAGGTTTTTTACTGGGAAAAAGTCTCACCTGGATTCTCAATTGGATTAAGGTCTAGGCTTTGACTAGGCCATTCCAATACTTTTACAAGTTTCCCCTTAAAACACTCGAGTGTTGCTTTAGCCATGTGCTTTAGGTCATTGTCCTGTTGAAAGGTGAACCTCTGTCCAAGGCTCAAATCACTGATAGACTGAAACAAGTTTCTTCTCAAAAATATCCCTGTATTGAGCACCAATCATTTTCCCCTCGACTCTGACCATGTCTTTCTGAGTATGATGCTACAAGCTTGGCACACGTGTTTTTGGGACATTTCTCCCATTCTTCTTTGTAGAACCTCTCAAGCTCCATCAATTGCATGTGGAGCATCTGTGTACAGCCATGTCCATCTTGAGAGGTGTTTAATCAGGTTCAAGTCTGGGACTCAAGGACATTCACAGAGCTGTCCCTAAGTCACTCCTTTGTTATATCTTGGCTGTATGCTTAGGGTCGATAATCCCTTGTCCCATCCTGATGTCCAGAGTTCTGTGGAGCAGGTTATCAAGAATGTCAGGGTTGTGGGAAAGGTGACTGCAGCAATGTACAGAGATTAGTCTCTCAATTCCAGTTGCACAAAAACATCCCCAGCAGCATGATGCTCCCTCCACCATGCTTCACTGTAAGAATCGTATTGGTTAGGTGATGAGCAGTGTCTGGTTTCCTTCAGACACGGTTGTCCCTCTGGAAGGTTCTCCTCATTCCACAGAGAAACGTTGGAATGAGTGACCACTGGGTTTTTGGTCACTTCCCTGAATAGGGCTCTTCTACCATGATCAGTTTGGCCAGGTGGCCATCTCTGGTGGTTCCAAAGTTCTTTCATTTAGAAATGATGAAGGCCAGTGTGCTCAATGAATCCTTCAATGCAGCAGTTTTTCTGTACCCTTCTCAGATCCATGTTTTCATACAAACCTGTCTCAGAGGTCTATAGACCTCTATAGAGTTCCTTAGACTTAACGGCTTGGTTTGTGCTCTGACATGCACAGTCTACTATGGGACCTTATATAAACAGGTGTGTGGCTTTCCAAATCATGTCCAATCAACTGAATTTACCACAGGCGTTCTCCAATCAAGCTGTAGAAACATCTGACGGATGATCAGTGGAAACAAGATGCACCTGAGCTCAATTATGAGTGTCATAGCAAAGGCTAATTAACATTATGAATAATTCTATACATATGTGTTTTTACTTTTAATATATTTGCAAAAGTTTCAAACAAACTTCTCTCACTGTCATTTTGGGGTATCGTGTAGAATTGTGATGGAAGAATTAATTTAATCCATTTTCAAATAAGGCTGTAACGTGTTAAAATACGCAAAATGTTAAGTGCTGTGAATACTTTCTGGGTGCACAATATATTTTGCAAACGACATTTCATCAGTTCTATGTGTTTAGTCTGTGCATGTGTATGTATATGTCTCTCCCTCTCTCTCCCTCTCTCTCCCTCATGCACACCTTGAGAGATGGAGAGAAAAGAACAAGAGGGAAAGCATTAGAGGGAGACAGAATGACTAGATTATAGGTGACTCTGTAACTCACTTTGGTTCCTCCACTGGTGCTGCCAGTACTGCCACCTGTGCTACCACTGACTCCTCCCATGAAGCGTGCCTCCAGGAGCTCCTGTCGGCGTGGGTCCAGACTATGCAGCTCCTCCATAGCACCTGAGAATGAACACACACAGACACACAGCTTCAGGCTACGAAACTCACTAAATACAAAAGGCACAAAAAGAGTCTGAAATTGAGATACACGCATGCTTTATTTAAGCACCAGACAAATCTGGACAATGATTAATTTATCATCCCAAGAATGTTGGTTTATAGCATTAAGCAATTTTAGGACATCAGGTGTGTGTAAGAACACAAATGCCAATGGCAATACTATATTTCCTGTTTACCCATCTCCTAGGTTACTTACAAACCCCCACCCTAAACAGATATAGACACACACCTCAACGAGGCTGGGAGCCTGGGAATTTCATGATGGCACAATGCCCATAACAACTGATGAGCTAGCCCCAAGAGAACACACCCTTCATTACTCAATTCGACATGTAGCACTGCTACAGCTCTGCACAACTGACCTCTAACAGGACTTCTTTACCACTGGTACATACATAGACTCTTAAAAACACATTTCTATTACCTGATTTAGTGATGTTAAAAGAACGGCTTCATGGGGAAAACCAGTACTGCCGCTGCTTCAGGTTTGCGCCACAGCCTTAGAGCTCATCTTGTATTGCAATGAAATTTTGTTACATGTCTAGGCAAGACAAAGCTTGGTTAATCTAAAGAGCCTAGAGCAGGCCAGGGTTCACAGAACCAACTGCGACTGCAGAAGAGTCTAAAAATATGCATTATGAAAGCAGACTTCCATCGTGTGATGAAGACTAGTCTTCCCACACTGAAACAGCTCAGCAAATTGAAACACAAACACATTAGAAATGACATCTGAACTGAAATAACACCACTTTCTCTCCCTCTCCCTCATTTTGTAGGATTCCTTCCCTCTTTTAACATCCACGTTTCTCTCACTCCTACTCCATCTACCTCTTGGTCTCGCTCGCTCCCTCTGAAGCCCCAGGCTCAAACAGCCCCTCAGGCATAGAGGTCTGGATGTAGCTGTGAGGATCCTCCAGGCTACACAGAGCTGGCAATCACCTCAGGGCCTGCCCTGCTGCCATCATCTTTCTCTAATGAGCCGCCATCATGGCTCTACAGCACCCACAATTGCAGGAGGTCAGTGCAAGATTACATTGAGCCAGTGCCAGTGGAACACACACAGCTATGTGCGCAAAAGCCAAATTTAAAGCTATTTTTGTACATAATTACTTATCTTGTACACTTTAGTCAATTTGCATTTCTTTAGATGGGGAACATTATGAGTCAATTCAGAACACTAATGCTCATTGGACCAAGAGGCAAATAAAACGCACAGCTGTTATATCATTTAAAGCCACAAAAGTATGATGAGAACAAACATTAATTATTTGGGCTTATGTGCAATACATTAACAGATAAGAAAATGTAAATGTAAAGAAATAAAAAGATGAAGATCATTCAAATATTCAAGACCAATCCTAAAGCCTATGCTCAGTACCTTGGTAACAGACCCCTGTGAAGGTAAACACCTTGTTAGAGCCCGTTTAAAAAAACATTTCATGCATTCATTCATTACATGTTTTACAGTACACAAAGGGCTTGGTGATGTATCGATATTTATATCTATTTTGGGATATAAACAGAGCATCATTTATATTGAGTTTTAGATTTTTAAAGAACATTCTGTTCCAATCTTGTTGAGTTTTTTGTCATTGTTGTTCTGCCCCTGCTCTTAGCTCCTCCACTTCACTTATCTCCTCCGTCCCCAACATGAAGACAACTTGATAAAATTTGATCTTCCAAGTTTAACTAAAAGTATGTCATGGGATGTTCTAATTTTTTCACCCAAAAGAATATATACTGTATATTGCCATTCAGACAAAATATATTGGGATGCAATTTTTTTGTCCATATCACCTAGCCCTAAAAGTTTCTTTGGACAACATCAAAATTGACACAATGCTGGTAAAGTGAGAAAAAAACAGCAAAAACCCCTGATACACAAGGCTGAGTTTCTTTACATTTATAGTGAACAGACAGTCGTGCAAGTTACACTTTTTTTCCAGTACAGTCCTTCCTGAGCTAACTCGTATTACTTGTAGTGTTTAAGCATTAGCATGTTCAATATGGCGCCAAAATCTAATTTAAGAGCACACAGGTCCTCTCACACCTGCATCATTTGCACTTGCCAATCAGCTTGAGCTAAGCTTAGCATGGCTTGCTGCTAACTTACTAATGTCTTGCAGCTTAATGAATATGGGTGAAACCTGTGCTCATAAATATGGTTCTGCATCATGTTCATCGGTTTCAGATCATAGGTTACAGCATATTCTCTGTATGACTATGTGCATCAAAAGACAAAAATGTTTCCTACTGTTTTTAGTAAAGAACTCAGGCAATCAGACAACAGCAAAAAACACTATCAGATGATCAGTGCAGATTTTAACAACATGTTGCTCAGACTATTTGCTCATTGATGTAAATAGGATTTACTAGTTTTGAAATTTGGCACAGAGTGCCAGGTTTTTCAATATCCAGTCCTAGCTGAAAGTCATGTCTTGCTATTCTTATCTGATGTCACCAGTATACTTCAAATCAGCTGCTGACAGATTCCTACATTGCTTTTTGTGTCTCATGATGTTACATGAAGCCTATCATGATCCTGATCTGTGGTCAGTGCCTTTAGGTTTTAGGGAAAAAAAAACAATTTCCTTCTGTCCTCACCTCAACCAAGCAACCAAAGAACAAAACATTGCTGTCTCCAAGATTATCCCCACTGGAGCTGCTCTCCATGGGGACTCGCCCCCCGCTGGCTCCCTCAGTTCCCTCCCAGATACCACCAGAAGCATCAAAAACAACCACTTAAGAGAAAATCATAATTACAGAGGTGAAAGCTTAACATCTGAAGGGCTTATTAAGGAATGATAAACTTTATGAAAATGGAATGAAGGCTCCACAGACCGAAGGCGCACTGATGAAAAAGCCTGCAATGCCTGTGCACAGCAGTGAAGCTCATGAAGTCTCCTACATCAATTCACTCGGAGCTCACAAAGAGCTGGGAATCATCATGCAACATCAGTTTTTTTCTTTCCTGCACCACAGTCTTTAACAGAGTCTGAGTTATTTCTGTCCAACCTAAAAATCAACAATTCTTTTTCACTTAATTTTACAACTTTGGCGTTAGAAAATCATTTCATCAGATATATGACTGCTAATGTGAAACCCTCCTTTAAGTGGTCAGTTTTTATGTGTAAAAGTTTATATGGAAAAGCTGTGGAAACATGGAACTGGGATGGGGAGGAGTTGGGAGAGTGAGGGATGATGTTGGGTGGTGATCATTCAACATCTGTACCTCACTAAAGGTCTGGTCACTAAATGTAATCAAATTTCACAACAATGATCCAACATCTAGTAGAAAGCTTTCTCTGGACAGTAGAGACAGTTTCTCCAACATAAGCAGAAACTGCAAAAGAAAATATCCCTAAACTTTTGTCTATGCACCAGTGTATGCTGATGTACCGATACCCAAACATAAGATTGAAAATATGAGCAGTATAAGAGAGCGAGGACAGAAAGTAGAATATAATTACAAACCCTGTTCTTTCCTCATGTATTACTTAGCTCTCACAAGAGGCTGGCAGCTAGCTTCATTAAGCCCTCTTTAGTCTTCATTTGACTCTACAGTAGATTATTCCCATAAAGCATTTAAGCTCTGTACATTTAGCTGCTTAATGCGCAGTCGTGTCTCGCACAAGGAACAGCAGCACTATTACCACTCATTTACACACACAGCTGAGGAAAGAACAGCAGAAAAAACACCACAGCATAAAATACAGCCTCTGCCTTGGAATGGAAGTGTAGGTGAGGAAAAAGGGCAGAGAATGCAAAAGAGAGCGAGCGAGAGCAAGAGACCATGAGTGTGTGAAAGAGAGAGAGAATACCCCTGAGATACAAAGGATCAGGTAGTACAGAAGGGACTAGGACAGCCAAGATGGATGCCAGCATGGCTCATTTGTGGAGAGAGGGGCGAAATAGATGCGCAGTTCTGTGCCAAACCTAGTGTCGACTACATTCTTAGAATAAAAAAGGCCTACAGCTTTTGCTAAAACCACAGCATTATTTACTTTATTTAATATAGAGATAATATAAAATATAGAAGGCTAGTTTTTGTATAGTAATGCCTTAAGATAAAATGTCAATGATTAATAGACAATATATAAAAAATATATTAAACAGATAGACATTTTCCAACAATTCATTAGAGTAGAATTACAATCTGTTTAGTTTATGCTTTAGAAACACACAAACAGAGCCCCAAGTGATGCAGTAGTTTACAGAACTAAAAGCACTCGAGGAGCAGCTAGAGGATATTTCAGACTGGAGCAGGGGGTAACCCGAGAAATGTCATGTAACACACGTTGTAGTGAAGTAAATAACACACCAAATAACGATACCTGCATGACATACTTTCCTGTGTCGACTCCTAGACATATCCAAATCATTAGGAGTATATATACAGACCTCAAGGCTCCAAAGTTACATCACACTGCTTGAAAATGATCTAAATATTTACCCTTAGATTAATATCTGAGCTGGCTGAGTGAAGTCTCGATGCATTAAACACAAACTTCAAGTGCAATTTCCATCTGGAAACCTTATGCTGTAAGCCATCATCAATATGCCATTCTAAGCTTAAGCTCCAAGGGTCTGACTATGGCGATTTCAAATGACACACAGATGAGAACACCTGCCTGCTTCTTTAAAATTAGAGTGGTGGTGAGACAAGGAGCGTGTTGTTTTTCAACATGGTATGTGCATAACATTCAATATGCTATTATTTAAAAGGTATTCCTTGGAACACTATCTATGGGTGTACTTGTGTCGATGGTACAATGAGCACAGCATATTACCATCAGATTGTTTCTGTTTATAAATAAGGGTTTAACATACAGTTACAGTAGACACAGGAATTGCAAGCATAATCTGTGCCACCTATACTGCTGCTGTGCATACAGAGGGAGTTGATTTTCAGCAGAGGTCCAAAAGTCCAAACCGTCTGAAAAAGTGTTCTCACTCTGCAAAAGAAATGGACCTTAGTTCAGATGATCGGGATCAAATCACCCATTTCATTTGGGCCAAATTTTGGACCGTGATCCACAGCAAACCTGTTTTTGTTTTTTTTTGTGCCCACATCACTACAGCTATGACATAACACAAATTAGTGGCCAGGCCAATAAACTGAATCAACTGCGATTGCCATAGGATTGTAAAATTTTGGATCACGTCATATTAAAGTGTAAGAAAATTGTGTGTTGTGTTTAAACCCTGACTGTTCAGTGATGTACTCAAATTCCACTGTTCTGACTGCATGAAAAGTTAACTTTTCTTTTGAATTTTTAATCTGACATTTTAACTTTTATATTGAATTGTAACCCCTGTATTATAACAAGCAGAAACTGAGCAGTAAGGAAATGTGTCTCACTCACCATGTATGGAGTTTAGAGTCTAAACCACTGCTACCATTTAAGATGGAACAGAAAATGCTAATAAGAACCTGGCAAATAAAAAACAAAATTCTGCTTTGTCTAAGACAAAACATTTGGTGGGGTCAAGTTTGCTGTTCCTAGTTTGGCTGCATTCCTCCATCTGTAAATCTAGATGTAAAAATGTGTTTAAAACAAGCACGCACTGCTATAATTCATATGGAGGTTTAAACTAATAGCTTTTAAGAGACCAAAAAAAAAACAAACAAAAAAAAACCCCTAAAACTTTATGGTAACACAAATGCTGCTAGGCATACATATAACGGTATCAATAAAAGACTCCCATGCATTCTTAACATTGTTTATGGGCTTGATTTTGCAATCTTAAAGGGCTAATAACATGTATTATAAACTGCACTGTTACGTCTAACAATTCCTAAATGCACACTGCCTGAAAGCTTTGTATTTACTTTTCATTTTAGTATTTTAAACATTATAAACTTACACTATAAAAGTTTACACAGATCAGAAAATTGGCAAATCATTGTTTGAAATCATTTGGAAAAACAAACAAAATAGTAGAAACTAATAAAATAAAATGAGAAAAAAAAAAACAAACAAAAAAAACCCACTACACCACCACACCACAACACCACAAATTGTTTGTAGCTAGTAAACCATAATACAATGAATAGGCCTTAGCTCACAGTACTCCTTTGACATATACAATGTATAAGTCACCAACAAAGAGAAAAAGCTAAATGAAGTGTTGTACTAAAGACATTGCATCTAAAACATTTCTAATAATCTAATTTCTAATAATCTTACCAACAAGTTTGCACTAAACACAAGCATGTGCATTGTCTCTCATACAGGCATGTATCTACTGCAATTTACTGGAATGCACACATTCATACCAGCCATATTACTGATAAACAAAATACAATGTCCTCAGCATACAACAGTCCCTTCATTTCTTATCGTCATGAAATACACTTTCTACATGACCAATCTAGTCATCCCTGTAATTTACCACATTCCAAATTATACCAATACCATTTAAGTACTGATAAATTATAAGTAATCTAATGACCTTCCTGTTTCACAGCCCAATTACTGAGAGTAATGGCAACCAGTCACAGGTGTCTGTCAGTATACAGAGAGTTAGCACTCTCCTAAGCATCAGCTTAAAAAGATGGGCTTCACGTCACCCAGGAGAAGTATAAGCTAAGAGTGACTCTTAGAGCCTATTAGCAGCAAGTGTGATGGGGAGACCTAGCTAGAATGAAAATAAATGGAAACAAATAACTAAATTGGGAAGGAAATCCTAATCAGATGACAATTACCTGACTTATCATTTCACATATAGTTACAACCCAACCCTGTACTGAACTCTTAAAGAGACA
>CM067509.1:20540042-20625042 GCA_034509495.1 Acestrorhynchus altus
ATGAAATAATTATTATCATTATTAGTGTTTCATTATCATGACTTACCGTCTCAGAAATATGACTTAGTGTCTCATTAATTTGATTTAGTATCTCATTATTATGACTAATATATCATTATGACTGACTGTCTTAGTATTATGACTTAGTATCACATCATTGTGGCTTTAATATTCTCATTATCATGACTTACTATCTCATAATTAGGACTTATCTCATTATGACTTTAATATCTATTATCAATCAATCAATCAATCAATCAAATTGTATTTATATAGCACTTTTCACAACAAGAAGTTGTCACAAAGCTGCTTTACATAGATCCAGATCCAAGCCGCAAATTGGATGTGGAAGTGGCAAGGAAAAACTCCCTCAGACTAGGAGGAAGAAACCTTGAGAGGAACCCGGGCTCAAGAGAAGAACCCATCCTCTTCTGGTCGACACCGGCGAGCATAAACAAAGGCACAATACATGGGTATAGAAAAGTAGAAAAGAAATGAAATAAAATAAAGATAGTTTTGCTTATAGTGATACAAGTATGAATGAATAATGGCAGTGGAAAAATTTAGGTAGCATGCAAGCCGGTGTTGGTAATGAAGTCTATGCAGGTTGCGTAGTCTAATCTGGCAGTCGGTACTAAGAAGTGGATGGGTAGAGGGGTGGACCGGTATCCACCAGGCATCCGGGGCAGCTCAGGACATGGGGGGAGAGAGGTTTTATAACTAATATCTCATTATGACTTAGTATCTCATTATTATGACTTAATATAATGACTTTAATATCTGTAATATGTAGTAAATTATTGACACTCATAATTATGCCTTTAATATCTCATTATCATGACTTTAATATCTCATTATGACTTATAGTCTCATAATTATCACTTAGTACTCATTTTTATAACATTAATATCTCATTATAACTTTCTCATTATGACTTTAATATCATGATTTACTCTCTCATGGTTGACTTAGTATCTCATAATAACTTCAATATCTCATTATTAATTATCTTATTATCATGACATTTAGTATCATCAATCATTATGTTCTTCAAATGGCAGAAATGAGATTCCATACTTTATCATTTAAACCATTGTTAAGAGAATCACAATTTATAATTCCTAGATAGGCTGACATTTGAGTTCATTCTGCTACAAAGACATTTTGCATTAAGCATATTAAGCAACATATTATTGTACAAGCAACATTATGCATTTCTTAAAATCAGTTGAGGAGATATATTGTTCCAAGGTTCCACAAAGTTATTTAAGTTATTTTTTAAATTACATTCTTTACCATAAAGCTGAAGTAAGACCCCCTCCCTGCCCCATGAACAGAAAACAATCAAAACATACTTAAAGCACAGAAAGCACAATTATTGCTTGCAAACAAAATCTCAAATACATAATAAAGGAAGAGTAGCCAAGTTGGACTGTGCTTCTAAGGAATTTTATTCCTCAATAAAGAAAATTCACAGCATTACAAATATACAACAGTTTAATATGAATGCTTCACAGAATGGCAAGTAATAAAGACATACATTTCACTAAGAAATTAATTCTTACTGTCCAGTAAAAATTTGACAGCATATCAAAGTTTAAAGATTATTCAAATATGTATTCACGTTTATCTTAAAGCAGTGACAGATGAACATGAATATTTTCCAAAGACAAACCATCATTACCCCATGACAGTGTAGCCCTGTTATACAAGCAAGACAGAGGCATCACTTTTGCAATAAAATCACCATATTTTCTAAAACAAAATTCCCAGGCTCACATCTTGATATCCTCATTTCCTTGCGTTTTTAATGTAGCGTCATTTTTCAAGTGGCAGTACTTTAACCACCCACTAGTAGACCTCAGTGAACTATATAAGTGCACTATAGAAAATGCCCTTACTCTCCATATATTGGTCATGTTTTTCTGTTATGGAAATGACATTTTTCCATGAAGAGATCATTGTGGTTTTTTCCTTAGACATGTGTGGCTAACACCATACAGAGGCCATGATGTCAGTATGTCTTAAAGGGTCCCTTTCATGGAAAACTGAATGTCCATTCTCTTTATTGAAATAGACATTTTAAGTAATGTTTAAACATATGTTTCACCCCCAATCCATACATTAACTAAGCTACAAAAACAGCATGCTTTGAAATTATGTTTATTTCTGATATCACATAAATCAACTCATTTACACATCTTAATGTTTCATCAGCCTACTGCAGTATTTCAGCTTTGAATGAATTTTGAATGAAGTACAATGCAGAATAGACAAAACGTAAGAAAAATGTAGACTATTGGCCTATTAAGGTTTCCGATACTTGCTCTGGATCCACACTCTGCGCATTACCACTTTCTTTGCTCGGTTCACTTGTAGCCTCCTGTCCTCTAGGTTCTGAATCTCCTCCAAACCAGCGTTCATGAACAGCTGATGTACCTCCTCTGAGGAAAAAACAAAGATCCTTTCCATAGTATGCATCACATGATCAGTCATTATGGGCTTAAAAGGAAATAAAGACAGTCAGCAGTTGCTGGTTTGACAGTTTTTGGACAATCTTAATATGGATTTTAAGGTTTGGGGAATTTTTTTTTACCTTTTGTAAAAAAATATACACGGGTTCCATCTTGTCGCATGTAGAAATTCTCTGACAAACACTGACCTGCA
The DNA here is from genome assembly GCA_034509495.1 of Acestrorhynchus altus. Lineage (NCBI taxonomy): Eukaryota > Metazoa > Chordata > Actinopteri > Characiformes > Acestrorhynchidae > Acestrorhynchus > Acestrorhynchus altus. The sequence goes on from CM067509.1 coordinate 20,542,710, forward strand.
ATAGCAAAATATCATAGATGTAAATCTCAAACCTAAAGTCTAAACTTAATAGTGATTGGACTAGATTATGGTTGTTTCTGTATATAATTATATTTATTTATAACATTTTTTTTCACATTTGTTATGATAGAGTACGTAGATGTGACTGCTGTAACCACTTACATCATATAGTTTTTATGCTTAAAAGTATGTAAAAACCCAGCATACTTTCTTAAATATTATAATAGATTCATTATAATATGAGAGCCTGCATCTTTGTCATCCTATTGTATCAACACTTGCACCTCAGTCACTAAAGCTTCAGTCCCTCTTATTGACTATGCTGAAGCTTTAATGTACGCATAGTACACATAGTACACATAGTACACTTCGAATTGTTGTCAGACTTATATACAGTACAAAAGTACCTCCAAAAGTAGTGGTACAGTGAGGCCAATCCCAATATTTTTGCTGTAAATTGAAAACATTTGGGTTTGAAATTAAAACATTAATTTGAGACAAAAGATCAGCATTTTAGCTTTTATTTCCAGGTATTTCCATCTGGGTCTGATACAGTTCAGAATATAGCTCATTTTGCCTGAACCCATCCTTTTTTCCTGTGAGAAAATGTATTGGAACAGATCAACTTCAAATAGATTAAAAGTTCCAAATCATTTGCTTGAAAAAGCTGCATCAAGCCTGTGACCCACTGATATCACTAAACTTTGCTTTGTTCTTTTGTGATGCTATTCCAGGCATTCACTACAGCCTTTTTCACTAGTGTTTGTTTTTAGGTGTTCCCCCTTCAGTGTCCTTTTCAGCAGGTAAAATGCAGCTCTACAGGGTTTAAGACTAGAATTTGTCTAGGCCAGTCTAAAACCTTCCACTTCTTGCCCATGATAAACTCCTTTGTAGTTGGTAGTGTGTTTGGGGTCATTTTCTTGCTGCATGATAAAGTATCTTCCAATAAGTTTGGTTGCATCTTTCTTTGGACATACAAATGTTTCTGTAGATGTCCATTAATTGTACTGTTGCCATCATGTGTGACATCATGAAAATTAATGACCCTGCCCAAAAAGAAGCCAAGCAAGCCCAAGCCATGACATTACTTCCATTGTGTTTCACAGATGAGCTCATATGTTTTGGATCATGTACAAATACTTTCTTTCTCCAAACTTTAGTCTTTCCATCACAGTGGTAAAGGTTAATCGTTGTTTCATTTTTTTCATCATCATTACATCATTTGTTTCAGTCTCTGAGGCTTGTCTCTGTACTTCTTGGCAAATTCCAGCCTGACCTGGTTTGCATCTTCTGGAGAAAAATCTCTACTTTTGTCCATGAAGATCTTCTGTGAACAGTAGATTGTGATACCATCACTCCTGCCCTCTGGAGGTTGTTGCTGATGAACTAACAATTGTTTTAGGGTCGTTCTTTACAGCACTTACCATATTTCTCTCATCAATTGCTTGTTGTTTTCCTACCTGTTCATCATCTGTTACAGTTACATATGTTTACATTTATGACATTTAGCTGATGCTCTTATCCAGAGCGATTTACAAGATCATATTACATTCTTCTTCAGGATGTTCCAGACAGTTGTACTGGCTATGGCAAATATTTGTGCACTGGCTCTGATTGATTTTCCATCTTCTCTCAGCTTCACAATTGCTTGTTTTTCACCCATAGACAGCTCTCTGCTTTTCATGTTGGTTACTCCTCTAACTATATATGCTCAGGCAAAACCCAAATCTGAAACTGAGTGTCAACATTCAATGCTATTTACTGTGTGAAAAAACAATATAACAGGACACACCTGCGCAACAAACACACCTGTCAGTCACATGTTCCAACACTTTTGCTCACAAGCAAAAAGTGCTATTTTCTGAACTCTGTATAAAATACTGATATAAATACCTGGAAATAAAAAACTGACATGTTGGTCTTTTGTCTCATGATCATATTTTAGTGTCAAATCCAAATGTTTTCAGTCTAAAGTCAAAAATAAAGAGATTGTCCACACTGTTCCAATATTTTGTGGTGCAAGAAAGTATGTAGTCAACCACTGATTGTGCAAGTTCTCCTACTTGGAAAGATGAGAGAAGTCTGTAATTTTCAGCATAGATACACTTCAACTATGAGAGACAAAATGAGAAAAAAATAAGGAAATCACATTGTAAGACTTTTAAAGAATTTATTTGTAAATTATGGTGGAAAATAAGTATTTGGTCACCCCCAAACAAGCAAGACGTCTGGCTCTCACAGACCTTCTCCTTTAAGAAGCTCTTTTGTCCTCCACTTGTTACCTGTATTAATGACACCTGTTTGACATCGTTTTCTGTATAAAAGACACCTGTCCACAGCCTCAAACAGTCAGACTCCAAACTTAAACATGGCCAAGACCAAAGATCTGTTGAAAGACACCAGGAAGAAAATTGTAGACCTGCACCAGGCTGGGAAGAGTGAATCTACAATAGCCAAGTAGGTTGGTGTGAATAAATCAACTGTGGGAGCAACTGTAAGAAAATGGAAAACATACAAGTCCATTGATAATCTGGGGCCCCACACAAGATCTCATCCCATGGGGCCAAAATGATCATGAGAACAGTGAAAAAAAATCCCAGGACTACATGGAGGGACCTGATGAATGACCCACAGAGAGCTGGGACCAAAGAAACAGATTTGGAGAATTTGGAGAATATCACTTGGTCAGATGAAACCAAAATAGAACGTTTTGGTAAAAACTCAACTCGTCATATTTGGAGGAAGAAGAATGCTGAGTTGCATCCATAGAACACCATACCTACTGTGAAGCATGGGGGTGGAAACATTATGCTTTGGGCCTGTTTCTCTGCAAAGGGAACAGGATGGCTGATCTGTGTTAAGGGAACAAAGAATGGGGCCATATATTGTGAGATTTTAAGCCAAAACATTTCCATCAGTGAGATCATTGAAGGTGGAGCGTGGCTGGGTCTTCCAGCATGACAATGATCCCAAACACACTGCTCGGGCAATGAAGGAGTGGCTATGTGAAAAGCATTTCCATACCTCAACCCCACAGAAAATTTATAGAGGGAGTTGAAAGTCCATGTTGCCCAGCAACAGCCCTAAACATCACTGTTCTAGAGAGCTGCATGGAGGAATGGGCCAAAATACCAGCTACAGTGTGTGCAAACCTGGTGAAGACTTATAGGAAACGTTTTACCTCTGTCATTGCCAACAAAGGTACTGAGGTGAACTTTGTTATTGACCAAATACTTATTTTTCACCACAAGTTACAAATAAATTCCATTTCCTGGATTTTTCCTTTTTTTTTTCTCATTTTGTCTCTCATAGTTGAAGTGTACCTATGATGAACATTATAGACCTCTCTCATCTTTCTAAGTAGAAAAACTTGCACAATTACTGACTAAATACTTTTTTGCCCCACTATATATTCAGGGCATGAAACCTATTTATAATGTATCAGTGGTTTTGACAAGAGCAGGGTGAGTCCCCCTTCTTAGTCTTGGCTCACTTAGGGTTACAAAATCTTTGTAAAAAGTTTTTCCACATCATCAGGTTGTAAAAAGTGATGTGCAAATGTGACTTGATTTGATGTCCACCCCATAAGAGTGGAAAAACAACAATTATGACTCTATATAGATGCGCACAATCTAATATTAATCTCAAAACATAAGTTAGAGTAGCACAGGTCCATCAAGGAGACATTGGTGGATTTTTAACGCATACAAATGTGCTGTCTTCTCTTATTCTTGACAGATAAATTAGGGCAGTTACATGGCAAAGTCTACAAAGCTAACTTTACTCTGCAGATAACAGAGGGTTAAAATATCCATGTGGAAATAAAAGATAAGATTGTCTGAGCATGAGAAAGTATGTGTGTGCTGGGTGTGGAGTCAATCATTTGTTTCGCTTAATCTTATTTTGTTTTTTTACTCCATTGGTGTCAAGACTAAATGGTGGTCATGTGATTCTCAAAACCCTCCAGCTGCAGGTCACTACTCTAATCTATAAGCTTTCATTATAGCATTTTTCAAGCAAAATATAGCCTAGCCTCAATACAGAAACATATGTTCACCTTAATAACGTATTGTACAATAGCTGTTTAAAAGACTTTAGTTTAACATCAAACCTAGCAAGGCTTGGTTCCCTACTTTTGCATGTACTAACAGGTTCTATATCTTGTAAAATAAATTAAATGAAAAATAAAATACCTTTTTTGAACCGTAGCTGTGACAAATCATATCTGCCATGGTCTCTGAACAGGATCATTCCTCCATGCTTCAGATAGCCAGCCAAATGATTCAGCACTCCTTGCATCCTATTGTGGTCAGAAACAGTAACAAACATTCAGTCCATTGAGACAGAGACAATATACAATGTTGTCATCAGATTAACATTGACGAACATGGACATAGGATTCAATATTCAGAAGTAATACATTTAGTTACAGCCAAAAACAGAGTAAACTGAATTAATGGAAACCCACAATTATATATACACAGATGGTCCATAATACTATCAGCTCCAAAGATCATGCAGGAGCACTCTGTAGTTTTATAATTAGAGCTTGTAGTCAATCTGTTTCTCTGCCTACATTGTAGCCTCCTTTTGCTGGTCAGGGCCACTACAGAGCAGGTATTATGTGGGTGGTTGTGTTGGTACTAGTGGATTAGTGTTTAAACCTCTCATTGTTACCACTGAACTGAGAATAGTAATATCCAGCCAACAACACAAACTGTAAAGAAAGATGAGCTTCTGTGTCTGACTTTATATCTACAAGGAGGAGCAAATAGCTAGGAGTGCCTAATAAAGTGGACAGTGAATAGACAGTGTTTAAACCCTCCAGCAGCACTGCTATGTCTGATCCACTCATACCAGTGTAACACACACTGACATGCCAGTGGATTACAGTCTGTAATTGTCAAACTACAAAGTGCTCCTGTATGGTGGAGTTGATAAAATGAGCAGTGAGTGTAGAAACAAATATATTAATGCTGTCACGTAAAAATGTTTTTACCAGTTTACAGGAGAAGGAAAACTCCAACTTAACTTTTAGTGAAAATAAATGTAAAAATATTTAATTCCAAGTCACTTTGCAGCATTTATATAAGACAATTCATGGACAGAATATAAAGAACAACAGCCTGATTCACGTTAAAAAAGCAAAAAAGGAGCTATTGCATGTTGACAACAAATTTTCTTGTGCAAAATCTGTCCTCTGTCCTTAATACACACAGAGTTTCATTATTTAGAGAAATATTTTTGTCTCAATAATAGTCTTTCTCAGGTTGTTAACTGAAATCTGAGCAGTCCATCATGTGGAAAGCAAATAGTCTGATTAGAGTCATATAGTGCATTACTATCTTTCTTTTATGCCTCTACCTAACCTGAGCTCGTAACATCATCCTGAACTCTATAATGAGCCCACATGGTCAGAGCAAGGCTGCCTGACTCTGTAATAACAGTAGACTTCAAAATATGAAGCATGAAACCATGCTTACATCAGCAGATCAGATGCTGCACAATAATATACAGTAAATATTATTTGTGATCAGTGTTTGGCTTTCTCCAACAATTAAACAATGAAAGTCAGTATTGGTTACAAATTGACAATACACAGTTACACAATGGACAATATTAGACATGAGTTTTTGATTCTCTTAACAGATAAAATCTTGGGGCGTTTACATGCTTGTGTTGTTTGCTAACTATTGCTAACTATGGGAGTTTGTTTGTTAATAGGCTCCTTTTGCTTATATTTAGCATTTAAATGGTCTCTTTCATGAAAACTGAAGTTCCCTTACTGTACTCAAATAAAGAAGTCTGAATAGTCACATCATCTCAAATATGAACACTACACTGTAAAAACAGGCTGTTCTGAAATCGCTCTCTCATATGACCAATTTATTTACATATCTCAGCGTATTCAGCCTACCACAGTTTAGCCATGTCCATTTTTGTTGTAATTCTCAGGAGTGATACACCAAAAATACGAGGCAGCCAATCAGAACAGAGAAAATTTACATTATGTTTTTCTTAAAGGTAAGGTAACAAACAGCCTGCTTAATTTTAAGGGATAAAAAGAGGTTAGAATAGTACAATAAAAAAAATTATTATAAGAAAATTTGGGTTAAAGGTGAGTAGATGTTGCTCTCTACCAATGTCACACCCAGTACAATATTGTTTGGCACAGGCATTTGTTAGCCATTGTATTGGAACTGCAAACCCAGCATTTTCCTCCAAGTGTGTTGGCTGCCCAGCAATGATGCAATGGCAGCAGTTCAAAATGAGGCAGTGGCTGATTTCACATGTAGCAAAGGAAACGTGCTTGTCTTCACCCTCCTAAAGTTGGGAGCATCATATGTGATAGGGGTGTGTCCTAACAGGGTAGGGTAATTGGCACTTCCATATTATGAATAAAATAAAATTATACTCAGTTAAAGTGACTGAGGATGACACTCCAAAGGTTTTCACAGAATACAGGCATATGATGTACAAAAGGACTAAAACATCGTGATGAATAATCATGATTAACATTCTACCTATTTTGCCATTGTTCAGCTCAAACAGAAAGAAGCACAAAGAACAGTGAGAAAAACAGGAGCTGGTAAACAGACAGAAAGCCAGAAAGCAGACAGGATCCGACTCAGAGGCCATCTATAACAGCTCACTCTACATGGAGAAGCATCGCTGCGAGTTACACAGAGCAGACTCCTGAAGGCCTGCCTGTTTGCACTTAATTCTCTTGGAAATGAATCATGAATACTTAAGGTCTGTGGCAAATATGTAAACCAACAGTGTCAAACATTCACACAGGGCAGAATTTTCCAGAACATCTCTCAAGCGGTAGAGTAAGATGTCTAAAGCTTGTACACACAGTCTGAGCAAGGTGGAGGAATGTTTATATTTAAAGCGGAAAATACTAGAACCACCACTCAGGATGACAAACTATCAAGGTAAAATATGTTTGTTATCATCTAACCCTATAAAATGTTACATAAGGTGTATAAATCCCAATGAATGTGAAGTAGAAATTCACTTTGGTACAATGCAGTGGGCTGTGTTCATAAAACACACTACCATATATAATGTTCTGGTAACATTACATTTTCTTTGTTTACTACTGATCTGTTTTACAGTGTAATTGGGACTACGGATCTTTTTCATCATTTCTATGGCATATTAGCAATGCATAAAAGAACACAAAATAAAATAAATAAATAATGAACACAACATCTGGATAAATCAGGGGCTAAATTTACCAGAAGCCAATGTTGATTTAATATTTTTTAGGTTGTGCTCTGATCACACCTAAAAGTTCAACAGATCATACACATACACCCACACAGTTGGTTAGCCAATATATATTTAAAAACACATTTGTGATCTGTTCAATAGAGTCAAATATTGCAACTGCAGTTGTAATGGTTGGTGTGGTGCAACAGATAACAACTCCATTGAGCCACCACACCATGTGGCTTGAGGTTTGATTCCCAGTCTGGACAATTATGCTGTTCTATACCAATAAGAGTTCTTTGGCAAGATTCCTAACACTGCTCTGACCCACATCTGTAATGTGAAGAAACCTTGTAAGTTGCTCTGGATAAGAGCGTCTGCTAAATGCCATAAATGTAAATGTAGGTGTGCATTAGGAGAAAGCAGAGCACAGAATCAAATATTCATCTTATTTTAAAACCCAGCTTACAGTGCAGCTCAGCCAATCAGAGTTGCACATTCAGATTGAGGAAATAATCAATGTTGCTGCTTAGTCTTAATTTAAAATTAAAGTCATCAACTTTTCTTTCACTTCTGTGCTAAGCTATGCCTAAGTTATGCTTTGACACTGCAATGATTTTGTTTGCAGATGTTTACTATTTATTTATTGTTGGTGCATTTTTAACAAACTACTGTTTCTTTAGTTGCACTGACAGTTTTGTCCATTTTGGCCTTTACCACAGTATAAATACCACAGTTATAAGGTGCACAAAAACAATGCTACTCACTGGCACAGTTTTCTCTTTTTAATACTGTTGACGACTGAAACGTTGAGGTGAAGACAGGAAGCTGATTTTGCAGGCAATGCAGGGGAATTCCGTAGATAAAATTTAGGTGTTTCAGGAAATGGGTTACCAATCAGGTGTGAGTTTAGCAGGCCTTGCCATGTTTCAAGAACATGAACATGGTTATTCGCTATTTACTTCTGGTCTTTACCAAACAGATTTATGAAAATGCACCAGGCCTCGAATTACAGAGATTCTTGAGAATTTCAAAAAAAGAGTTAAAAAAGCTCATCATACTGGAAAAGATTACAAACATATCTAAAGTAGGCTTGGATTCCTCTAACCATTAGGCAGCAGTTGATATACAAATGGCAGAACTTCAGCACCACTGTAAATCTCACAAAAAGTGGCCTGCTAGCAGAAGTCATTTTGGGGCAAAGGTTAATAATAATACAAGAATAAAGTCGGACTGCACAATCATCATTGTAATGATCAGCATCATCATTATAATGTGGGCATCACAGGATGCTGATGTCAGGGAAATCTATTTAAATGTAACTTTTTGCTGCTTGATGCAAAACAAAAATTCACATAGTTCTCATTTTCCAAGTTATATCTAATATAGGCAGATTATACCTTCCCAATATAATTTATTCCATATCTTGTGCATATTGTGCATATTAATACCATGTTGGATCACTGACATATGGTAACTCTTGGTGAAAATTACTGTATTTTTCACAAAATAGATCTCAGACAAATCTATTGTAGTGTCATGTGTATTTTTTTTCCACCATCATGCAGCTCTAGTAGAAAGGTGTGCATGGCAAGTTAGCAAGGAGGAAGCTTGCTCATGTGAAGTTTGCTCATAATCATGTGGATAAATCAGCCTAGTGGATGACAGATTAATTCAAATAGAGCTTGTAGATATAAATTAAATGTTGTTTGGCAACATAAGAACCTCATCTGAACTGTTAAGCATGGGGGTGGCCGTTTCATGGTTTGAGACTGCTCTGCAGCCTTGTACTTAGGCCAGTTTGCCATTGTTAATCGATCTGTGAATTCTGAACTGTACCAGCAAATTTCTCTTTGAACTTAATTTTCAGATTTACCAATATTTTATCACTCAAACTGTGAACCCAAAATACCTAATAAGGGACATGTAGGCTCCCTGGTTATTTTAAAATGATTAAATACATTTGCTACATTTGCATTGTAGATATTGCAACCTCAGGAGGGATTTATCATTTTACATCAAACCACTATGAATAATTCCAATTTGTATCTTAATAATTAAACTATGCAAAAATTATAATATTGTAATTCCCCTTCAAGGAAAGTAGCTTGTTTAAAGTCAAGGATGAGGCTGTGTGTTATTTCAGCATAACAAAAACCTGCGACTGTGCAGGAATTATATGGTGTATATTCCAAAAGAAAATTAATTTACTCATTTTCTGCCAGACAAATAGGTGCATGCACAGTGATTAATAAGCCTACACACATGTGGCTGGTGTGCACTACCCTCCACACCTGTGCATCCTACCTTTCAGGATGGATGGAGGACAGCACGAAAACCAGTAGAATAACATCCAGGCTCCCATGAGGAAAGGGAAACAGGGACGCACCATCACAAACGTCCTGCACAAAGGCATGGCACACTGCTGGGTCATAGTCTGGATGCTCCTGTAAGGTGGCAAAAGAGCCCTTGTCCTTATATGACTTAAATCAGGACTGCCCAACCCTAATTTGATATCCTACTGTTATAGGGCATGACATGTACAGTGGCAGTGCTCTACAGTGTTAATGTAGGACTGTTGTCTGGACTCTGGTGGAATCAATTACGATTAAAAGTGACAACATGGTTTTAATACAATGCACTTGAATTATTCAACTATTTTTGTTTGTCATATGCAAGATTAAGAAAGAACCCATGTGAATACATAAAACAATCTGTCAAATCATAAAGCTCACATTTTATTTGTATATTTTTTTAAATGACAGTGCCTTGGCATCTCCTTCAGCTTGCTGTGGACTACATTTCCCTGTCCCTGTGCAAACGTATTCAGTGTGCTAGCAGCCTGCTGCTGTCATTTGATAAAAGCCTCTGCATTCTGACAGCATCAAATATCCACCAGGCCAACAGGCGCACACGCACACACACACACACACGCACACACACACACACACACACACACACACACACACACACACACACACAGCAGCCATTTTGACTGACTGATCCTCTGTCAGCAAAATGGATGAAGATAACACAAAATGAAGGCTGGGAAGAGCTACTGTTGTCCTTCTGACTAAATGACAGTTTACTCGTGGGCTTCACTGCTGAATGTTGATAAGGTGCACTGGTTACATCTGATTTCACATTAAGTAGGGATTGCAGATTTTTCTTTACCTTGACAAGCTCAATCGCTTGAGAAGAAAAGTCCAAGCAGTACAGGAATATGTTACTGCCCCTGGGTGGAAAAAACAAAACAAAACAAATAAAAATCATGCACTTCTTTATGTAACAGTTAAATAACATTCAATTTTTATAAACAAACATAAAGCAATACAGAGCAAACAGACCATTATAAGTGTTCAGTTGTAAAAGTGAGAATAGTTCCATAATCAATCTGCTTTTAGTGCTTTTAATTGGCAACATTGGCACTCAAGATTAACTGATCTTGTGCATCCAAGTATTACAACTTTTGTTCATATATCAAGATAAATGTTTAAAGCAGTAAAGTTGACCTTTGCAATTAGAATCATGACTAAGTAAGAATCCAAACACCTGGAATATATGTTTTTATAAGTTAAACAAAGCAGAAACATATTAAACAAAAATTATTAATTATCCACTGATAACAAAAATACCACCATCAGGTCACACAAAGTCTTCAATGTCCAATATAAAAACAAGTGTCTCCAAAAAATACACCAATTAATAACCAAATTAACAGAATTTGGTTAGGAATACAATAAGGAAATGCTACAAAAAAAAAATGTATTGTACAATGCACACTAATGCTTTCTAGAGCAGAGATCATAAATTTTAAATTTAATGAAAAGCAATAAGTAAAATCCTCCACAATATGCTGAGCTATTCTCCAACATGCTGTATTTGTGGTTTATGTATAATTAATGGCACTTTAGAAACAATATGGCTTTGTAACTAATTTAAATTGTATAGCTAATGTATTATGATCTTTTCAAATGAACTGTCCCATACACTAACAATCTGTGTCAATTTACTGTGTCCTATGTTACATAATAGAACACCCTGTGCATCGATTTGAAATATTATAACATCACAGACAAAACTTTGAATAGACTGTATGCTTTCATAACCTGATTGTGTTGATAACAGGGAACACACTGTTGCCTGCACCACAGCCCACCTAAACAACATACACAAATATATATACATCAACTATACAAACTACACATCAGATACAACTTAAGAGTAACAAGTGTAGATTAAGAACAAAGTAAGTGTAAATATTTCATTCATAAATGGCCTTTATGAAATGTCAGTAACCTCAAGTATCCTGAAGGCAGCGTGTTGTCCAGGGAAAGCAACAGTGTCATGAGATTTGTCTGCAGAACCACAACTGGTGTGTTGCTGCTGCTGCGCATCAAGTTCATCAGGACTGTCCGTGAGTGAGTCTTTGTAGCAGCTTACCCTGCTGACCTGGTCAGTCGCCCTGCTCTCCCACCCCCCTGAGCTATGGCTGGCCTCACAGCCCTGGGGCAAGAGCTCTGGGAACTCAGAGAAAAGCCACTGCCGATTTTTGAAAAACTTGTTCCGGTGCATCTCATAAAATTTGTTCCAATACTTGTAAGCATCTTTGTCATACCTTACTGGAAGCACACAAAGAGTTTAAAATCAAACAATGCCACAACATATCATCAAATATGTTCACATTAGGTGGTCCTAGGGCTGGCCAGTATATAAATATTTACATTTACATTGGGATATAAAGAAATCACAATATGATCATAAGTGATTTAATTTATTGTTTTCACTTGAGTCTATTAAAACATTAGCGATTTAAAGTTTATGCTCTTCATGAATCATAGCAGTTATAAGAGGTAAATTTTGATGATTAAGATCATTTTAATTTATAGGTATATCCTGTAGAGATGGATGATACTAATATGAAGTGTTTGGACAATGGCACTTTTTAAAAAACTATTAATTAAACTATTGATATGCAGTCCAAAAAGATGAGGATACAAGTGAAGGAGGTTTTCATTAAAGAAACAAAACATACCAATCAGAGAGAGAGAGAGAGAGAGAGAGAGACAGAGAGAGAGAGGAGCATTAGGAGTAGCCAAATCAACAATTTGGTATATTCTAAAAATTCAAGGAATGCACTCATGGGACCTGAAAACCTGGAACACAAGCAGAAACTGAAAGCTGTTGAAGGAAACGCCTCTTTTAGTGATGTCCATGCTGCAGACCTGTGGCAGCAAAAACATTGCAGCCATTCAAAATATTACAAAGTATTAAAATACTTGTAATATTGATATTTTTATTATATTGTCTGGTTATTTGTGAGCCTATGTAAAAAAATGCCTGTGATTCCTCAACAGATGCCAGAAACCTTCATTCAAAGCTGAACTAATGCTTTTTAATCAAATATTTACTGCTTAATATTGATTCCATTAAGGTGGTGAACAGAGTCAAAATGAAAAAAAAGTGTCACTGTCCAAAAACATATGGACCTGATTGTATATGCAGCTTATCTTTTTCAAATGTGTTTTTTTTTTCAACTTTGAAAAAACTGTTGTTCATTTAAGTCAAAAACATTCTGGAGAAGAAGTAATTGCTAATATAATGAATAGTGACAGCTCTAGCTTATATGCATTCCTGCAGTCATTCAAATGATAATCCATACATTAATGGCTTGACCTTACCTTGCTCTTCAACTGGAATCCGGACTCTGGAGTTTTCCTCTGCTTTTACTTTAGCTTTTTCAAACTCCTCTAGTGACCACTGAACATGATCCCTAAAGCATATAAATAAATCATACATGGCTTTGTCAGCAAATCAGAAAAAAAAATGATTCTACCTCTCATTATGAGTAAGGTTAGGAGATTCATCCTAATGTCAAATGACAGAATTCTTTCCCCATAAAGTTCCTTGACATGATTAATTTAAAAGTTGCTTAACAATCCTACCACATGTTATGCTGGAAGATGTCATCAGGATTGGTCAGGATTCTGGCTCCTAAGGGTACAGGTGGCCGTCCACTGTGGAGTCTGTATGGGATAAGTCTAATACCATGGCCAAAAACTGACATGGTCAACTTCCCCAGTCCTCTCATTTTCTCTCATTCATTTGATAAGGAGAGCTACAACAAAGCAATCAACAGTTATTCACTATTTCAGATGTATTTTTTTTTGTCACAGAAAATAACAAGAGAGATGCATGTCCCTTCATAATACAGTCAATGCCACACTGTTTACATAATTTCCACCATTAAAGTCAGTGTAAACTGGAAATTCTATATATAGTGATTTATTTCCAAATAAATATCAGGGAAGGTCTATGAGCAAGCCAAGCATTGTCATGTGATGACCGGCAGGGTAAATGGGTTGTGAAATTATTTTATTTTGATTTTATTGATTAATACTCTGGGTGGCATGGTGGCACCAAGGTTGTGCATGTGTCATGCTGCTCCAGGGGCCTGGAGTTGTGGGTTCAATCCAGTTTCCTTCTGCCTCCAAAAATGCATGTGGTAGGTGAATTGGCCAAGCTAAATTGCCCCAGGGGTGTGTGGCTGTGTGTGTGTGTGTGGGGGGGGGGGTGAATGTGGTACCCTGTGTTGGACTAGCACCTTGTCCAGGGGGCCCTATCTGTCATTATAAGATAATGACTGACTAGTTAATATTCTTTCTCCCTGCCCACTAGTACATGATGATGTAATCAAACACCAGAAGAGCCATTTAAGAGGTGGCCATATTTATTACATTTTGATGGTAACAAAGGGAGCACGGAGTATAAACCTCTCCCCCCAACCAGACAGGTCACCTTCATCTTCATTTACCTATTACAGGCATATATAATCTCCAATATGTAATCTCTCCCTCTATTTACCTGGTGTTGGACCAAAGAGGATGGGGTCCCCCATTTGAGCCTTGGTCCTCTCAAGCTTTCTCCTTATTTACATCTTACGAGTTTTTCCTTACCAACATGGCTTACTCAAATCAAAGCTTGTACATAAGATTTATTTGTTGTTCTGGTTCTGTCATGATGACAGGCCTCAGAGATTGTTTTCTAGGATACTGTAGATATTTTAAGGGGAGTGAAAAGTTCTGCTCATAGCACTTTTGTTGTTTTGGGCAAAACGGAAAATTAACTGCTGAGCTTGGACGATGCAAGTATGAATTTTTGGTCATACTGTTGGAGCACTAGACTGGCTTTCATGGTCAGCAGAAATCAACAACAAGACGTTTATTAGACAATGGCATCACCATATTGACAGATTCCTTCCAGTGGTTTTATATTTAGTCATCAGTTTTTCATTTTCTCCCTTTCTCATTCAATTTTTAAGTGTTGCTGTTAGCATAACATCCAGATCCCCAGTGTTGGCTCTGGTTGATCAGACAAACAGTTCACAGATCTGCAATACTGTACTGATCACTGATCGGGATCAGACCAACTAATCATCTGTTCAAGGTAAATCCTGTTGAATATACTGGCACTTTGAGGTAAATGAGAGAGAACAGCAGAAGCATAATTAGTGAGGGCTTTAGGGTTGGGGCTGCCCTACAGAATCAGAACAATAAGGAATGAAGGGTTCAGGAGTCTGCTCACTACTAAACAATTGGATTGCAACACTCCACAGTTTCAGCTGCCTAACAAATGCCAGAATGAGTGTCTAAGGGTTTGAGTTGCCTTAAAACACAGGAAGTGAGTGGCTCAGGGTTTGGGTTACCTTAAAACAGAGGGAGTCTCAAGCTGCAACTTTGCTTCCCCTGGAAAAACTGCAAAATTCAAAACAGACAAATTTTGAAAACTTTGGATCCCCTGTGGACATAAGTATATAAAAAACATTCTATTTTTTATTTTTTTTATTTTATTATTTCCTGTATGCTGGCCAATTCTGTCAGAACTATATACATGATTGTAAATTATGAAAATAATGCAATTAAAAAAAAATAAAACAACAACAACTGAAAAACTTCTTAATACAGGAGTGAGGGACTCCAGGTTTGGCTTGAATTAAAATGCAAAGAGTGAGAGGCTCAGGGGTTAGGTTGCCTTAAAAGTAAAGGCATGACTGTTTTGGGATTTGAGTTGCCTTAAAATGCATGGCGTTACAGGCTCAGGGTTTGGGTTGCCTTAAAAGCCAGGGAGTGAGGGGCTTAGGGCTTGGGCTGCCTTAAAATGTGGTCCTACTAGCTGTTGATATGGGTCTTTATAAAAGTTTTCACCATTTCAGGAGCCATTATCTGTTGGTTTGCATGTGGGACTGTGTGAAAACAGGACTACCATTGAGTTGTGATCCTGGGGCATGTATTTGTGTGAGGGCATTTGGTATCTTTCTGATTGCACAATGTGTGTGTGTGTGTGTGTGTGTGTGTGTGTACTCTGTTCACAAGTGTGGAATCAGATTCTTTATCCAAATAATATTAAGGATCAGTGTTAGATCATTTCCAAACTAATTCCAATGTGATGCTGGTCCTCTTCAACTTCACTGATATCATGATTATACCTACAAATTAATATGTAGATTGTTAATTCAGTGGTGCTGAAAATTCCAAAATGCATTTTAACTTGCCAGCACTCAGGCCTCTCTTGTTCTTGATTAACTACTGTACAGCTGATAGCTTGTCTGGGCTTGTTTGATGGCACTTATTTGGCTGACCAACACAGTACAAAAGATAATACAAGATATTGAAAGGTAAAGTCTGGAAGAAAACCCCATCTGTCACCCTTAAATGTTATATGTATGTAATATGAATATGTAATAATCTTAATAATTTAGATCAACACACATCAATATGTAAAACTGTAATATGTAATTACAAGCCTATTCTCTATTTTCTATATTCACATGTTGCTCCAGAGAGAATGGGGCTTTTGATCCTTAGTCCTTTCAAGATTTTTCCTCACCACTGTTGCCTCTAGATTGCTCAAATGGAGGCTTAGACATCAAATTTCTTTGTTGTTCTGGCTGGGTCACGCTGACATTTGTTCAGGCATTGGGATATTGTTTTCTAGGGTGTTGTTTATGTTTTCTGATGACTGAGATGTTCTGCAGAAGGCTGTTGTCAAGATGCTTTTGTTGTGTTGGGCAGAACTGAAAATGAACCAGAGGGCTCTGACTGCAGGAGTTTGAACTACAGGCTATTTGAGTGACATTCCTAACCTCTCATCAGTGGTTCATGGATGCATGTTCTATGTGTCATGCACCAACTTGTGAATGTGTTATTAGACATTGATAATTCATCACACAATGATGTTTTGAAATTGTGCAATAGGATAAGTCTCATACATTTTTATGCCATTAAATATTTTAATGCTGGTCCACAATTTTTGATCTTGCCCACAGCATGTCAACTATTGGGCAATTATCAGAGAAACCCTTTAGGTACTACTGAACTGCCAAAGTGAGAAACGTTTGTTTGATTTTTTTTGAAAATGTATTAAAAATAAAAACACACAAATAACGATTTCTGCAGCAGTCCACCAGTTTGTATGGTAGAGTGGCTAGATGGAAGCAACTTGACATCCCATCTGGAGTTTGCCAAAAGGCACCTAAAAGACTCTCAGACCATGAGAAATAAAAAGATTTAACTTTTTGGATTGAATGCCAAGCATCATGTCTGGAGGAAACTGAGCACTGCTCACCACCTAGCTGATACCATACAGTGAAGCATGGTGGTGGCAGCATCATGCTGTGGGGATGTTTTTCTGCAGCAGGAACCAGGAGACTAATCGAAATACAGAGATATCCTTGATGATAACCTGCTCTGGAGTGCTCTGGACCTCAAACTGGGATGAAGGTTTATCTTCCAACAGGACAACAACTCTAAGCACACAACCATGATAACAAAGGAGTGGCTTTGGGAAAACTGTGAATGTCCTTGAGTGGCCCAGCCACAGCCCAGACTTGAACCCGATTGAACATTTCTTGAGATATCTAAAAATGGTTGTGCACCAATGCTCCCCATCCAGTTGATGGAGCTTGACAAGTTCTGCAAAGAAGAATGGTGACAAGGGTTGATAAAGTATGTGTATATATATATATATATATATATATATACATATATATATATATATATATATATATAGTAAATAAAGTATAATATAATAATAAAATGGTATTATTTCTATTATTGTCATCAATTATTATTATTTCATCTATTAGTATCATTATTATTATTATATTATTATTATAATAATAATATCATAATATATTATTATAATATTAATATTATAATCAAGGTATTATTAGCTATTATTATTTTTATCTATTATTAATATTATTAAATGATCTATTATTAAATCTATTTTATTTTTATTATTATTAAATATATTTTATTATTATTATTAATTATATATATATATATATATATATATATATATATATATATATAAAATTGAATATATATTTTTTATTACCATTAATAAATGTATTTTTATTATTGTTATTATTATTGTTGTATTATTTGTGAACGTCAGAGGAAACGTCAGCGGCAGTGACAGGGTTAAGTCGGGGCGCAGTGCATTGTGGGCTCCTCCTCTCAGGACTGGTGTGTAGAAGCGGTTTTATGGACTAAAGTGCAGGTGGAGAAACACAGATCCACGTTTTGTGGGCCGACCCTTTTGTCACGGGGGTCTCGGGAGTCTGATCATCCAGTCTTTGTCAGAGAAAGGGGCAGTGTACTGTGTTCACACTCTGCTGTACTCCTGCTTTGTTTCCGGTGTGTAACCCAGAGAAACGGACACCGATCTGCACACCGAGGACTAACGCAAACATGCAGTGAGTCAGGCCTGTTTGTTGTAGTTAACAGGCTGAGTGTGTGTGTGGTCAGAGATCAGCAGTAAGTCCTCCAGAGTTGAAGTTCGGTAGATGTCTGGCTCCAGTAAACTATATGAACACAGCAGGTTTGTCCGCTCAGTACAAACTCCAGAAAAGTTCAGCTGACTTTGAAAACATTTGGAAACATACCTGCATGTGCTTGCCTGGCCTGTCGTCTCAATGGTGTCAACATCCCCCTCCATGTGTTTGGATCAATGGTCTTCCGCAGTTCGCCCCCTAGCGGCGAAACGGCGAGTAAAGAACGCCTGCGCCGTTTTAGGCTGCAGGACAAGCGGGCTAACCTCCAACGACTTGGGTACACTACTGGGAGCAAATCTCAGGGTCCTCAGGAACATTATTCTGCAGGTATTTGTTGATCCAGCTCTTTAAGCTTTTAAATGTTGGTTTGGTCATTCATTTGGTTCTTCATCTGCTCTGCTGCTCTAGGATGGGACAGAATTCCATGAAGTATGGGCAAAATCATCTAAGTCACTCATCTCCTATGAAAGTGGAAGGATATACTTTGAGAATTACAGGAACTGCTACAGCAGGTGAATTCTCTTCAATCCAGTGTTGTTCTCTGCTGATTAAAATAATGCTGCATGCTTTGCATTATGAACCTGAAACAATGAATTTCAGCCTAACGCCTGAGCCTCAGCTCTTGTATGAGATACCAAGAAGGTCCAAAGCTGAGAAGATTGAGGATTCTCTACTATGCCAGTCTCCCCTTGTAAGTACAGTAATTAAAAAATATCCTAATAAGGAAACCAGCTCAATACCTACAGATGAATGATGGTACGAGACCATGGATTCTTGTCTTTATGATGTTATATTTATTACAGGATAAGGTGCTCCCACAGGGCTCAGAGCAGAAAGCCAGCCTGATGGCCTTAACAGCCAATAACTGGCTGTGTCGTCTCTCTGCAGACACAGGAGAAACACTACAAAAAGTCTACCTCTCCTCTCATTTCAAATTCAGGTAAGCGGCATGTAATATCTGGTGACGTGATAAAGCAGTTTCAGAGTGACAGCCATTTACAGTGATGGTCCACAAATTGATGTTGCATTGTGATTTTGAAAGAAAACCCTACAACAGGTTTATCTAGTGCTGGGTGAAAAAAAAATCCTAGTTTATTTTAGCTGAAGAGCAATATACAATGAAGTTCTTTGTCTTTTTATTGTATAAAAACAATGTTTCATTTCTGCTTTATACACACCAACACTGTGAGAGTGTGAATGGGGGCAGAGGGCAGCAGAGTAGCTGAGAGCAGGGGGCAGTGCAGAGGGAGGGATCAGAAAAAAGGTTTTTGCAAGATTGAAATATGACATTATTTAAAAACTTAACAGTATAAACAATATGGGCTCAGCACAGTTCATATATTGATGTAGACATAAATAACTATATATCACCCAGTTCTAGAATTGCCAATGTTGTGTGTGTGTGTGTGTGTTTTTTTTTTTAAGAAACACTACAATCAGTAGTATAGATAGATAGATAGATAGATAGATAGATAGATAGATAGATAGATAGATAGATTCAACTTTGTCATTGCTTAGTACAAGTACATACCAACGAAATGCAGTTAGCATCTACCAGAAGTGCAAAATAGTAGCAAAAGTGCAAACAAGAAAAACTGTGCAAGTGTGCAATTGTGCAAAAGTAGGCATAGTGCAGGGGATCACAGAATATACGGTATCAAATTGTGATAAATATAGTTATAAATGTGCAAATATGAACAATATGTGCAAATATGCAAACAGTGGATATGTAGGTATATACATAAGCATATGTATTATGAGGCATACAAGGTCTCTCATATGTACTAACCTGTTCCAACCCTTGTGCCTGAACAGATCACTGGACTGGGACGTCTCACAGGAAACATTTTATATCAAGTCTGTTCATCGCAAACAGACCCCACTAGCAAGAGAGGTGAGATTCAGATTTTTCGTGATTCATGTCTCTGATTTGGTTCATTTCTTCTATTAATTTGGAGCACAAAGTGGCTTGGTTGATCACGTATCAATAATGACTGGAAAGTAAAATATTTCAAAGGTGACAGTATCCATGTTGGAAAAGCTGCCTGATACTGGAGAACTGTAAATATATATTTTACAGCTTTCAAATGTTTTATTTAGTTTTAATCTGTAAATTCAGCATCTCTTAGAGTGCAGCATTCCATCGAATAAAAACTCTCCCCAAGTTAATTGTCCAAATAGGTCTCTTAAAATGTAATTCTTACTCATTTATTCATTTGTAACTGAATTTGAGTGGCTTCTCTACAAGGACAGGAAATACATCATACACACACTATATGGGCAAAAATTGTGAAACCTGCTCATCCATTCAGTCTTCCATAATCAAGCGTATTAAAAAAGAGTTTATGTTTTCTTGAGTAGTCTGTAATGTACCAAGAAGGCTTTCTACTAGATTTTGGAGCATTGTTATAAGGATTTGATTGCATTCAGTGACGAGCATTAGTAAAATCAGGGTGTTCATCACCACTACCTCATCTTCAACTCCTCAGCTCTCAGAAGCAATGGGTGGAGCACCCTCATTCCACTGCTCCACTGCTCAATACTAGAGGGTTTTCTACCTTTCTAACCTATGCCTTACTTTAGGCATGGTGCCAATAATTTCATATTTATCTGCTCCTGCGTCCTATTCTACTGGCAGTGCTTCTTTACAGGGACTAAATAAACTGTGTGTGCATATGCACATCTGTGTCAGAAGTGGTTGCAACTTAAATGAGCTGAATGCATTAATTAGAAAAACTATTCACAATCAGTATATTTTTTAGGTATTGCCAAAGCCTAGCAGAAATTTATTTCTATATTTATTTATTTATTTAATAATACTTTTTCTCTCTTTGTTTCTTTCTCAGGCTGGTGCTGATAATGTCTTCATGCATTTAGCTATATTCACTGTCTTCCCTCTTCATGTTGTTGGACTGTTGGAGATCAGCAAAAAAGTTAACCAACTTGTATTTGTCATATTTCTTAAACTATGTTATAAAACAGTATAGATATTGACTTTTATATTGTTTTTAGGTCTTTGGGAAATCTGTGGTTGATGTGCTGCTATCTCAAGGAGTCTTGGCAGTGTCACACAACTCAAAGTGTGTAAAGCTCTACAGCTTAGAGTACATTGTCAAAAAGGTTTGGTTCAACATAATTCAGTGTACAATTTATATATTAACATATTGCAGTCATGGAATCTAAATCTGTAAATTAACATTGTAATCTTGTCAACTGACATTCCAGTTCAGGACCAAAGAGCTAGTCCTGGGACAGCAGAGTGATTTATATGGTGTGAGGGGAATAGTGGGAGAAGCACCATATGGCATTCCGGTCAACATACAGATCAAAGGTACAGCTAAACCAGGATAAAACTGAGATACTGAGCCTTAGATCCTCCAGTGCCTTATTCCTCAAAGCAGGACAAGAACTTTTAGTGATGATGCTTTTAGCCCAAACTGCTGGAACATTCTTTCAGTAGAAACCTAGTAACAACCTACTTATGTAGTCTGGCTTTGTCAAAGTGTTTTATAAGCACTTTATAGTCTTGCCATTTTTTTAATTATTTGTATTATTTTATCCAAATATTATTTATTTATATATTTTATTACTTAAGTTTTACTCTTCATTCTACACTGTTACATTTTTGCCTGTAGTTTGTCTGTATGTGGATACCTGCAAATCTTTGTTTTAGTGATGGTATTGAACATTTGTGAGCAGAGCTTGATAGTGAATAATCAGGGACTCTTAGTTATAATGGAAAATGGAAAGTAACATGTTACATTACCTCTCCACCCCAACCCCAGAGTGTCCTCCTGTACTTTTCGAGATGTCGTACTTTGACAGCGGGATCCAGATTGGAGGCCATCCATGGCATTACATCTACACTCCCAACCATAAGAAACACAAGGGGACTCACCACATCTGCGCAATCAGAAATGGTGCTCTGGTAATCATTTACACAAAACATATTACATGCACACACAGCAAAGCCCAGTTATTCATACACCTGGCAAATATTGACTTAAAGTTACTTTTATTCAGCCATATTTTTTTTGGACAGGAAATGACATTGGCATCTCCCTGAAAATAATAAGATAATGTACAAGATGCATTGTCAAGAAAAGTTTATTTACATTTGAACAAAAAATGGCTTGTCCAAAATTATTACACTTTGCAAACTGACTGTCTATGGGAATTCCAAAGTTCTATACAATTCCAAATAGTCCAAGCTTTTCTAAAGCATCCTAATGACCCTGATTCATTAGATAGAGCTGTTTTAAACAACTCAACAGGTGAAAAACAGCATCTCTCCGCAGATGGTTTGTGGACAGTCAAGGCTAAAGGAGATAAAGGAGCTCACTAAAGACCTGCAGTTGCAGATTGTGGCTGCTCACAAGCCCGGAAATGGCTATAAAGCCATATCCAAATGTTTTTAAATTCCAGTGGCTACAGTGCAAAGTATTATGCTCTGTGGAAAATCTTAGAGGACATGGTTGGAAGCCAAAACTGACACCTGTGCTGGCCAGGAGGTTGGTGAGAGAGTTGAAAAAGAATCCCAAGGATCACCACCAAGGTCATCTGGGCCCTAGAATCTGAAAAATAAAATTGTTTGGCCACAATGATGTACCCTTCATTTAATAAAAAAGAGGCCTTCAGCCTGAGAACACCATCCCCACTGTCAAACATGGTGGTGAGAACCTAATAATAGGTGTTTTTCAGCCAATTTACCAAGTAACCTTAGCAAACGGCACCATGAAAAAAGAGCAATACATCAAGATTCTGAACAACTTCATTAGGCAGTCTAGAGAGAAACTTGGCCTTGGGCACCAGTGAACATTTCATCACAACAAAAACCCAAAACACACAGCAAAAGTGGTGAAGAAATGTTTATCAGACAAAAACATGAATGTTTTGCAGTGGCCCAGCCAGAGTCCTGATTTGAATCCAATTGAGAATCTCTGGAGGGAGCTAAATATCAGGGTGATGGCAAGGAGACCCTCCAACCTAAAAGAGTTGGAGCTCATCACTAAAGATGAAAGAGCAAAAATAACAGTGGAGACATGAAAAAAGCTGGTCAGCAAAGGAAGCTTTTGATTGCTGTAATAGCCAATAAAGGCTTTTCAGTTGATTATTGAGAAGGATATGAATAATTTAGGACATGCCAATGTTTGTTCAAATGTTAAAAGCTTAAAAAGATTTTTTTCTATAACAATGCTCTTGTAAATCTTCTCTTCTGGGAGACTCTTGTCTTTTGTGGTGAAAAAATTGCTGGTTGAATAAAACTAACTAAGTTAAAATTTGCCAGGGGTATGAATAATTTTGGACTTCTATGTGTGTGTGTTTTTTTTTTTTTTTTTTAGTTTTTCTTATACATTAATTTCATCTACGTCTGGCAGAGTGATTTACCTTAGGAGTTTGTGTATCTAAAGGTGTTGCACAAGTGCAAAAAGTAGGAATAAACAGTGGAGAGCTCTCCAAAGCATGACACTGCCAGTGGCAGGCAGCTGTCTTTGACAGTAATTGTACAGAATTGTCTACAGGTACCACAGGATGTAGATGGCCCCAACGGTGAAAGTTGACAGATGGATAGAACAGTCAGCTCAAATTAAAATAAAAATAAAATATAAAATATATTTTTTCTTTGTTATTTATTAAAGTGATAAGTGTTTGCTCTGCTGAGCTGTGTTTCTTTGAAACAGGCAAAGAACGGTGTGCAGAACATGAAGTGTGACTCGCTGGAGGCAGATTGGATCTTTTTTCACCCTGATGATTCAGGCAGGATCATTCATGCTGGGCCCAGCACCATAAAGTAAGGGTCCTAAAAATATTTGATTGCACACATACATTATATTGACAGATTTTTGGGACACCTGCTTATTATTGTTTCTTCTGAAAACAAGGATATAAAAAATACCCTTTTTAATACAGCTTTTGTTTGAGTAGCTCTCTCTGCTGGGAATTTGATTGCATTCAGCAACAAGAGTGTTAGTGAGGTGAGGATGATTGATCATCACCCCCAACTCCCCAACTCATCCCAAAAGTATTGGATAGAGTGTCATCACTCCAGAGAACATGGTTCCACTGCTCCACAGCTCAGTGCTGAAGGGCTGTGTACCCCTCTAGCCCACACCTTGTATTGGGCATGGTGCCAACAGGTTCATGTCTATGTGTTCTGGAGAGACCTGATCTTTCGTTAATACTTATCTAAAAAAGTTGGGACACTAAACAAATTATGAATAAAAACTGAATGCATTGATGTGGAGAGGGCAAATGTCAATATTTTATTTGTAATAGAAAATAGATGACAGATCAAAAGTTTAATCTGAGTAAATGTAACATTTTTAAAGGAAAAATATGTTGATTCAAAATTTCACAGTGTCAACAAAAAAGTTGCGACAAGTAGCAATAAGTGGCTGGAAAAAGGAAATTGAGCATATAACGAACAGCTGGAAGACCAATTCACACTAATTAGGTCAATTGACAACATGATTTGGTATAAAAAGAGCTTCTCAGAGTGTCAGTGTCTCTCTGAAGCCAAGATGGTAAGAGGATCACCAATTCCACCATTGTTGCGCAGAAAGATAGTGCAGCAATACCAGAATGGTGTTACCCAGCGTAAAATAGCAAAGACGTTTAAGTTATCATCATCAACTGTGCATAACATCATCAAAAGATTCAGAGAATCTGGAACAATCGCTGTGCGTAAGGGTCAAGACCGTAAAACTCTACTGGATGCTCATGATCTACGGGCCCTTAAACGTCACTGCACTTCAAACAGGAATGCCACTCTCAATGAAATAACAAAATGGGCTCAGGAATACTTCCAGAAAGCATTGTCAGTGAACACAATCCACCATGCCATCCGCCGTTGCCAGCTGAAACTCTACAGTGCAAAGAGGAAGCCATTTCTAAGCAAGCTCCACAAGCTCAGACGTTTGTACTGGGCCAGGGGTCATTTAA
Organism: Acestrorhynchus altus; assembly: GCA_034509495.1. NCBI lineage: Eukaryota > Metazoa > Chordata > Actinopteri > Characiformes > Acestrorhynchidae > Acestrorhynchus > Acestrorhynchus altus. The sequence goes on from CM067509.1 coordinate 20,567,707, forward strand.
AATGGAGTGTGGCAAAATGGAAGACCGTTCTGTGGCCAGATGAGTCACGATTTGAAGTGGATGCATAAAGCATTTGTGTATGTATTTATGTATGTATATGTATATAATGTGTGTGTGTGTGTATATAATATAAATATGTAAAGTAGGTGAATTCCTTTAGAGATGTAATTGTATTGTTTGTGACTGTTTCTTTTAAAGTGTTCTCAAGATCAGAGAAGAAAAAGAATTTGACTCTCACTATGAGGTGGTCCATGATTTCTCTATCGTTACATCTCGAGACAAAAGTGTAAGTTTGTTCTTAATTTTTGCTTAATTTCAGTAACTTTATTTGCCATTTTCACATCACAATGGCCATGAACAAGGACCACAAACATAACAATATTCTAGTCCAGGCTTGATTAAATAATTTTTAATTTTTGGATGCTGTATGCAGGCCTCCCCCCAAGTGACAATGACCTCGTCTGGTCGGACTGTGAAGAGAAGATTTCAGCAGCTAGATGATGATCCTGAACAAGAGGTAGGAAAGTGACATTAACTCAGACACACTACATGCAGATGAACTCTCCTCCAGAAGTATTGGTACAGTGAGGCCAATCACATTAATCATGCTGTAGACTGAAAACATTTGGATTTTACTTTTAAAAAGATCAACATTTCACTTTTTATTTCCAAGTATTTACGTCTGGATCTGCTACACAGTTCAGAAGGTAGCACCTTTTTTGTCTGAGCCCACCCATTTTTAAAATAGATTTAATTGAATGAGACTTGCAAATCCTGTGCGTGCAATAACTGCATCAAGCTATCTAACATCACTGATTTTTGCATTCTTCTTTTGGGATGCTTTTCCAGGCTTTTCAATGTAGCCAGTTGGTGTTTGTTTTTTTTTGAAGGGGGTTCCTCTTGAGCATGTAAAATGGAGCTCTACAGGGTGTCAGTCTTAAACCTTCCACTTCTTGCCCCTGATGAAGTTTTGGCAATGTGTTTTGGGTCACTATCTTGCTACATGATGAAGGATCTCCCAATCAGTTTGGTAGCATCTTTCTTTAAACTGACATACAAAATGTTTCTGCAGACTTCTAAGTTTATTTTACTGCTCATATCATGTGTGAAGAAGAAGCCATGCAAGCCCAAGCTGAAGTCTGTATTTCAGTGATGATCTCATATGTTTGGGATCATGAGCAGGTCCTCCATCACATTGGTAAATTTTCATCTTTGTCTCATCAGTCCATACAACTTTGTCCCAGAATTTCTGAGGCTTGTTTCTATACTTCTTGGCAAATTCCAGCTTGGTTTTCCTATTCTTGCTAATTAATGGTTTTCATCGTCTGGTTAAGCCTCGGTACTTCTGTTCATTAAGTCTTCTGAGAACACTAGATTGTGGTACCTTCACTCCTGCCCTCTGGAGTTTGTTACTGATGTCACAATCTTTGTGTAATCACCTTTTGGTCTACCTGTTCAACATCTGTTACTCAGTACACCAGTAACTACTTCTTTGGGATGTTCCAAACGGTTGTACTGCTATGGTCAATATTTTTTTTATTTCTAATATCTTTTGTCTCATATTCATCTTTTAATGTCAAACCCAAATGTTAAAAATAAAAATAAAGGGATTGTCCTCACTGTTCCAATACTTTTGGAGGGGAGTGTATATGTAAAAATGGCCCAGGATATGTTATATTAGGACATTTTCTTCACACTGTTAGGTTTATTTAAGGTTACAGATTATTTGTTTATTTAAATTAAATGATTGTCTTCTGACATTTTAATAATGATTAAAATATTCTGTACATTAAGTATCTCTGTGTAGTGCATAATAGTTGTGTATTCATGCTGTACACTTGTACTACTTCTGATGTTTTATAGACATTTAAGATGGCTAAATATGAAGATGAGCTTGATCTATTGGCCATTGTGGATGTGAGTCCCACAGCGGAGGATGTGGGACAGGCCAGTGTCCGACTCTATGACAACAAAAGTGGAGCTTTAATGAAGAGAATTACCCTTAAGGAGCCGTGGGATGTAGTGAGTAGATCATAGCACCGCTGTTTAATGAAAAACATGCATCTCCAAAATGGCAACTATAAAAAAAAAAAAAAATAAAGGACAAAATACTGTGAATTGAAGTTAAGGTAAATAATGGCTATTTACTCATTTTGAAGCATTTATATTGGTCTATTCATCTAGAATTGTACCCAGCAGCTTCAGGGTTTAAATATGGAGAAAACTAAAAATTGACAAAAATGGAGATTTATGGTTTTCATTGGCAAGCAGTAATAGATTTATTTGCAGTCTTACACTTAATTTTTTTCTTCCTTTTTTTCAGACCTACAGTCATGAAGTGTACTTCGACAGAGACACAGTCATCCACATTGAACAAGAGAGAAACAACAGCTTTTGTTGCCATGTTTATAAGATGAACCGAAAGACTAGTTGACTATTCCACATGCAACCTCATATATGTATTTGGATGTTAATTATAAATGATTTCTGGTGTTTAGATTTGTTTTTAAATTTTGTTTTTATTTTTGCTAAGTTTCAAAGACCAAATGTCAAATGTTTAAATAAACCTGCCACAATAAGTCAGATTTCTGATGTGAAACTGGGTTGGTTAGGGGTATAAGGTACAGTGGGAATGCTATGTGGGGTGCTTGTTTGCAATGATTCAGGGAGGTGAGAGTCTCTTTATTTCTGCAGTCCCTGGCTGAAAAATCCAGCTCAAGAATAACATCTGTTTACAGCTGGTGTCAGATGGTATAAGATGATTTTTGATGATGAAAAAGGTTGAAAACTGATCATCCAGATTGGTCATAGTGATTGTATAGCTTTGTCAGGTTGGTCATGTATGTAGAGCAGCTAAAATATCAAACTCAAACTGAAAACCACATTCTTATGCTAGTCAAGCATAAATATGATCACCTTTAACTGGTCAGCCAACACATAAATTGTCCTGAGGGAACCCTCCCAAAGATATTAATAAATATATCTGCAACAAACACCAATGCTATCATCGAGTAATCCAGCTCAGGAAACAGCTAAAATTCACTTTTTTCCCAATGGAATTCAGTCCTAGTTTAAATTCCAAAGGAGCCTTCCAGCGCATGTTTACTGCTCTATCCACATGCACATGCTTAACCTGCTTACAGTATCTGACTGATCAGTGAGAATGGACAGGGCTAATTATGTCACTGACCCTGATATTGGTTTATAGTCCAAAATAAGAAGGGAGGGGCTGTTTGCTCTATTTCTTTGCTCATACTGATTACATAAATATATACCCCCTTCACATTTCTGCAAATACTTAATATCTTTTCATGGGGCAACACTATAGAAATTAAACTTAATATAACTTAGTCAGTGTACAGCTTGTATAGCAGTATAGATTTACTCTTCTGAAAACAACACTGTCATTAATGTCCAAATAGCTGTCAACACAAATGAATACACCTCACTTGTACTGTTGATGTTATGTGACTCTTTTAGAGTTGCAAGGTTCCAGGTGTGAATGGGGATGAGGGCTGTTACATTTGGTGCTTTGGGTACAATTCTGTCATTGTGGTATCTTGTGGCAAAAAATTCTTGAGGATGTGTGAAATAGAAATATTGCCACTAGGCTATAAGAAGATTGCCAATACCCTGAAATTGAGCTATGGTACAGTGGCAAACTGGTACACCAAAGAAGTTGAGTGCTGCCAGCATTGTGTCAGAAGTTGAAGAAGTGGGCTGTTAGCCCGTCAGTGCTCAGACCATATGCCTTAAACTGCATCAACTAGGTCTGTATGGCCACTGTCCCAGAAGAAGCCTCTTATGATGCACAAGAAATCTGCAAACAGCTTGCTAAAGAAAAGCAGGATTATTGGAACCATGTCCTGTGGTCTGATGAGATTAAGATAAACTACTGAAATTATGTCCAGCAAGATAACTGTTTTGTCTCCAGTCCAGCATGGTGATTGAATCATCATCATGGTCTGGGGCTGCATCGTGCTCCTGGCACTGGAGCATATGAATTCCAACATTTACTGTGACATTCTGAAGCGGAGCATGCTCCACTCTAAGGAAACAAGTGTGTTTTCTACTTAGATATTTTCATGTTTCTTGTTCCCAAGAACCGCTGTGGTCAAACTCAGTAACACCTTGCTTGTGGACCTGAAATGAAATCAGTGACTTTTCCAAACATTTGTTTTAGCATTTCATATATTAATTTGTTTCCTGTGTTAACAACACAGAATTAGATCATATTTATATGTGTAAGTTTGTCCCCTGCACTTTTAAAAATAAAAGTGTTATGAAGGATTTTTTGAGTGCTGCCATGGAAGAACCTTTATTGGTTCCATAAAGAACCATCCAAAAAGTAGTGGATGGAGCACCATTATTCCAGAGAACACAGTTCCACTGGGGGTCTTTATACCCCTCTATCCCAGGCCTGGTATTAGGCATTGGTTCATATTTATGTGGTCCTGAGAGTCCTCTTCTATTGATAGTTCTCTACATGGACTAGACAAGCTGTTTGTGCATTTGCACAACTGCATCAACAATGTGTGTTTTGTACTCGACTGTTTAGGTGACGTCAGGTTTGGTTTAGTGAACTGAGAGGTGTTTAAGAAGCTTTCTTGTGTATGTGTTCCTGCTGTGATGTGTTTCGTCACTATCACTTGTGTAACGGTGGATGTGGTGAGTTACAAAACCGTGCCTGTAGAGGAGGAAAGGGAAAAGGTGGACGTTTGTCTTGGAGGGGCAGCTGGAGAAGGAGCCAGCCCCTGAAGTGACCCTCGACATTCCTCGGCTCAGCGTGCTTCTCACAGCTCAGCCTCTTTCCTGAGAGCCGTAATGGAGAACTACGGGCTGTTCCTCACGCTGCTGCTCTTGTCCTTCGCGGTGGGCTTTTTCTCTGTGGTGTTCGTCCTCAGATGGGTCTTATATTTCAGAGAGGGACTCGGCTGGGATGGAGGAGCGCCCGAGTTCAACTGGCATCCTCTTCTGGCTGTCGTCGGCTTCATTTGTCTTCAAGGAATCGGTAAGAATGTTTGTTTACGTCGGAAACGGCATTTCGGATTCTCCGCGAAGAGCAGAGCGAGAGGACACGTCTCAGAGCGACTTTTCACTGTAGACGCGCTTTCCGGGATCTTTTTACAGCGTGTAACCGGGGCAGCAGAAACGGGAGGAACGGTAAAGGCCCGCTCACGTGACATCGCCGCGAGTAACCGTTTAGCCAAGGTTCCAGCTGTTTACTAAGTGTTCACTGTCTAACACTACTGTTTTCCTCTCGAACCAGCACCAGGGCACGCAGTGACTAAATAAACGATGAACGTGAACGAAAACCCTACAATATTATGAATAAACTTTCAGAAATCCGGCGTCTGTTCCTGTTTTTATTGTTCAAAAACATTTTTAACCAAACAGTAACTTCTGGCTGCCGGCACTACTTTTCCACCGCTGCCCTGTGAGCGCGGAGCGAGAAGGTGGAAGGAAAATAGTTCCCGCACTACATCGATATTTATGGCAGTTATTCGTTCTCTTTTTGCGTTTTCATTGAGAGACACGATACACAGCCATCCTTACCAAATAAATAAACAAGCGATGTTTTCAAGCCTGAATCGATTATTTTAGGGAAACACAAAATCGGGGTGTTGATATTTAGGTTGTGATGTAAACAGGCGCAGCGCGAGCAGGGCTCAGCTCCAGACCTGCTCAGTGTTCAAGATGCTGAAGTGTGAGGGACATTTAGGACAATTAAAATGGAAGAGAGCCCTCTTTATTTATCTCTTAATGACCGAGTGAACTCTGTCTGAACACTCACATGTCTGTCTGTGTATAATTCTTTATTATTGTAGATGTTTAGAGATAATAATCTAATTTATTTTTGGGTCCAGACCTGGGCTCATTTGTGGGCCACATTTGGGCCAAACATTGATGGTTATGTGGGATAAACATTAATGTTTGTGTGGGACAAACATTCATGGTTGTGTGGGAGGTCATAATGAGAAGTCAAAATTGAGACAGGGAATAATCTCATGTCTTTGTGTCTCATAATTATAATGGTATCTTATTAAAATAAGACTTACTGTTTGACAATGTATTTTCTGGCAGAAACGAGCTTCCATACAACTGACAGTAATCCCTTCTCTGGATTATTTTAAAACAGGCAAATATAGGGTTTTCATTTTATACTGTTGCTGTTTTGGTTCCTACCATTGCAATTGCAAAAATTGGAAAAACAAATTGCCTCTCTGTAAATGCACACCCAAAAACTCTCCCAATCCAAAAATTCTGTACAAATTCATTTGTTTGGCACCAAGGATTTGATGAATTGCTTTAATCCTTTTAGAAATATGGAGAAGTCATTTTCAGGAACCTTTCCAGGTTTGGTTTAAGTCAGGGGTGTCCAATCTTATCCACAAAGGGCCGGTGTGGCTGCAGGTTTTCATTCCAGCCAACAATTGTTTGAAAACTGGCCTGTTGATGAATTAAGTGAAATCAGGTGTCACAAGTGGTTGTTTAGAATGAAAACCTGCAGCCACACCGGCCCTTTATGGATAAGATTGGATTGAGTGTTTACAAAAGTGCATGTCAGAGCACAAACCAAGCCATGAAGACTAAGGAATTATTTGTAGACAATTCTGTTAAAGCAGTTAAAGTGAAGCACTGTAACTGCTTTCAGATGTACTGTACAAAAAATTAGCTAACATGAGAAATTGCTAACAATATTGCCCTAGCATCTCACCTTCTAAACTAAAACATGTCAGATATCAGTCTCTTCTAATCTTCTGAACTCTTATTTGACTAAAGTGCTAAGTCATGTAATTTGATTTTAACATTTATAGTAGATCATATTGTTTTTCTACTATTTATTGCATTTCTACTATTTATTGCATTGCTGTAATAGAATGCAACAAAATAAAGTGAGCATATTCTTTTTCTCCAGCCATTGTTGTATACAGGCTGCCATGGACATGGAAGTGCAGCAAGCTGATGATGAAGTTCATTCATGCAGGCCTGAATGTGCTGGCCCTCATCCTGGCTGCTATTTCTCTGGTAGCAGTGTTTGACTTCCATAACACTGAGAAAATTCCCAACATGTACAGTCTGCACAGTTGGGTGGGGTTAACTGCTGTCATACTGTACACACTACAGGTAACATAAACCCAGAATTGAATTTGAATCATACACTACTGTATCTGTGTACATCCATGTTGCAGATTTTATATTATTTTTTCTTTCTCTGCAACAGATCATACTGGGCATTGGCATATACCTTCTTCCCATAAGCCCAGTACCCTTACGAGCTGTATTTATGCCTTTACATGTCTACAGTGGCCTGTTCATCTTTACCAGTGCGATAGCTGCTGCTCTCATGGGCATTACTGAAAAGCTCATATTTAGCCTGTGAGTATATTTGCATGCTACATATACAAAATGATAGGTTATTATGGTAAATTAATGTGCATGAATGTGCTAAACCATATATGCCCTGAAATCTATAATTACAGGTATCCCATGCTGTGTCTTTTGTTTCCAAGCACCACTGTGGTCAAAACTTGTTGACCTGAAATTATGTCATCAGTGATTTTTCCAAGCATTAGTTTTAGCACTTTGTATAATAATCTGTTTTCTGTGTCATTAACAACATGTAATTAAATATTATTTATATGGCTAATTTTGTCCCCTACACTTTTAAAAACAAAATGCCCTGAAGTTTATTTTGAGTGATGCAATAGAAGAACCATTACTGTTTCCATAAAGAACCATTCCAATAGTTGTGACTAGAGCACCATTATTCCAGAGAACACAGTTCCACTGCTCCACAGCTCAGTGCTGGGGTTCTTTATACCCCTCTATCCCAATCCTGGTATTCTCAAATTAGACAGGCTGGGGCAGAACACTTCACTGTACAGCTGACTTCTAGACTTTCTGACTGGGAGACCACAAGCGATAAGGGTCTGCAGCAAATCCAGTATCATTACACTGAACACATGGGTCTGAGAAACGCAATTTCAATTTCTATGTCTTGTACATATTGCTGCATTGACAATAAAGCTGACTTTGACTGAAAAGAGATGTAACATATAAATGTCTTAATATTTTTCTTTTCTAATTTTCTTACAGGAAAGACTCAAAATATAAAGATTCTCCCCCAGAAGCCACTTTTGTTAATGTCATTGGCTTGCTGATTAGTTTGTTTGGGGGACTTATCCTCTGGATTGCCACTCGACCTTCATGGAAGAGGCCCAGTGAGCAATTCTTACGTTCACAGCTCAGTAGTGAGCCAACACCGGCAAACACAGCCATGTCTGAGAAACCAGAAACTGGGGCCAACAGTGACATCCATGGGAAAAATGGCAAAATGTAAGATTCAGGACAAGCAGTGTAATGGAGGACATGAGATCTGAGGTGTCTTTCTGCTGAGCTTATCCTTTCATAGCATGCACAAAAACACCACCCAGAGATACAGCTGTTTTCTAGAAAGATAAATTCTAACACATTTTAATTAAGAGTTATATACCAAGACAAGTTCATTATTAAATAATTTTTTTTTCCAAAAGCTTTTGAATGTGAGATTATTGTAATAGTTATTTTTATACTTATTTGAAAAACATGAAAGAGATACTACTATTATTATTACTACTATTACTACTACTACAGTGGTCAGTAATATATAAGTTCCTTGGACAAAAATGTCACATGCATCATTTCTTTTCTAATACTTATCCACCTGCCAGTCAGTCAGGTCAGCATTACACCAGTAGAGTTAATTCTATTTTAGTGCATAAACATTACGCACAATCAAAAAATAAATGCATTTTACATATTTTTTTCCAGTGAGATTATTTTCTTCACAAAAATGCTTCTATGGTTGTCTTTATAACTAGTCTGTGTGAACACTGTAAGAAGTAAGATTAGTAAAGGTATCAGAAATTTGTTTGGTTACTTTAATCTTGATCTCCACCAGCATCCACCAATGAAATTGCACTAATATTATTTTACTGTAGTTAATAATTTGCAACACTATATTCCATAACTGGAAATGCATATTTTCCACCCCACTTACGCATGGTAATTCAATTATACCAGACATTATCCTGACATTATCCTGCCAGCCCCATTAAACAAAGTCTGGTTAATGTACGAGTAAGCCCATGTTTGAATAGAGCAAGTAATTTTCCATGTAATTCACAATGGGTCATGCTGTGCCTCCTGTATGTGCTGTGCCACCCCTGGCCTTAAACCATGTCTAAACCACCCCCCCCCCCCCTGTCGTGATAATGCATGTGACACAAAATCACCTGTGCTACACGTGTGAAAGGTCAGCCAGACTCTCCAGACATTTTCCATTTCATATATGAATATGACCTTTATAATGGCACACTGTCCCACATGTTCAATTTTGGTTATGAAAGATGTTTTGAGATTTTAAAGTGTTTACATTTTTCTGTATAGTATCATGTCTGATGTTATTGTTGGTGTTTTTTTTGCACAAGTAAGGTATGAAAACACTTGTGATCACAATCAATCTGAATAAGTGCAGCAGTTCACTGCATCAGGCAAAGCGGCTGCTTCTTTAATGTAGTGTTAGTTGTTTTCACATGCTGGATTGCTGATATGCTTTGCTTTGCTTTGCAGAGGAATGAAAACAGCCCCAGAAAGGGCAATATATTTAGGTCTATGGTTTAATGAACATATATTTCATCACCAAGATCAATAAAAATATACTATGCATTTTCAGCATAACTGTCACTTTTGCTGTAGGATGAGAATAAACATGTTTTTACAGCTGTAACAGTACTTCATATTTTTAGATTAGCCAGATTGTCTCTTTAACCTTAAGATATTGAGTTATGATTTGGTTTAGGATTTAATTATTAAGTTTGCTAGATTTTGTGGTGTAACAGTTATGTTTTAGGGCCAATAAAAGTGATTATAATAATTAATAAATTATAATATTATAATTAATAAAATTATAATAGTAGTGGAATGTTGGCCTAGATACAGGTTTTAAAGGGTTTAAGGGATTATGGTCCATTTTTTATTCATCTGTTCAAAATCAGTCTGTAAATGATATTTGTTTGCCGTTCAAAACTTTTTATTAAATTGGATAAAAGGTTTCGTAACCTTTTACTACAATACTGCTGTAAACACAGTCTTTTGGACATTACAGACTAAGCAGGCTTTTATGGAGTGTAGAGTACATGTACCTAATGAAAGGCACAATCATTTGAGCAGATACCAGAATTACTTATATGAACGTTGGCATAAACTTCATTATTACAAATATGTTATTAAAACATTAAACGAACATCTACCTTTAGACGAAAGCCTGCTCACTTGTGCAAGAGGCCAATTAATTCCAGCATGACTCCCACAGAGTACCTGACTCATGGATTACAAGTATTCACTGTAAAAGCTGAGGCAGGCAGTTAAATACAGCTGTAGAGTATGCGTAACTCATAGATCATAGATCACCGAGTGCGGGTTGATGATTTGTGTAGTTTGATTCTTGACAGACCTTCATTGTCCTTTATTCATTGTGATGTTTGTGTATTTATAATTCATCGAGGTATTTATAATCAGGGTTAGTGAAATCAGAAGCTACTGATTAAAATTATACATTCATCCTTGAACAGAAATGAATTCCCTCAGATTGGACTACTTATATGTACAATATATGATGGCTGTACAATATAATGCTTCAACATTGTTTTTGCAATATTACCATATGCAGTAGTCACATATTGAATAGTCACTTTGAAAGACGTGATATTTTGCGCAATGTAAAATTTTAAAACTTTTTTTGAAAATTTTAAAACTTTTGATTCAAAAGGAATGTTCATATGGTTCTCATTTTCATGCCATATCTACCAGAGGGAGTTCTGTCCAATATCATTTTGTCCCCTTGGAACTACAAGTGCATCTAAACAAATTAGAATATTGTGGAAAAAGTTCATTTGTATTCATAATTTCATACAGAAAGTTTTCATTATATGTAAAGTTTTTTTCAATTTTACTGTTGATCTGTTTTATCGTAGCTGAAATCCAGAATCTTAAATTACAAAAATATTTAAATTCAATTTTGATTAATGACTAATTAGACAGTACCAAATTTAAACAAGCTTGAAATATACCACCTTAAATGTAAGGAATATAATATATGACAGTTTAACGTTTTGAAAAAAAAAAAACATTTTCACAATATTCTAATTCTAATGTTAGATTAACTTGTAGGGTCCTATGAATTTCATTTTTTCTTTGCCCAAATTCCTTTAATCTTTTCTTGTTTAAGTTTTTTTTTCTGATTTCTTCCATTCAGATTTTAGGACATTTTTAATGTTAATCATCAAATATGGAGAATTGCTGTAATCATAGCAACTTGAACCTGGTAAAAAATTCTGTATGTTTTAATACTTCAATATCTATTGCAGAACATCGTAAAGTCAGGTTTTTTCGTGTATCATGCAGCCCTAGTTTATACTTACTGTTTGCTCTGTCATTCAAAGTCGCATTATCCAGTTGAGCAAAGTTCTTGTTTTCTGGTCTTCAGAAAACGTACCCTGCTCCAACACTTAGTGCTGCTTGTTATCTACTGATTCAGATTTCTTTACAATTGTGATAAGAACCAGACATCTGAGGGGTTTAATTTCACAGAACAACATAACATGAAATTATAGATTTTGTTGTTGGATGGCATTGTTTTACAATACGCACCTTGAAATTATAAGATCTGTTATTAGTTTTGAGGTACTGAGCTTTGATTGAATATTGTATTGCACACAACAAAACTGATATGGAACATGTCTCTTTCATAGTCATGAAAATGTCAGACACTGTTCAAAGTATTCTAAATGTGCAATATCAAAATCAAATTGATCAGAATGATTTTGTTTATATAATTACTGAAATTCACAGATATTCTGAAAAATCAGTGGAATTGCCCTTTATCCAAACTAAATGGCATTAGTTGATTTAGATACTCTAGGTTCCCAGAAATAGTTCCCTAGCCAGTATCAGTTATTTTTTTTATCATTGTGAAGAACAGCCATTATCTTTTTCCACTGTGCATGACCACTTATTTCTGTCCACAGAATATAGTTGTGTTCGTGACACTTTTTTTTCTTGTAAAAAACTTCACAGTTTTAAAAATAACTTGCAAAATCTTTGGCTAATTAATCAAGACAGAAAATAAATTATAACAGTTGTAAAAGAACTTCAGTATTTACAGAATAAAAACATACTCAGTACTTCAGGAATTGTCCAAGAATGCAAATAGAATGTAAGGGTTTCTCCCAGAGTCTGTGTGCAAAGACTTTTCAGTCAAAGAACAACAGAATAGATCCCTCATCAACACTCAATCGCCTTCAGTACACGGATAGAGCCCGTTGCAATTTGCTTCTTCAGTCTGACAACACAGACTGTATTAAGTCCTGGATCCATGTCCCTGAATCTTGACTGGACACCAGATGGTCCTACAGTCCATCACACAATAGTAAAGTCAAAGTCTCAGGAGTAACTTTCAGTTTCACTCCATGTGGTCATCCACTGCTTCTTTTCAAAAGGATCAAACATGACACTATCATCATTAAAGTGGCGTGTCTCTTTCCGGATCCTCACTGCATGGTACTTAGGAACGCTGTCATCATTCTTGGAACGTTTGAAAAATCCACACTGATGGAAAGAACATAAAATCTTCATTAAAATTCTGTAGAATTCAGAACGCTGATTAATTTTAAAGTCATTTAAAGCAGCTTTTGTACTGCAAAGTTTGGAACAAATTTAGAAAGGACACACTATGATAAGATCATGCTCGACAAATGCAGAAAGCATTCATGCCAGTCAAGCTGAAGGACCTTTAAACACAACTGGAACAAAGGAAAGACAGATAAGTTGGAGGAGTGCTCGAGATAGAAGAAAAGCAACAAATGTGATGCATGCAAATGAGTAAGCATAATCATTACTCATATTCAGATTTTGAAATTCACACAGTAGTGACATAGCAAGGGAAGAACAGTGATCACAAGAAAGCTTTTGGGTCTTTCTTTTGTCTTTTGGCAAAGCAAAAGAGGCGTTAGTGATTGTTAAAGCTAAGCACCACTGCTGATTGGGGCAATCCTGTTGTCTTGTACATTTTACCCAGGCAAGCCCTTTAGGCCTCTGTGGAGAGCTTGTCTTTGTCTGAGGGCTGAGCATGGATCTCAGCTTTGTGATACGCTGCATCATATTGGTCTTTTTGGGCACGCTTGAAGAAACCACACTACAGAGGGAGCAAGGTGTTTGATCACTGAAAACATCTCATGACGAAAAATGCGAAACACTTTTGCACAACATAGTTCAGACAGACATTAAATCTCCCTGTCATAAAATCATTTGAGTGTATGCTTTTTTAATTCGAAAAAGCACATAATAATGAAAAAAAATGTAGGTGAATAATAAGACCATAGTAAAATCTAGAACACAAACTATAACACTAAGCAAAACTACACCATCATCTCTGGTCTCCTAAACTTACCTTCCAAAGCAGAAGCACTAATAGAGCCAGCATCAGTATGCCTGCTAATACAGCCACCAGGATTATCCACCATGGAACCCCACCATAGTGGGCCACAGCATTTTCAGGGAACACAGTCAATCGCACCTTCAATGAAAACAAATGAACATATTTACTCCTGGTGCTTCAGTAGATACACTATACATTGCATCCAGAAAGTTTGAAGCAACTTTGGCAGCAATTACAGCCTGAAGTCGTATGAAGCTACAAGCTTTGTGTCTGGAGCAGTTTGTCATCAAGGATGTATATGAGCATTGCTGCAGTCATCTTTCCCTCAACCTTGACTAGTCTCCCAGTTCCTGCTGCAGAAAAACATCCCCACAGTATGATGCTGCCACCACCATACTTCACTGTAGGAATGATGGTGGCTAGGTGATGAGCAGTGCCTCATTTCCTCCCGACATGACGCTTGGCATTGAGGCCAAAAAGTTCAATCTTTGAACTTTCCTCAGACCAGATAATTCTCATGATCTTAGAGTCGTTTAGACTCTAGGCTGTCATGCCTTTTACTGAGGAGTGGAGTCCGTCTGCCCACTCTACCATACAGGCCTGGTGGAGTGCTACAGAAATGGTTGTTCTTCTGGAAGGTTCTCCTCTTTCCACAGAGCAACGTTGAAGCTTTGTCAGAGAGTTTTTTGTCACCTCCCTGACTAAGGTCCTCCTACAACAATCACTCAGTTTGGCCGGGCAGCCAGCTCCAGGAAGAGTCCTGGTGGTTTCAAACTGCTTGATGGAATTATGGAAGACACTGTGGCCATTGGGATCTTTTGCAGCGGAGCGTTTTCTCTACCCTTCTCCAGATCTGTATCTCAATATAATTGGAGGTCTACAGACAATTCCTTAGACTTTATGGCTTGGTTTGTGCTCTGACATGCACTGTCTACTATGAGACCTTTTATATACAGATGTGTGCCTTTCCAAATCATGTCCAATCAAGCTGTAGAAACATCTGAAGGATGATCAGTGGAGACAAGATGCACCTGAGCTCAATTTTGAGTGTGAATACTTATGTACATTTTTGTGTTTTATATTTTTTCATACATTTATAGATTAAGGTTTCAAACAAACTCACTTCATCATGATGTATTGTGCCTAGAATTTTGAGGGGGAAAATTAATTTAATCCGTTTTGGAATAAAGCTGTAACATAACAAAATGAGCAAAAAGAGAAGCGCTGTGAATAATTTCCAGATGCATTGTATGTCCAAAGGTTTGTTGGCACTTCATCCAATGGTTCTTCTTAAATCAAAGGTATTACTAGGGATCTGTTTCTATTTAGCCCCAATAGCAACTGAGGTCAAGGTTTTGGATGATTAGTTACAAATGCCAGTCCAGCTTGAAATACATTTAAGATAGGATAGGTTATGATAGAACTTTATTGATCCCTTGGGGGGGTTCACTATCAATCCAGAGACACACAACTCATTACCCCCCCTCTTGCCATTGCTGTCAATGTGCATATAGGTTCACTGTGCTTTCACACACTATGCTGATGCTTGCTAGGCGGCAGTGAGCACACATGCCCAGAGCAGTGGGCAGCTCTAGCCACAGCACCAGGGGAGCAGTTAGGGAGTTCAATCATGTCCTGCCAGTTCAGGGAATCAACCTTCAAGTCACAAGGCTGGTTCCCTAACCTGAAGGCCATGGCTGCCCTACTATGGAGTAAACCATATACTTTAAGCATTTTACAGAGTTTCCATATTGCACTAAACCTATTTAATTAAAATGTGTCAGTGAAAAAGGATTTTCCATGATGTAGGCTCCTAATGTAGCCAATATATTGGCCCCTTTAAGCAGCCCTAATTATATCTAACTATAAAAGGAATCTTTTGGACACACTGTGTATCTCATATCATCAAGCTGTTCATATATTTACAGTGTTTAATTCATTATTTATTAAATGAAACTTAGAAGGTCACCAATAATGTCTTCAGTATGTCAGATAACACAAATGACATTGATATTACCTGTGTCTCAGAGTTTTTCAGCACAATGTTCTTGGCAGAAACATCAAGACTGATGGAAGCTTGCACAATCAAATCCAGATAGTTATAGGATGAAAAATCCTGTTTTGGAAAAAGGTAAGTTTTTAGTTCACTATTAATTCCACAAACAGACTTTATATACATTATAATGAATACCACTGTGCTCACTTCAAGGAATGTAGAGTTCCAAAGTCGTGCCCTCAGAATAATGTCTGCATTACTGTCCAGGTTCAGCAGAGGGCACTTGATCTGCACACATCTTGCATCCCCAAAACAAGACTATAAAAGTGCAACAATCAACTATTAGGCAGGGAAGCACGATGATTCCCATTAGGAGGAGAAGGTCAGATAAGAATCTCTACTTCACTTACCAGAGTTTTGTATTTCCTCTGATCTGAAAAAACAGATATTTTACTTCCCTCTGACCTTCTGCTTTCTTCTGCCTCACGTTTCTTCCTGGAAAATGTGGACACCTAACACAACAGAGCATATATAGGTCAATGGTGAAGTAGTATCTTAGAGTCTACTTTATGTACAGAGTGTAGGTCTGTTGTGTATATTTGTCAGTGTATTTGGTTAAATGGTAATTTACAAAAAAACCACCAACAAAATACCAAAAATGTATTCTAGAGAGGGTCCCAATTATAGTGCGCAGTAAAACCAGCAGTGCTGAATTTTCGAATACAGCATGGCTACAGTGATTCAGTTGTTGTGTCACAGTGGTCCAGTCTGCCACCAAAAAATCAAACTTTTTCTCAAATTTTTATATAATTTGATCACAGCAACTTTCTATACACAGTGAGTGAGACCTATTTGCTGTCTTTTTGTATTCAAACTGTGTTTTTCAGAATAAAAGTCATGTGAAGGGATCATACTGATACATATATAAATAACAAACATAATAAAAGGACTTTCAGGTTGTTATTTTATTTGAACCACTGTACATGTGTATGTATTCTTTTTTTATGCATTTTTTATGTATTTTCAAGAACGTATTATTATAAATTACTATTAAAAATAATTCCTCAGAATTCTTGCATTTTCATTCTGGATGATCAATTTCCAACATGATTTCTGAATTGTAAAGTTTTTTAGTCCTAAAAAGGGTTCTAAAGGTTACCATGCACAGTTGCACAATACACTTAAAAATCACCTGAATGCTGGAAGTAGGTTGTTGTGTGACAGTGCAAAAACAACTACACCAACTTACTTGGTGGTTAAACAATCAGGAGACATACTGGGACAAGGAGGCATATCTACTATTAACAGTATATGGCATGGAAGAAAACCCTTTTGGCTAGTGAGTCTCATTGTGGCAGCTGGTTAGTTCTTTTAAGAAATTATGGTAGGGCATAAAAAGAGACTGTTCACAAGCATCCAGGCATTCTAGCATGAATGTAACCCTTTGGAACAGTGAAGGCAGGTGCTGGATTTTTTTGGCCACTCAATATTAATGGTCAAAACTGATGACCCAGCTTTAGGACCATTGGGATACAATTCAGCACTGGCAATTTGCTGTGAGAAAAGAGAAAACACTTACCCCAGTTAGTCTCAGAGGGTTTATCTCACTCTCAGGTGAGCAGCTGATCTCCTCAAGTCCTTTAGAATTAATCTTCACCAAGTATAGAAGCCACTTCCCAACAGCAGTTTCTTTAGGCCACTGGATATTGAGAGAGGCTGTGCCAAACGATTTCAGAGGCTTGCCTAAATTTACTACCTGGAATACAAATTTGAAATATTCATAGGCTGTATTTTATTGTGGAAAACTATTATGTTTCATTGCATTAATGCCAGGCTTGTAATCTGTTTAATTAAAGGATTTTAATTAAATTAAGTTAATAAAGGTAATTAATTAAATTACCCTGAATTCATATTCAATCAAACTGCCAATATCCTCCTCTGATTTCATGGCACTTTCTCCTTTAACATCACCTCCGAAATACACCTGAGAAGGCTTGGAAACGCTAATACACATCAAATAAGAATGAAGAAAATAAAAATCATGTCCACTTTATTCACACTAATGTAATTAGTCAGCAGCATATATAGAATGAGAAAAGATGCAGACCCTTGCACAGACAGCAGAAGTTCAATCATAACTTTAGCCTTAGCTTGTACTTTACTCAGACCATCCTGCAGACTTGTTCTGTTGAGGAAATTATATTTAAAACCATAAGTACATGGATGTTTGCAGTGAAAAGGTGTAATGTTCAACCACATAATCAGTGTAATTGGTTTATAACTTACGTCTCCAACTGGAGATCAACAGCGACCTCTGTGGTGTTGAGAAAGATCCTGGCAGTGCTCAATATGATGTAAAATGTGACCTAAAACATAACATGAAGGTCAGCAAAGTTACAAATAAAGAGAACTACCATTATACAAGAATAACCCCTGAGTAAACAGTTACCTCAGAGTCTCTTTTAAAGGGGTTTCCAAGTTCACAGTCTGCTTGGGAGCCATTCTGATTGGCAGCACAAATCACTTGTTTGTCCTAAAGAATGTAAATATTAAATAAAAATACATAAATGGTTCCACATTGCAAATTATAAAATATTACACTCATGGTTAAAAAAAATGCTGCACTCTGAAGTGACAGAAATTAAACTTGGATGTTTCATTGGATGTTGGGTTGCTCATGTGACATAAGCACAGACAAGTCTTATCATTGTACCTGGCTGAAAATATAGTCATCCCTTGGCATGTGCTTTTCAGACTGACTTGTGCTGTGGTATTGGTAGCATCCTGTGCAAGCAAAGTTTGCTTCTAAGAACAGTCAGTTTCAGCAGTTGGAAGAATGGGTCGCATCAAATGGGTCCAGGATGCAGGATGGATGTACTGACATATTAAGCACCATTTCAGCCGTGCAGATATTACCATAGTACACTGTTGGCAGAAGTGGTTTGAAGAAGGCCTACACCAGCAACATGAAGGATCTGGGAGAACTACACGAACCACAGAGAAGGAGAACCAAAGGACTGACCCAACAGCCATGGTCACAGAAATTGATACCCTTTGTAAGTTACCCAGTTAGTGGCAGCACCCCCTGCAAATAGCTGCAAAATGCAGGAATACATGTATGCAGACTGTTATGGTGACTGCTTTTAACAGCACAGGCTCAGGCTCTGAGTGGCTCAGTGGTTGCTCAGTGAATGCTAGCACTATCATCCAAGGATTGCAGGTTTGAATCCCAGGTCATATTGCTTGCCACTGACAGATAGAGTGTGAGAGATCAAAATGGTCATGCTCTCTCTGGGTGGGTAGATGATGGTCTCTCCCCATATCACACCCAGTGTGAGGCTGGTTAGCAAAGGCATCTGTTTGTCATTGTATCAGCACTCTGGCTGCCCAGCAATGATGCAATGGCAGCTGTTTTAAAAGAGGCTTCACAGAATCCTAACAGTGTTGGGTAACCTGGACAAAATGACCCAAAATTCTACAACTCCATGCTGAGATGGCATGAAATCCTGATGCCATGCTGAGAGACACAACTTCTGTATGTGTCGCTCAATAAATAGTGACCATATCAGTCTAAATCGGACACTTCCATCTGGGTGCAACTTTCTTTATAATGAGTGTGTTACATCTACACAATTATCGTAAGTATAGCTGTAACTTTTTATTCAAGTGGAATGTACATATCTGGGAAAAGGGAATTTAATGCAGAACTTTTCCTGCATTTTATCCATTTTATCAAATTATTTTTTCTACAAATCAAATGGTTGGTTACTTTGCTGGTCATGGTGGTTCTATGGGACCTGAATCCAGAGTATGAGAGTGAGTCACCAAACAGTCCCACAAGTTTGGCCTCATGAGCATCATCTCCATTCCTGTTCCTCACTGTGACCTCCAGAGCAATGTCCTTTTGATCACTCAGAGATACCACTGCAACACCTTTCTTCCTGTTACAGTGAAAAAAATGCACATAAACAAACCAACTATCTAGGCCCAGCTGTATATTGTTATTGTCATGCAAAAACCTTTAATCTCCAATATTTGTCCACATTTATTGATGAGTGGACCAATAGCAATGCTCTAAAAGTGCTTGGAATACACATTTTGGAATACACAATTTTTTGTCCCATAAAGTTGCAATTTTGGAGATACAAGGCACAGGGTTCTGTTTATTTTTATTTGTATTTAGTTTGATGAGAAGTTATTTCATTGTCTACTGCATTGGTACTCACAAAGGTAATGGAGTAAAGATGTCCTGATTGGATTCTTTGTAACAGAATCTGTACTGGAGCTGCAGGTTACTCTGGCAGATGTTGTCAGTTCCACACCCCTCCTTTAGGAAATTGACCTAAAATAGCAAATAAAACATCTTAACTTATGTTAATTTCCATCAAATGCACAAGAATACAATTAGTTGTATTGTAGTGTTTGTGAAGCTTTTAAGAAGCTGGTCTATGTGTTTACCTCTGAGCTGGCCTTGCTGGGCACAGCACTGTCCAGCACTGGCACCAGTTCTGGCAGTGAATTCTGTCTTTTGCCTCTCTTAGCACTTCCAATATCCACAGACACCTCAATGGGGATTGCTCTGAGCTTATCCTTTATGTTTTCCTGAAATGTTGAAATCCATAAAAAAGTAACATACTTAAAATGTTTGTATGGATAGTCCACTGTAGGTGCTCTCTTCATTTACTTAAATCTGTTGTAATATAAACCTCAATATATATATATATATATATATATATATATATATATATATATATATATATATATATATATATATATATATATATAGTACATAGTATATAGTATAAATGATTGCTTTGTACACCATAAAATTCACATTGCATTAGAAATTGAAAAAGGCAAGCATGTGGTACCTGCAGCCGGAGCTTTGTCTTAAAGCAAGTTCTCTTGTTCTGCCCTCTTAGCTCCAGCGAGCCTGTTGACTGGAAATCATGATCTGTTGGCTTCTTATCCAGGAAGGATACTCTGGAAGGCAAACCCTGCATTCTGCGAAGTGACTCTGCCTCCAGCGTGTAGGAAATCACTGCCAGGGGTGAACACATTACATCTGTGTTTTATTGCGGGTTTATAGAATACTGTTGATTATATTGTATTCAGTAGAAAAAAACAAGTGACAAGAAAGATGCAATAAAGTAATCAGAGGTATTCTGAAAAAGGACCTATGAAAAATAGTCTAATACTTACTTAGTTTAGGGCTATAAGTGATTGGGTTTGCTTTATAGGTAAAGCAAGCTTCAACATTTAGGCTGCAAACAAATAAAACATGTAAATTTAACAACTAAAAACATAATTTATATAAAATACATTTATTATTCAAGAATATATTACCAAATACTGTTGCCACACGTTTTCTTTGTCAGGTCAATTTCCTTTGGTGTCACCTTGATTTCATTCTTCATGCTGATGACAGGTCTGGACCTAAATTAGACTTTACATTAACTGACCTTGCAGATGAGAGTAAGTTAATATGATTTTATATATATATAAACATATATATATATACCTGTAAACAAACACTGCATCAGACAGAGATCCAACAGCCAGATCTGGATAAGAGTTCTCATCCAAATCCATATTCCCAGCCAGTGAATAGCCAAACATTTTTATGCCATGCTTCCTCCCTTCCAGAACCTGAAATACCATGGAAAAACATAGATTACAAAAGACAACAAACCATGTATGTTTACTCAGTGGACAGAGAGTAGCCTGATGTAATAAATCACAAGTGAAAATTCTGAAAATGGTGGTACAGGTCTTCAAGTACCTTTGTAGTTTGTTTTAAAATTGACTAAAATTGCAGAAGATTGTCCATCTCCCTGCCCTTTATCATAGTAATGATGTTTTGCTCTCATGGCTTTTATCCATTACAAAAGCCCACACACAGTAGAATATAGAGAGACAGGGAGATTGAGAGGTTAGAGATTCACAGAGAGATGTAGAGATGAGATTTGAGTGAGATTTCCTGACCTGAGCTGGTTTGGTGTTAATGCCGTCCACAGATCCATGATAAATGTACACTCGTCCTGAACCTCCATCTGCGTAGGGAGCACCTACTGCAATATCTTCCAGAGAAAATGAAGAGTGTCAACGAAAACATGCATAAAACATACAAACTAGCACACAAACATGAACTGACTCTCTTTAGGACATAAATATGACAATACACTAGCAATCTTACATTGCAGGACTGATCTATATGAATGCCATGTATATAATATGTGAACAAGTCACTGCTGGACTGAGCAACCAGAAATATCCAGCCAACAGCGTCCTGTGGGCAGCATCGTGAGAGCACTGATGAAGGACTAGAGGATGACCAGCACAAACCGTGCAGAAACAGATGAGCTTCTGTCTCAGACTTTCCATCTTTAAGGTGGAGCAACTAGGTAGGCATGTCTAATAGATGTCGAACAGTGAGTGGATTAAAGCATTAAGAATTCAATATGCCCCACCTTCATATGAATCCAGATTGATGTCACCTATCTTTTCTACCACCAGTCCAAACATTGAGTCTTTAGTTCCATTGAGGCGGATGGGCACAACAGTGCTCCACTTTCCGGCCTTGTTGATGTAGACATACACAGCTCCACCGACCTCCCCATCTCTCTGGAAGAACTGAGGTGCTCCCACCACAATGTCCTGCCACCTGGAGAAGAATACACCAACACTCAAACTCATGTTTTATTATGTTCTAACATACAGAAAAGTTCTATGTGGTTCAGTACTGGAACATCCTGCAGTGTCTCACTAGCAAGAGAGCAATTCTTTTGATCAGTCACATGAACCACTTGCAGGAGACAGTTTGCCGTACCCATCTCCATTCAGATCGACCACTGCAACATCATATCCAAATGAGGAGGCTAGTCCAGGTCCTTCAAAAATATGTTCTGGTGAGAGCATGGTGGACACCTCCCCTTCTTTCTTCAGCAGGATTACTGCTCCACTGTGATTGGCTCTGGGAGCTCCAGACACCACAATCAGCCTGCCCTTCTCGGTAATGCTGTGGCCAGAATCCAGAGAGAAACCTTGGGACAAACATCCAAAATATTTTCAGAGATTGGAGAAAAAAAGAAAGCCTCTTAAAACATCTTCTACTGCTCTTGCTTGTCTTCTGTTGATAATAACACTGACGCTCTAAAGAACCAGGTATTAGAGTCAGTGAGCAAGAGTGAGCATTTTAGCAGATGTGAAAATAGTACATCATATTGTTTAAATATCGGTTATAAAGTCAAATGTAAATGATATTAACACAGAAAAGACATAGATTGAATGTACTTGAAAGTGACAAACTGACATGCTTTATGTCATGAATATGTATGTTAAATCATCTCTGTATGTTAGACCCCATGTCAACAATACTTCTACTGATCAGCACATCATATTTGAAGTAGTCTGGAGTGTTATGTCACATGATTTTTTTGTATATTCTGAGGAACAGTGTAACCATTCTTCCTTTGTTGAAAAAAGCTGTGAGAAATACATCATTAATTCTAAACATGCAATCACTGATACGGGTGCTAAAAAGCATTTGGTGGACCATAGAATATTCTAGTCAATTTGATAAAAATTATATTTAGGAATTATTCCTAATAATAATACACACAATATAGTGATTAATCTTCCCACCACCTGTTCTGGGTTAACTCCTAAATTAGACACATATTTTCCCTCATTGGAATTTCATGAGTTTGCTCCATGTCATCAATATATGATAAAGTTGGAGGAGACTGTACCACAATTACTTTATAACTCCATGGAAAGGGATTGTCCTTTTCCAGTGATGTGCAGCTTTAAGCTTTTATAACTCTACATCACATACAACTATAAATATAACTATTTTACCTTATAATTGTAATAGTATCCAGACCTACTATTATTTTAATTGTGATTGAGCATTCCTTCTTGACTCTCTTTGTTTAAAGTACCAGTTTCAGTATTTTTTAGCTTTCAAGGAGTGTAGGACAAGACACTAGATAGCACATATACTGCTCTTCCCATCTTAGCCTGCAGAGGGGGTGACTTGTACAGAAATTGATTAGAAATGAAGGCAGCACATGCATTTAAAAGAACACACACACACACACACACACACACACACACTTAAAAATAAGCAGTAACAGCTGACACCCACCTAAATAACTGTTAGCAGGTACAGGCACCAGATCAGGCTCCAGGCGACTTTCATCTCCGACCTCATACGGTCCATCATCATAAAGCCCCATTTCCAATAAGGTGTTGTTCTTTTGTTCAACCCGCACCACTCCTGGAAGCAGCAAAGGACTGGATATCAGGGTAGGAGAATGCACAGAACAAACTACACATAAACTACACATTCTGTTCATTCATAAGAGAATGAGGAAATGGCAATGATGACAGTATGAAAAGAGGTGGTGGCTGGATTTATATGTATCGGAGGAAGAATGTGCTTTTCTTCATCTTCCTAGTGTCAGGAGCATCCTATGTGATAGGTGGAGAGCCCTAATGGGGTTGTGTGATTGGCTTTTCCAAACTGACACAGAATTTGGGACAAAAGACATCGATAGCAAACAAGGGATATCTCAATCTACACACTGTGCCATTGAAATGAAGCTGAAGGGATGTTTTTTCACTGAGGCCTAACAACTCTTCAATTTTCTTGTGAACTCTACCTTTCCAGTTGTATGCTCCTGGGGCTCCAAAGATGACGTAATGGTAGTCTTTGGTAAAGGTGGCAGCCAGACCCTGCTGACAGGCACCAAACCTTTCATGACCTCTGGCACGACCTTCACAGAACTTCCAGTTTCCACCATCCTCGTCTGACTGACTGTCAATGCTCAAGTCCTGACTGAGCACATAGCAGCGGCCGGTGATGTCCCTTGATTCCTGAGGTGTGTTCACAAACAGTCGTCTCTGGTACCGGTGGGCACATGTCTAATAGGAAAAAGGTGACATAATTACTTAATTAATTAGTTAATGTACTGCTGTGTGCAAGTATTTAACAAAACTGACTGGGTGTCTGAATGAATGGACTGGAAAAAGGACTCTGATGGCAAAAGCTAAATACAGAATGAACCACTAATTTATCACTCAACTGTTAGTGTCCTTATTAACTTGTTATTTACAGCTTAATTTGAAATGCAGTAATGTATGTAGTATGTGTAGTGATAGTAATAACAACAAGCCTTACCACAATTTTTCCCCCTGGCCCCTGACTCTGCACAGTCACGCCCATCCACTGATTCTCCTTACTCTCCACACGCACATCAGCTAATGGCAATGCATTAAAATATCTGTTAAAATCTACTCTGTCAGTCTAGTTAGTCTTAGCAGTTCATTTGAATCATAGTCATTTTACATCACATTACAGTAGTAGTGCAAACATAGAACTATTTTGAGAAATGGTGATGAAATTTTAGATTTGTGTCACTAACCATCATTGTCAAACTCAATCCGATTGCAGTCATCTGTGTGGGTGGTGATGTCACAACTGTATAGACCCCCAGTGACCTTAGCTCCCTGATTGGCTAAAGCTTTGGCCCTTGGAGCTCCAATCAACAGTCTACAACAAAGTGTCATAAAAATCAATTATGCCAACAATAGCATTTATCATTAATGTGCTTTCAGATAAAGTATTGCTTCATATGCTTACAAGTGATGTCCCATAAAATAACTCATAATAATATCTTGTTTAAAAATCTTTGTATTTAACCATTTTCCAAGAGAAGTCAGTAATGAAAACACTGAACTGTTTTCCAGTGCTCCCTTATGTTTGTATTAAAGAGATGCTTAGCACACAGTAATGTGTGGAACAGTGTGATGATCAGGACAGATGACAGCTCACTTTAGCTCCAGCTGTCTGTCTGTCTCCTGTTCCATCAGCCAGCTGGACTGGCTCAATAATTTATGCGGACCACAAGAGTAATGTACAAATAGTACTAGCCATAGACATAGCTGGTTTAGTTACACTGGTATTAGTATTAGTGACAATAAGCAAAAATGCACTGATTCATATATTAATTCAGACTCAATGATAATAGAACCCGTTCTGATTCCACATTGAACCATCAATTAAATGTTGACCTGCAGAGTGACAGTTATCATAATGAAATCTTTCTAGAAAGGCCTTGAATGGCAGTACAGTAATGAAAAAATGTTACTTCTGGACCAACAGTGCACATAGGGAACTTACTGTTGGACAAATGACTGCAGGAAAAAGTGGAA
Organism: Acestrorhynchus altus; assembly: GCA_034509495.1. Lineage (NCBI taxonomy): Eukaryota > Metazoa > Chordata > Actinopteri > Characiformes > Acestrorhynchidae > Acestrorhynchus > Acestrorhynchus altus. The sequence goes on from CM067509.1 coordinate 20,593,401, forward strand.
ACAGGCTCATTTTTTCCAGGCAGGGCTGGGTGGACTAGGGCGTAGGGGTGACCAGCAGAAAAGGACACATACAAGTATGAGGAGGGAGAAAAGAAAGCAAGATTTTAAAGGAGCTACTGTTAACAGGTTTTAGATGACGGGCACAAGCTTTTCCACACTACTGCATGATCAGAAAAGTAGTGAATGATATACACTTTGCTGCTGACAGCCTCCCACCAGGAACACAACTAATCTGATACAATATAAATAACAGCTGTCAGATTCACATTATAGAGAGATTTTTTTAATTCATTCATTTATTTATTTATTTATTTATTATTTATATACAGCACAGCAAAACAACATTATATTTTCTGTGTCCTTGCAGTTGTGAAACAAAAAACATTTGCCAGGAAGAGGTTTGATTTGGCAAGCAAGAGCACACTATACTGCACCTCTAAGAAAGAGTTGTAGAATTTAGCACGTCACTGAAGGACAACATTGGCATTTACCCGCCATGGGTTGAGCACTTAAATCCAGCAAACTACTCAACATGTTGAAAACAGGCCAGTCATTATAGTGGAGAAAAAATCTCATCTTTTCATCTGTGAACCCAAAGCCCCTTAATCTGCTTTGCAGCATGGCTTCATTCAGATGAGTGGGCAGCCTGGCTGTGGGAACCACAGAGTGCTACACAGGATCGTTACTGGGTCACTCGGCCATAAGGATGAATAAGAGGCTTCATGCTGATCACAGGATAATGGTCATTGTCAACTATATCCCATATAGCATCATTCCGAGCCAAGTCTCCTCTATCCATTGGGTCTCTCTTTTTCTCTCTCTGAGTAGTAAAAAGTGTGTATATTAAAATCAGTTGCTCTGTATAGGCATCCAGCACTAACTGCACTGACCGCATGGACTATGGATCGCAAAAAGATCTAAAGGAAAATAATACATCGTCTTGTAGTTTGTGAACATAGAACAAGTCATCTGAAGTGAATGTGGAGAATTTGCCAGTCTGCCAGACTACCACCCTAATGATGCCACTCCCAGATCAGAATGACTACTCCATGGAAATATTGAATTTGTTGAAACTTTTGAGGCTATCGGAGGGCATTCGGAATAGTTTGTCTTTCTGATCACTGCAAATGTTTATGTGGGATTCTTAGTAACTATGGGTGGGAAGAGAGTTTGATTTAGTTGAAGCCTGCCAATACAGGCAGCAGTTCAACAGCTGTAATGCATATGGGCATGTCCGACAGCATAGCATACTAAAACAAATATCACACCACCTGGATAAAAGGTTGAATTTTCAACAGGCTTTGTTAATAGTTTTTAGGTTGGTTGAAGCTCTTTGTGTGTGTGTGTGTGTGTGTGTGTGTGTGTGTGTGTGTGTGTGTGTGTGTGTGTGTGTGTGTGTGTGTGCGTGTGTGTGTGTGTGCACGCGCAAGCATGCGTACGTGCACATGAGTTTGTGGTTTGTGTGTGTGTACACAAAGACTCTTGTTACACTGTCCACATCTGTGTCCTCACAGCCAGATGGGCCACAACAGCTGGTTGATGCCTGTCACTTTACCCAAAAACTCTACGCCTTACCAAGCTGTATCACAGGCCATTGGAGCCAATGCCAGTAACAGCAGCTGCTTCTGGGCTAGCTAGCTGAGTTCCTAAATGCTTCTTCAGATCCATAAATAATTGCAACTGTTCAGTAGTGAGCATTTTATTCATTTCCAAGGATGAGTATTCAAAGAGTCACTGCAGTTGTTCCGAATTCTGAAAAGAAACAACTTCCAATCGCCATTCAATCTTATTTTGAAAGAAATACTGAGTCAGTAGAATGGGAGAAAAGTCTACTAGCATATATACATAAGCATACATACATACATACATACACACATACATACATACATACATAACACATCAGTTAGTGCTAACTAATCACAAACCACATTTAAAATAAACCAGGAAATAACTAAACCTCTTCACTTCTATCTTACTATGCTTTAGGCTATAACACACCTAAAAAGGTGCCAACCAAACAATAACATACAATAGAGTTATTGTGTTGCACTAATAACTACAGTGTCACAGTCAACTTGCAGTTAGTGTAGATTTCTAATTTGCACCACTTGGGCAAAAACTTGCTTCCAGCTATCTTCTGTCTATCATGTTACATTAGCACAGATGGCCTTGTGTATGCGTAACCTCCATTCTCAGGTTCAACAGTAAACAAACACCAACTGCATTATTATCCATCCTGAATATTCACTGAAGCATTGTTTTGTTTTGTTTTTGTTTTGGTTTGTTTTTTCATTCAGACAGATGCTGAAATATGACATAAGAAAAGTGCCCTTCCTACTGTGTGATGCATTGTGTGGATAAGTCGGAAAGGGACAGATCGTGCAACAGAAGGAAAGTAGCAGTGATTGAAATCTGGCCTGGATTCTGAGTGTGACCTGCTGGGAGTTCCACAGATACAGTTACATAAAAACTGATTGCCTCCTACAGACACAAGATCCTTCCCAACCTGAGCACCGGACTACAGTTCAAACACACCAAACCACACAGCCTGTCAATCTACATGTTCAATAACCACTGATAATTGTGACTTCACATCAGTGGATTCCTATATTTCCTGTGAAGGACTTAGATAACTGCCAGGTTGTTGAGGATTTTCAAAACTCCATCTTGCCAATAAAAAAGGAACTTTTTTATTGAGAGACAAACCATTAAGGAAACCTGACTCCAAGTTGTAGTGATCTGCAGCTCACTTAGACATGGAGTCCAATTAAAAAACATCACTGTTTGGAGTTTTTGATAAATGTATCCCACATCAGTTTAGAAGTACTTTAGGAAGCACTGATCTTCTGATGTGAAGTGAATGCTCCGTAAAATAACACCCACTTTTTCATAGCAATGTCCACCTCTATTATAGCAGTGTCTTCTGAACCACTATGGCAAATCAGGAGTCAGGATGAGTGGGTGCCATGACACAAACATGTTACTCAGACAAGTTTTCATGTACAAACAATAAAACTGCATTAAATATCATATATAGTGTAATGCCAATGAACTGTCACATCTTCACAATTTCAATTGTCCTTTTTTAGCAATTGTTCTATGCATATTAAGCCTGGATAACCTGTGATAAAAACAATTTATATGAGATTTCTAAGATACCGGATCAAAACGTTATTCACAAGAAAACAAATATACAAGGAAATCATTGCCAACATTTTTCTAACATTTAAGAAATTATGCTGTTTGAGTTAAAAAAAATGACATTCACAACTAACAACAGAAATATCAGTCACTAAAGGACTCTATAGCTATGAAACTATAAGAGTGTACAGTGTAAAATATATATATTAAATAATGCAGACTCATATTATTGGTTATTGCAAATATCCCTTACAAAGGCTTAAAACCACCATATGTGACCATATAAAGTCCCTTAGAATCAAGATCAATCCCATAATTTACATATTTTAGGGCCTAATTACAATCCCATTAGAATTTTAGATCTGACACCAAAACACTAGAGAGCCATCAGTAAGTGATAAAACTTAAGACAACAAATTGATGTAAACCTGCTTCCTCCTTTCTTTCTCTCTCTGTCTCACACCAACACTGGCATGTATGTGTTTTTTTTACTTCACACACATGCACATAAAAACCACACCAAGCTCATCTATACCCCTTCCTGCTGTCCACTCATTCAGCTCTCTCTGAAACATGACTAGTCATGCAGTCTAAAAGAATTATTGCAATAAAATCTACTTTTCCTTCTGCCTTCTTTCTTTGGTCCAACAAACCAGTAGTGGTAAAAGGAGTGCAAGCAGCCAGCAGTCACAGATTACCTCAAAAAACATCATGTTGTTTTTGAACAAACCTGTAAACTACAAAAACACTAAATCTAGTTATAGGATTTACAGGCACTTTATTAAAAGTGATGGTTGAACCCAATAACTTGTAGTAGTAACAGTATCGGTCTGCTGTGGACAGAAAGATTAGTTCTACTGCATTTTCAGTTGACGTGTAAAGTCTTATTCATGCCACTATGCAATATTTATGTTTGACTTTCTTTCAGAATTTTGTTCACACTTACCATTTGTCATTGTTGAAAATCATTTCAGTATTGGTATTACAGACTGAATGGAAACTCAACCTTCAACCTCATCATAATATATATGGCCTATATTATATCTATTCTCCTATTCATTTCCCATAAAGTCTATTCTAACTTCAGATCATGAAAGTTCATTAGTGTAGTAGAGGTTTAACATCAGTATGTTGTTAACCATCTTCGTCTTATCACAGTTCTGGGGCAGAGAACCACTTTTGCTTCCATAAACAGCCATGTGCAGCTGTGAAAAACTTTTCCTTTGGTAAAGAACTTTTGCTACTGAAAGTTCTTCACATTCACACATATAAAGGCTCTTTTATGGCATAATTAACACATATTTTTAAGAGTGTGTAGCATCATCTGATACATTTCACACAAGATGGGGGGACTGTGTTACAGAACGAATCATTTAACTGAATGCCTTTAGATCCTCACAGCAATGTTCCAACATCTACCCACTTTGCAGAAGCATCACAATCATTGCTACCATAAAGGGGGGTCATCTTGCTATTGATGCCCTTGATTTGAGAAGAAAAGCTGGAAGAACAGGTGCAAACTATTGGATATAGATTGCAGAGTTTCAGAACTAGATGAACAGTGCAGATAAGGCTTCATGACACCCTTAATAATCCTGCTGCTGTTTCCCAACTTCATGCTTTCAGTGATTTCAGTTTCATTGAGGCTTTGTTAAGATGCAGTTCAGGCATGTGGAGACTCCTCTTTGCGCTGATCCACTTAGAAAGCGCATTGTGTCCGGCATTGTTAACTTGTAGCACTGTTCAAAAGAGCCACTTCCCCCAACCCGACACTGTCCCACCATGGCCCACTTCTACGTGGAATAAGATTAGAGCTGAAACTCTCTCAATGAAGCTTCAGCAGATATGCGGCACATTTCCCTTCACCTCACAAAGCGCAGAATAAGCAAAAAGCGCAGTAGGATTCCAGGAGGAAAGCAGGTGCATTGGTGGATGTGGGCTATGAACTGTCCCTCCTTTCTAAAGAATAAGCACAATCCCTCCATCCACTACCATACAGAGTGATTCCCAGTAGTCCCAGTACTCACATTCTTTTATCTTGGGGCAGGAGCTGGCGGTGCAGGGCGATGGAGAAGCCGAAGAGACTCTCCGACTCTCCGTTTTTTCTCAGCACGTTCTGGGTGTCCAGGTTAAACGCGCTTGCACCTGTCCACAGCTCCAGGAGGGAGATCCACCAGCTGAACCACAGAAAAGCAGCCCTGGTCCCCATTGCATCTGATAGTGTGTGCTGTAAATCCAGAGCTTCAGCTGTTGCCCGGCTCTTTGCTGAAGAGGCCCGCTGCGCTTTACGCTTCACTCCGATCTACCGCCCGAGCTGAGAAGTTAGAAAGCCAGCTCGCTCCACCTCCTCCTCCTTCTCCTCCTCTCATTTGTTACTCAACCCCATCCCCCCAACCTCACATTACAGTGTCCTACTGCAGACCGTCAGCCAACAGGCTTAAATGGAACAAGTACAGGAGACCACACTGTGGAAAGTACAAGATCCTTGAGGAACTTTTGCAGGTTCTTCCGTTTGAAACTGTGTAGGAACCCCTTAAGGTGCTTCAAGGAAGCTTTAATAAAAGGGCAAGGTTCTTGGAGGTTCTTGAAGGTTCCTTGAAGCACCTTAAGAGGTTCCAACACAGCTTCAGGTTGAAGAACCACAAGGGTTCCTCAAGGGCTTTGTACTTTTTACAGTGAAGGCCATACATTTCTATTTGTTTGTTTGTTTGTTTTGTGATCACTTCTTCTTGTGATCTCAAGAATACAAAAGTTATTTTCTCATGATCACAATGCATTTTTGTGATGTTGAGTTTGGTACTTACATGTTTGTCACATCAACAAATCACCTTTTATCTGGAGAAAATCAGTCACTTTAAACCCACTGCTGACACAGACGAACAACTGCTGACACATAGCTCATCTAGATATGTAGCAAGAGCCAATAAGGGCTGTCTGGAGCAAATAAACAAGAACCCACTGGCACCTTGCCTACTGCCTAATGGGTTAGATGGGTTTAAACCCCCTAAGCATTGAATTGTGGTACTGTGGAACTGTGTTCTTTGGAATGATGTTGCTCCGTCCCATACTTCTGAGATGAGGTGAGGTGGTGATCATCCAACAGGCTCTTGTGGCTGAATGCAAAATATCCTGAAATCAATGCTCCAAAACCTAGCAGAATGCCTTCTTGTAGACAGTTACTCCAACATTAAATTATTTGACAGAAAATTATATGAAAACTGTCCATTCTTAACTTCCATAAAAAGAAGTTCATATCATTATTTCTAGATATTTTAAGTGTGCCAGTCAAGTAACCACCCTACACCAATAAGAGTCCTTGGGCAAGAGTATGCAACAAAATTTTAACAAATGTTACATATTCTTCTCAGATCTATTAGTAAGTTTTTTTTTGTTTGTTCTAAAGTGTCTCTGGTCTCATTGTTGTTTCCTGCCACTGGTTCTGAGTATGGAAGTGGTTCTACCATTAAATTGCTCCAAAGAAACCCCTTTGGCACCCTTTTCTATAAGAGTTGACCTGCCCTATATATTAGCTATTCAGTTGAGTCACATAAAATGCCCAGTCTCACCATAAGTAATGTATTCAGTAAGGGTATCTAGGTAGAAGCTTTCTTCTACTCAGAACTTTGGGGCAATATTAACCCAGAGGAGTACAAATGGTCAGGCAGTCAACTGTGAAGGTAAGCAGCTGGACACATAAGCCTCAGACACCGCAGACAAACAGTGTGGCAAATATGTTTGGACACTAGCCTTTGTGCAAGTGTCCAAATATATTTGTGTAGTCACACTTTGTGCTAAATTAGACTAGCCTACATTGCACTAGTCTAAAACTAGAATTTCATTAAATGCTAGTGGTCACATTATGTAGACTAATGTGACACTCTGTCTCTCAGTAATGGTTTTCATTAGTGGAAATGGTGGTCATCAGTGTTCTGTAACTACAATACCCAACATGAGTGTGATGTCAGCCAAGCCTGACTGTTAAGGAAGGTGCTGATAATAAATACACTCCAAATTTAAAGATCAGTTAAATGATTTCAAGAATTACCATTTTGCACTATTGTATATTAAGATGGTTCTAAGTAGAACTTCACAATGCTAAAAGAAGAAATGGGAACAAGAGACAAGATTTTGAGCAGGCAATTTATTGAAAACAACAATTTAGCTGAAAAAGGCTGTCCATCAGCTGATCAAAAGTTTAAAGCCACTGCCAAAAATTTTGGATTCCATGTAAATTTCTTTCAAGTAATCACACTCTCCTGACCTCCTGATGGCACTCACTGACTTGTGAGGTAGCTGCATAAGCAAGGCCTCTCACAATCTACTATTGCTGCTGATGTTGGAAGTACTAAAATAGTCATTTTGCATATCATAAAAGATCCTGGTGCTTATGGAACAAAAAAGTCATGTGTTAGACCCAAAAACATTCGCCAGCTCTGCACCACAGGATCAGATTGGCTGGTTGTCAAGACACAGGACAATCCTCGACCCAAATTAAGGCCATTACTGGTGCTGATTGCAGCCTGATGACCATCAGATGGTCTTCAAAGGCCAAATCTCCTTCAACGCCATAAAATTGCCCAGTTGGACTTTGCAAGGGAGCACCAAACAACCAGACATTGAAAGGTGGAAAAAAGTTTTATTCTCTCCTGATGGCTTCCTACGTTACTGGCATGAGAAGGAGATCCCACCTGAGATGTGTTGACACATGGGCTATGTGGAGATGTTGCAGCAGGCACTCCTCATGACTGTGGCCCCAGGACTGTGTGGTAATGATTTGGTTTTTCAACAGGACAAGGCTGCAGTTTACAATGCTCGTCTGACAAAGGACTTAACGTCACTCTTTTGGACCATCCTGCATGTTCCGCTGATCTTAATCTGATTGAGAACCTTTGGGCATGGATGGCAAGGGAAGTTTACAAAAATGGACATCAGTTCCAGACAGTGGAGGCCCTTCGTAAAGCCATCTTCAGCACTTGGAGCAATGGTCCCCCTAGCCTCCTGGAAACACTTGCATCAAGCCTGCCTAACCGATTGTTTGAAGCGATAAACAAGAATGGTGGAGGTACTCATTACTGAGTCATTTTTTTACACTTTAATTTCTGTTTTGAGGGTGTTTTCCATTTTTAATCTATGGTCTTAAACTTTTGATCAGCTGATGAACAGCCTGTTTCAGTTAAATTGTTTTCAATTGTTTTCAATGCAAATCGTAATGTTTTTTTTAACTGGTCTTAAAATCAGGAGTGTATATCCAAGTTAGGAAGATAACAACCTCAATGTTGTGAAAGAACATCCAGGACACAGCAAATGTTAATCAGCGGGATGGACAATAGTTTGATAAATGGATAAGAGCATCAGCTAAATGCTGTAAATGTAAATATTGGTGGTTATCAAATTCTTCAGACTATGTATCTCTCACAATCACACTAAAGCTTCTAAGTACCACCTACAAGTAATTTCACACTTCATAGAGTAATCTGGAAGTGGCTTGCATACTTTTGAATTGAGCAAAGTAGCATGGTAAGATCTCTGATTATTGTTTTTGGTCAGTAGGCCAACGTAAACATTTCAGGATGTTTGATAGAGGCCAACAACAGGAGTAACCTTGAACCCTAGGCTAATCATTCAGCAATTAATTCTAATGCAGAAACTCTTCTAAACTACTTGGAAATTTGGTTGGTTTAGCATATGCTGTAGTTCCACCGAATTCTACTGTAGGGCCTTTGAAATGTTAATATAGTACTTTTGTGTGGGGTTACATACATGATCTAAATTAAGCTCTAAATACAATTCAATTTTCTGAAAACTATAGATGAATCCTTAATATTTTACTGCATGCAGCAGATTTCCAGATGTCATCTGTTGTACCACTTTGAGATACCACCAGTGGTACACATACTGGTGCACATACTGTACACATACCACTGATCTACCTCATCAGGCAGATTCTTTGCTAAACTTAGCTTTTTAATTTGTATCCCTCCTCATCTGACAAATAATTTTGTGTTTGAGTAATCTGCTGTCTCCATACCAATGCTGTAACCATAGTTACAATGTTACAAAAAGATATTCAGCTCTCTACCTATCTGTTCTCATTAGGTATTCACCAGCTTGAAAATTCAAAACAGCCTATCCCCAAAAATCACTCCAATAAGCTATCTGTTCTCCACGTTCTTCCAACCAAACAACACAGCATTCATGTCCTTGCTTCTAAAGTCATCATACTGTTAGCATATTTCTAGCTTGAAAACACACCAAAAAAACTCAGTGAATCACACATTGCAGAGCAAAACACTTTATATCCCTGAAATGTCACATTACATGCCTGTGCATCATCTCTACTGCCCACAGACTGGCCCAGCAGACCAGAGGGCAACACTGTGAATGACAAAATTGTGTGGACTTTGCTGACTCAAAGTGTGGGCATGCATCAATACAAAACAGAAAGAACTGGTTGGACTGTCAAGGAGACTTTCAACTTCTGTTGGTTATTTAGACTATTGTGATGTGATGATAATGAAGATCTATATGAGGCCAGATAATAAATGAATCTCAGCACGAGAAAGATTCTTTTCACCAGAGAAGAAGAAGCACATCTACTGAAAATAAATGTTCATACTGATGAGTCGGAACAGTAATAGACAAAGGTAGGCATAAAGAAGGTAGTAACCAAAATTACATCACCATCACAAGTTTTATCTCTGCTTGTATACAGTGGGACATTGTTTTAGATTAAAGCTCAAGCACTTTAGAAGCATTTCCACTTTAATATCCTAATAGCAATCAATAAAGCAAATTGTAATGGCCTAATGGCCATTCAGACAAAGTGAAATGATTGGATGGCCTACCTGCCTGTCTACATACCTAACTACCTCACCACCTGCCCACATGCACACCATCAAAAGCACACTTTGATGGTATTTGTCTTATGTTACTCAATATTGACTTAAATATTGGCTGTTTTACACTTTGAGTGATGTAGCTAGCTTGTGTATTTGTGTTTACTTGTAGTTATGAACTATTCTTCATGTCCCACACCTACAAAGCGTAAATTTATGAGACCACCACCCCTACCTATGCCTCACACCCTACCAACATGCCTCAAAATGGGGTGACAAATTCACATAGTTGGATAGTTCCACAAAACTCTGCCATTAATTATGTCTTCACCCTGTAGCAAACCACACAGCAGTTTAGTTCAGGAAGTGTTCACTAGGCAAGAAAAATGGGTTTACTGACTAACAAAAATAGTGGAACATTTTTGGTGCTGTATATAATTAAAATTAGGGTAATGAAAGCTTCCAAAAATAAAGCCCTGATTCTTAAAATACACTGTTGGAAATCAGGAAGCATCCACATGGTCTTCCAGGCTCTCACACTTCCAGGCTGACAAACCTTTAAGTTTACAATTACCACAAAGACCCATAATGTCATTGTGATGGCCACAGTCAGTGAATTTACATGTGTATAGGATAGAGGGGACAGATGTTTTTTGCACACATAGAGAGTGTGAGATACTGAATAACAAAAGATTGGAGTAACTGACAAAAAGATGCTCACATGACATTTTAGTTTGGACAGTAAATGGTTCTGCACTCAATAAAAGCCCCAACCATCAATAGCTAATTCACTGTATGAAATATTGATATTTCCCAGAATAAAATACCACCTCACATCTATGCTGGTATGCTGTCTTCCAAGTGCTACAGGCTTCTTGGCTTAATCATAGAACAATAGAAAATGCTGAACTAGAGGAAGAACTGGAAAGTGCAATTATATTTGAACTACTTTTAATAATAAATTCTAATAGCATTATGCACTAATAATAACATTATGCACTGATATAATTTGATCTAAGAAAATGATGAGATTAGCAAGAATTAAGTGTAATTATGTTTTTGACCTTTATGACCACAATTTCAGCTTTCACCCTCATTTCAGCTGCTGTCACATTACTATTAAGAATGTTTAAGCTCTTGTTTGAGGAAAAATATGATGTACTTTAACAAGCAAGAATTTTTAAAAGGCTGTACTGAAAAATGTGAATGTGAATGTTAAAGCCAGTGTCTACTGGTTTTAAATATCTGAAAAAAAGTTCTAATACTAAAGATGAACTGTCAAATAGCCACTCACCAATGTGATGTTTCAAATATATATATTTATATAAGTATGCAGTTCATTTATGTTAATCAAATTCTCTAAAAAACATGAGCCGCAGTCCACTCAAAAATGTATGTCAGATCACACAATGATTGGCAGTGGCATTGCCATCTCTTTTATTCATGTATTCATTGGATCTAACAAATAAAATGTTTTAAAATATAATTTCGAATAAAAACAGCATGAAAAGTTTGCTATGCATTTATCTCATAGCACCTTAAAATAGCGCCACAGTAACATTCTGCCTCTTGTAAGTTCTGTACCATTTAAGGTGGAAGAGAAAAGTCCTGGAGATAAGAAGCTGGAGAACAGCACCTGCCTTGTTGATGCAATTTGTGAAACTTCCACACTGTTTTAACAAATAACACGCAAAAGACTCAATAATTCAAACTAGCCCACAGAGCTTAAATGAGAAAGCACATGGCTGAACTGACCAGCAAACCTATAGTGATTAACCAAAGTGTTGCTGTGTTTAGGGGGATAGGATTTGTGCTGGGGTAATGAGGTCAATTGTACTGGAACTTTAAATGTATTTCTTACTTTGATTTGAATGGATTTTCTTTTACTGGTATGATGTGAATTTGGCCAAATTTATTCCTGCCCAACTTAAATCCAACAGAAGAAAACAGGAAAAATAAATTGAACATCATTTTTTTCTCTAACAGTTGTTGCATTAAATGAAGAGATGTAAATTGGCAGGTTCATGCTCTGCACAGAGAATACCACATATAAACAGTGGTAACATGAGTAAGCACTCATGACTGTTCTATTGATTGTGGTCTAAACATGGTTTCCCCAGCATCTTTGGCTTTAAACAAGGTGCACGCTATGTGTGGTGTAGATTTACAAATCAAGATTTACCAACAACCAGAGTGGATGCTGGGTGGCCATGTAATATGATATGTTACAGAGGCCACTCTGATTCACCTGGGACCCTTAAACTCAATGGAGCAAGGTAACCTGAGAGGAGAGTTAACAGAATCTCTGGATCTCCACAAATGGCATAGAAAACTGCTTGGTTTGCTTCAGTCTCTTCACCCTAAGAATTTAGATTACCATAGGTTATATAATAATCTGTAAATATTAAAAAATAAAATGGGCTTATCATACATCGTATAGCAGCACTGTAGATATTATGACTATAGAGTTTGAATAATTTTAATAAGTGAGACCTTGGAGGACCATCCTCCATGTATGCTTACACTGGAGGATTTTCTCTGTTGGAACACTTTTGCTTGATAATTAACTGACAAGTTGTATCATCTGAAGTGGAATGAGGGGGAACACAGGACTGCACAGCTATCCAGGACCAGTGTTTGAAAACCTTGGGTGAATATTTATGATCACTCATGATCATTCTGCTGTGCAGTGAGCTTCTATAAACAGGTCATATGTGACCCCGCAGACAAGATGAAACAGTACATCAGGCTTCATTTGGCTAATAAAGTTTGAGTCTAACTCACTGGTCAAAAAGTAAATGGAAAGGAACAACCCTGAAATGCTTCTATTTGCCTCTTCAATGCTTCTGGCTGGCCTATAAAGAATGTCTATTAACAACCTTGAATTTCTGGTCTATAAAACCACAGTGAAAAGTCTGAACCTGCCAGTTTGCCCTGCACCAATGGCTACATAAAAAGTGCTATTTAAGCCCCACCATGCTGCATATCCCGTCCATGTTGTGACAGCGCAGGCTCTTTTGTGTGGTGTGGAGAGCTGTAAATCTATCTAGCTCTATCCTCACAAAAGCCTCTCTCCCGTTTACGAGTGAGAGGAGGGGGGGAGCATTCCCCTGTGAACAATGAGATGTCAGAACACTCGGACACCAGTGCATTCTTTCTCAGGCAGCTACTGAACACCATATTGGGAAAACTGTTCAAATAATATTGTCTAAACTACCAGATACTCTACAATGAATGTATGTTTAATATAATCATATAATAGTTTTAACCAGGTAACCTCCCAAACCAGTTTATTTCATTATCACGTTTTAAATTATGTATGTGAATATGTGAATACACATTTAAACAAATATATCGATACATTTATTTACTCATTGGATTATATGACATAGAAAAGATGCTGTAAATATAAGTATTTATTTGTTTTTGTTTCAAATTGTGAGGGACTGATCAATAATGCTATTTGAATCAATTAATCAATTAAATCTTTGCTCTACAGTACATTACAAATGGATAAATATTTTATCACATTAACAACAACAAACTGGCATAACGTTGAAAATGTTGCATTATGAAGTCTCTGTTGGGTCACTGTGTTCTAGCATGTTAAATGCACCCGACTGATATGACAATTCACACGTGTACATCTGAGCAAGATACAAATGGCAGATCTTATATAACTAACAGAAATAAACAATTTAAAGGTTATTTGTACCAAATATATATGGACTTTGTCTTTCTAAGGGACATGCAAAAAAGAAATGTGTGTATGTATGACAAATGATAACACTACCATAAAAAGATATCACTGCTGTCCAATGAATAACATGTATTTAATTTTTTTCTCAATTTTTAGCCTTCTTCATGGTTTGAACCCTGTAGCTGCTCTGTACACTGTGTAAATAATTCTAGATGAATAGACCAATAAAAATGGTCTTAATAACCATAAATATATCTTATTTTATATTCACTTCCACTCAAAGTTAAGAATGTTTCTGCTTTCTCCTGTAGGGACCATTTTGGAGATGTTTTTCATTGGACAGCGATGATATATGACATTAAGACAGTGTAGAACCTGATGGTCCACCTCCATCCATCATTTCAAATACAATGAGGTTGTGTACAGAGGAAAATTACAAAAACTGTGTCACTGTCCAAATACTTATGGATCTGACTGTATGTCCTCTATATGCCACAGACACCTCATCACAAGGGAAAGTGGAGAACTTGCTAAGAATAATTAACAGTTTTTGAAACCAGCATGAGACAAAGTAATTCATTAACTATGCCCCAATTTGTGAAGCACAAAATTTGTGAATTGGAGCTCCGTTTTGTCATCATAGCAACCACACAGTGATGTGCAATATTACAAGATTCAAGACTACCATCAGAATCTAAAGCAACATTAGCATTTCTACCTTTTTTACATTTTATAGCTTTAAATTGTGCTGTTGCTCAACTGACTTGTAATAGGGAAAATACAACCTCTGTCTTTGCTATTCCATGCTTGGCACACTTCTAACTGCACTATGTAATATGACTCTACCACATCAATCCAACCACTTCTTTCACTTTCAGTGATGGTTCTGTATCTCTGAGCTTGTCCAGAAATGCATGTGTAAAGCGTGTCATTTAGTGGTGCATCAGAATTCCATTCAGTGACTGTAGGGGGATCCAATGAGCAAGAAATACCAATTCTCACATAATGCTGCTTTAATGATCTCTGCTTTTTGGTAATACAATTCACCATATATTCACCATATTCATTGTAGAACAGAATGCCCTAACTTACACTAAATCATCTCATAATTTCAGCCATAGCTAATTCCATATCTTTTTAACACAAAACATATGACAGAAATGAATCAGAACTGTTTTAAAATAGCACTGTATTATTTGTTTGTATGTAAATTCTGTGACTAATCTTTATTGTTTTGTTCTTTCTTTGTCATTTTCTTAAGCACCTTGAGGTGAGATGACATATTTATTGTTTAAATGTGATTTTTTTTTTCTCACTGCTACCACTACTAATACTAACTGCAACAACACAAGACCTGTAGCACAGTCTACATCAGTTGATTCCTCTGTATGAGCAGTAAACAGTAGTAAGCTATGCATGTAAACAAGTCTGAACTCCATTTTTCTGAATCCACACCCGAGGTAGTCACTGGGAAGTAAACAAACATTAACTCATTGTGTGCTTTGTAATTTGCTTTTCTCTACTCAGGGTCAGTGAGCTGGGATAAAGTGATGGGATTACTAAGAAGTCTGAGAGAGAGGAGATGGTTACTAAGGTGACGAATAACTCAGTTAATGACTGTTAGCATGGGTGATCCCTTCTTTATCCAAATCACATTCTGTTACTGCCTGAAATTCATTCACTTTCCAACCCATTCTCAACAATATAAATGCAATTTGGAAAATTAGAAATATGTTGGGTTGTTTTTTTGTCTTTGTTTTGTAAGTGGACCACATGACTTCTTGAGTGTGAATTACTTAAGAGTAAATGCACTGATGAAAACATTTATCAAGGTGTGATTGTAGAGAAGCCATTTGGTAAAATAGATTTTTTAGACTTTTCCAACCCTTTGTCTGAGACAGATTTAGAAAGCTGTGTGCCACATATTGACCTCTGTATTTTAACATGAATGTTTAGGGCAGCAGGGGGACAGCACACCGCAGCGGGGCAGTTCACAGCTGATTACTCACACAATGGAAGTCAAATCCTCCACTTTCTCCTCCACCTCCCCCACCCTCCTACACACCATAGAGATAAAATTGCTAATGCAGTGTTTGAACACAACCTTTTTACTGCATAGAACTAAGATTTATTTATGTATGGGCAATTTTGACCACCATGACCATGCATTATCCCAAGTTATTAACTGCAAATAACTGTTCAGATCCCTAGAAAATAAAGTATACTGACACATCCTTGCAAACAACATTGTAAATGGTTCAATGATGCTGAGTCAACACATTGAAATTTATGGTTATTGATTTGCACCGATGTTCAAAGGTGGTTTTGTAGTGGATGAAAAACCCCTGAAATGCACCTCTACTGGATAAATAACCCCTGAAATTCACCTCTTATCTAATTTCTCACTAAATCTCAAGGAATGAGAATATGCTGAAAAAGGGAATTTCAGTTTCCTTTTCCAGTAGGACTTGGCACCTGTCCAGGGTGCCAAAATGTGTTATATATGCTTTATGAAATATTCTAATAATTTGAAGTACTGAAAGTCTGGATTTTTCATGGATTTTTCTAAAGTACTATAATTCATATGGATCAAAAGTGAAACAAAAGGCTTGAAAATTTTCACTTTATGTGTAATGAATATAATATCACAGTTTATCATAGTTTTTATAATTTATTAAAAAAAGATCATTTCACAATATTCTAACTGCATGAGATGCACTAATTCTACTATTCTACTGATAGTCCAGTTTTCATCCACTTTGGAGAAAGGAGTATTGACGTATTTTAAAAAAGGATCTTTTATATTGAAATGTAGTGAAAGTAAAATGTCTACATTAAACAGATACATAAACTGCATGTATTTAATGCACTTAATTTTTGGGAGCTTTTTATCAATACTATGTTTTTGAGAACTAAACAGTATTGCAAAGCATAATATCATGATACTCAAGTGTATTGATATTTTCTTACACTACTATATATGTAAGAAACTACTATACATTCTTATGTATAATTAAATTAAAAACTGATTCTGATTAAGTGTTCAAAAGGGTGAAAGGTTTTAAGAGATGCACATACTAACTGCATTAGGAGTTAATTTATAGCACACGTTACAGTTTTTTTATGACTGAATCTAATTAAGGATGATACATGTTCTATGTTCAGCATTTTGAATTTAATTAAATGATATTGATTGAAAACATTATCCATTACCTAACATCATCCCTAGACTGTAATATTTTGCTGTTCTTGAAAGTGGTGGATGTTTGTTCAGCATAAATAGTCTTCTACATGACGGTCCAGCAACAAATTGGGTCTAGACAACAGAATCTAAATTCCAGACTACTGTTCCTTGTTTCCTTTTCTACCATCAGGTTTGTGGTCTGGATGTGCTCACTGTGACTGGTGACCTCAATAATTAACATAAATTTATCAGACACAACAGTAATAATACTGTACAGCTGTCTGGTCAGACAACCTTGGATGTTAATTAATCTTATTCTTACAGTAAAGCCTTCTTTCATCTGTATTATCTATTATGCCCTTCCCCCCCATGACAATAAAACCATTCACTAATCATAAATAAAACAGGCATGCTGTTCCACTGATGTGAAAATGATGTCATGATAAAATAATGTCTATAACTTTGAACACAATATCATCAAATAAATCTAATTAAATTAGCTATATATATATATATATATATATATATATATATATATATATATATATATATATATATCCTGACATTTTCCTTTAGAATTTTCACAAATGAGATGAGATTTTTATGCTGCAATGCAGTATCTCTCGAAACATTATGCTTCTCCTTTTAGCCAAAAAGGTATATTTTGTTCTCATCTGTTTGTAAAATATTGTTCCAATAGTCTCCTGGCCCCTGGCTGGTCCCCTGATCTTCAGCAAACTGCAAATGGACAGCAGTGTTCTTTTCGGGAAAGAAGCAGTTTTATCATTGCAACCCTGCCACAAACACCACTGTTGTTCAGTTTTCTCGTGATGGTAGACTACTGAAAATTCATATTAACCAATGTGAGAAATGCCTTTAGTTACATAGTTGAATTATTACACATCTTGCTGTGTTTTTGTTGGTCAAACTTTCCTGGGTGCTTTTTATGAGCTTTAAAGAAATCTTCTTTGTGCCATGATACACATCCACAAACGTGTTGTGAAGATCAGACATTAATAGGCCCCTTTAAATAAAACACGCTTGACTGTCATCCTTCAAATTAACTGTTAATTCTAAGGTTTCACATACTTTTGCCACTCACATATATGTAATATTGGATATTTTTTCTCAATAAATAAAGGATCATGTATAATTTTTGTTAGTTTGTTGTATGAATATGGGCAATATTCATTTATGTAGTGTCTCTCAGTATGGCACTGGCTATTAAACAACATGCCAAATGTCTCAGCATGGAGTTGCTGACATTCCTAATGGTGTCTTGCAATAATCCGCCCCAAGCAGCTTGAAGATTCTCATGCAGATCCTGCAGATTTTATTGTGGGGTGGAGTGTTGACGGTGCATTCAATAGCATCTCTTAGATTTTAAATTGGGCATAGCTCTGGTGTTGCAGCTGTTGGAATAGCATGCACATTAATTTGTAGGTTATCTCCACCAAGACAAAAGCAAGGCTCGTGTCTGAAAATGACCCACTGCCTTTATGAGTTGACTCTGTGACAGTCTGGCATGATATCATTGCAGTCTTTGGCAATGTTGATGTAGTGTTATGGGCTGTGTCTATGTAGTCCTGCATTGTGCAACCATCTGCCAATGGTGCTGGATCTAACAGGATAACTCATGGATGGTATGACTGCTTGCTGAATTTTCACAGTTGTGGCTGCTGGGTCACTCAATGTCACGTTCTCCCTCTCTGTTGTTCATTTAGGTCTCCCAGGTCCTTCATGCACTGATGAGAATGTGATCCCTCTCAAACTCCTGCAGCTGCTCTCATACTCTTCTTCGAGGCATGCTTTGTTTGCAAAAGATGAATTTTTAATTCAGAATGTTATGTATGTGCAACGGGTCCACTTTATATAGTTGGTTACAGTGATAGGTACATCGATAAGGCCCGTTCTTTCTTACATCACACGCATGACTGAGTGGGAAACGTGAAACATTTGCATGTCTCACAATGTCAAACCTACATACCAATTTTCATTCCTGTGCAACTGTGAACTCTGAACATCTTACCTTCCAAGATATAACAGACACTTGTATTTATTTTCATTTGTTGTTTTATGGTTTAGTAAATACTCAAGAAGCATTTTAATGAACACCTTTATAAGTACACCTACTCATTCATGCAGTTATATAATCAGCCAACCCTGTGGAAGCAGTGAAATGCAATGTCCAATGCTTAAAACCATATCAATATTGACCAGCTGCTTCAGGTACTGTTCACATCGACAGTCAGAATGGGAAAACAGGTTTCTACAGTTACATGCCACATCTTTTTTGAGCACCATTCCTTGACTATCTTCCAATGGCTAGTTCCAGTCACCATTTCACAAAGCAAAAGTCCTTTCCAACTGATTTCATGAATATGATGAAGAACATGAAAGGTCAGTGTTCTTCACTGCCATTCTCAATCAGTGGATAGAAGTCCAAATGAATGTCTTTGGAATGTGGTACAACTGGAGATTTGCAGCATGGAACTGTGCCCGAAAAATCTGCAGGAATTTTGTGATGCAGTCTTATCAACACAGGCCAGAGTCTCAATAGAATATTTCATTTTGTGGAATCCATGTCACCAAAAAGTGAGGCTGTTTTTAAAAAAACCACTACGTATAGATATTGCCAAATGCAAACACCAGTATGGCTACTTAGATACAAAAGGTCTATGATCCTCAGCTGAACGGCTGAAAACTGTACATACAATACACTGTCAATGTCAAAAAAATTAAAGTAAGACATTTAAATGTAGTCCTAAGCCTTTAATGCAAGATAAGTACTGAATTAATTGCTCTTGAAAGAGATGGGTCTTTCAGTGTTCTCCCAGGAGAAGTCTGTTCCACCACCTTAGAGCCAGGACAAAGAAAGGTCTAGGTCTAGGTGCTTGTTTTCCATTAATCTTGAGGGGATGGTGGGTCAAGTTCTGTCTAACCCAAAGCTTTAAGTTCTCTTGATACAAATCAAATTTTGACTGTTGTCATCATTGTAGGGAGGACCTGGTGCATTTTTGGCTTTGTATAGTTTTAAAATCTAATGCGAGCAGCTACAGGAAGCCAGTACAATAGGGTAGTAGCTATACTCGTTACCTCTGCCAATATCTCTCCATAAGTCCATTACTGCTGACATTTAAGCTGGATTTGAGAATCATATTTTGACAGCTAAAGTAACCTCCATATCTGCTACCTATGCATCACAGAGACTGAAGTATATTTATTGCTCCAGTGTGGGCATTCTCATGAAAGCCAGAGCCAAATTTGCACTCAGGAACAGAAGACAAAGAGCACATCCTATGCAATGCCCAAAGGCTCTTAGGCTCTCTTACCACATATACAGGAACCTTCAGCACTGAGGGACATCAGCTAGTGCAGCTGAGAGAAATGCAGTAATTTAGGCATATAGATATGGGAAAGAGTTGTGGATAAACCTTTATGCCACATCATGTTGGCAAAGTGAACATGACAAATAAGCGTTTTATAGCTATATTTACTAGGGTAGTAATATGTACTCTTTTTCCTTGTCTTGTCTACTTTTTTGAATGTGAACAAATCTTCTGACTAGGATTTCTATTGGGTGTAAATATCCAGGATTTCGCATTGATTTCATGTCTGTTTCATGTCGGTCACCATTCATTCTTATGCAGATACGAATGCATCTATATATAAATATATTGTTAAAAGAAATTCTAATAATTTAATTAAAAAGTTTTAACCGTCATATTTTATATTCATTACATTTAAAGTGATATTGTTTTAATTGTGAATTTATATATTGTATTTAAATTTTAATATTAATTTATTAATATTAATAATGTGTGTTTCTGGATTTCTGATTTTTATGAGCTATAACTCATCCTGATAATAGACAATCAAACATGTCCATAAATCGTCTTTTTATATTTATCCACATTACTCTTTAGTTCACTATGTGTGTGGCCTGTTAAAGACTTTCTCTCTCTCTCTCTCTCTCTCTCTCTCTTTCTCTCTCTCTCTCTCTCTCTCTCTCTCTCTCTCTCTCTCTCTCTTCCTCTCTCTCTCTCTCTCAACCCTATTTCACTTTTCCTTCTTTGGTGCAGCATTAAGCTTCTATTTGTTGAGCAAACATGGACCACACAGAAACTGATGCTTAGTGGCTTCGTGAATATTTGTCTTTCAGTGTTCAAACAATTCCTCACCCTCGTGACAATAAAGACACTGTATTCAATAAATATCTGTTCACACATTAGCCCAAGTGCAATGCCACTGCATTTATACTTCCATGACCACTTTAAAAAGCAAACAACTCCCACTTTACTGTGCTTGAAGGTTTTCATATTATAGCAGGTGTGTGTGTGTGTGTGTGTGTGTGTGTGTGTGTGTGTGTGTGTGTGTGTGTGTGTGTGTGTGTGTGTGTGGGTGTGTGAGACTGTATTGTAAAACACACTGGTGTCCATTTGTGTGAGAATCAGCTGTTTTGTTAACATCAGTTTCAGTTGCCACCTCGCTTCAGGAGCCCTGCTCTCTCCGGTCAGTCATGACAGACATCTGTCAACAAATGTGATAAAGGAGAGAACTGTATGTGTCTTCTCAGGACATTCACCATTTAGTCTGCAAAAGCAGATACTCGTGTATGGTGTGTGTGTGTGTGTGTGTGTGTGTGTGTGTGTGTGTGTGTGTGTGTGTGTGTGTGTGTGTGAACATAGCAGAAAGAAGATACTAGCAGACAAGGTCGCCTCTCTAGCTGTGGCTACAGACTATTCTTGGTTTTGGTAGAAACTGATTAGATAAGCATATTTCTGCTATTTGTTCTATAAAGAAAGATTAGCTTATAAGTTCAGAAACATTATGATATGTAGCAATTCATTATTTGTGGACAATTTACTGAAATCTTAATTAATGAACCTGTGATTTTGAGTGAAACTGTATTGTTTTTTACATAGACCTTCCATTCTGCACAAAAAGCTCTTTGAATTAAGTTAATTTTAGGCTAATTTTAGTTCTTATTGTTTGCTCGTGTTCCTTAAGATGAAAATCATTTTCATTAAAGTATCACCATTGTGTGGATCAACTAGGACGTTTTATAAATGATAAATCATTTTTGACAAGTTTTGAGTCTCGGTGAATGCAACCCCTGGTTTAATTTTCTTACTTCTTATTCTCTTACAAGTTTTGCTTATATGCACAATATATGCAATGCAATGCACATTTCTACCTTATTTGTCTTTGTGTCTTTTGTCTGAAGTCCCTGTGTAATAATTAGAAAAATCAATAAAAATATGTAAATAATAAAAATAATAATAACATGACCTCACATAACCATAGTTTAATCCTGTCATGCAAAATATTTTCTAATTATATCTTTTGGGGTTTCTTAGTATTTTAAATTATGAATACATTACATACCCCTTAATTCAAGGCCCCTCTAACATCAGGAATTTACAGATTTACAAAATGTACTAACAGGAAGAGCACAGCCTTACTTCTAAGAAGTCATAATCTGTATAATACTGTGCACATGTGGCAGGGTTTTATAGATCATTTAGGGGTTAAACTTCAGTCTAATAACCACCTGCTCCATGTCTCCTCCTGTTATTCTGATCTGACTACACACATAGCTCCAGCTGCTGTCCTTTATTTCACAGTGGTAATGCTTCAGTTAGGAGCTTCACTGATCCAAAAGTGAAGCTGGATTGCTTTTTGTCTGACAGTAAGTAAAACAAAGTCTCCAGAGTGCAATGTTATTTGTGACTCTGAGGCCCTTGTCACATAGCCTTCTGTCTATTTGACTGTTTGATTAAAACACCCATGTTCAACTAGTCTACACTGTAGTTCTAGGTTCAAGGACAGCTCCTGTTTTAGGATCTGGTGGTAAGTGACACTGACAAACAAATTCAGATTCTAAGGATTTCATGCAGTTTCAACTCAAGATAAGTTGACTAAATAAAATGAACAAATGAGAATGAAAAAACACACTTAAAAAAATATGTAGGACATTTGCCATGAGAGGACATACTGAATAGGGGCCAACAAACCTGTCACTATTCAGGAAACTAGACTTCAGTTTGAAACTAAAAGTGGCAGCTGTACAATAAAACAGCTGAATATTTGATATAGTGCATAACTGAATGTGTGAACATGCTGAGGCCATGGTTTTCCTTATAATCTAATCCAAAAAATCTCAGTCAGAGCAAAATTTCTTCTTCATCCAACATGGCCCCCAACAACAAAGGACAGCTGTACCATGACAGAATATTTCAAGAAAACTTTCACTGGCAAACTGTGGCGTGCACTAGTCCAAAATTTGCATACCTTGAATTGAGGATCTGTACTTTATACTGAGCTCCTTTATCTTTATATTAAGTTCCATGTATTTCTTCTGAATTCAGAAAGAAGGGGGGGGGGGGGGGGCAAAACCTGATTTATTCACAAGATGTATTTGCAAGGTCATGCAAGAGGCATCACATGTTACACAGACACCTATCTACACCTCTATCTAGTAACAGCCAAGGTTCCATAAACACAATTGTGTTCAAAAATAATGCCAAAGCAGTGCAAAGTACAGAGCGCTATATACGGTGCATCTGGAAAGTATTCATATTCCAAAAATGGATTAAATGCATTTTTCTCTCAGACATCTACATGCAATACATGAAATCTTTGCAAATTTATAATTTGTTTGTGTGTGTGTGTGTGTGTGTGTGTGTGTGTGTGTGTGTGCAGGGCAGTGGGGCTTGCACTATGGAATACTGCCCTCTTCTGTTCTTCTCCATTTATTACAGCTGTCCAATTAACCTGCACTGATTTGTGAACTGGTTGAACAGCCAATTGGAGAGCTCTCGCTCCCTTACTGCAGCTTCAACATGCTTTCTCAGACTAAACTGCTCTGACAAAAACCAAATACAAGAACGAATCTGGGCACCCCATGAAAATCACACCCGACACAGAATAAACTGATCGACTGAGCCTTGTGCAGACCATGTCAAAATTCAGATATTATGTAAATAAAAATCATTTTCATGACATTGTTGTGGTCAATAATGTGCTACTATTTTGGCCACTTTGACCTGTCAGATTTAAGATTGTACGAACCCAGTTACAAACAAACAGGCCTTTGCACTCACACTATGTTAAACTGAGCTCACCAATCAGAGGTCGAGGATCATTTTGTTCAATCTATGTTAAGATTATCCATGAATCCAATTCCAATCTTCAGGGTCAATTAACCCAATCAGGACCCATATTTCAATTTGTGACCCATTCCTGGAACAGAAGCCACAGTATGTGTAAAAGCCAAAATGAAGAAGCGCTGCTGGGGTCACAATGGTGCAGACAATGGGATAGGTGCTCCTAGGGAGTGGGTGCAGTAGTAAGAAAACAAGGAATGTTTTTACATGTGTACCTGTTGAAATGTGATTGGCTGATACATCAGACTGCCTGACCAAATATCTCAGACTAGTACAAGTTAATTGGTTTCAACTTTTTTTGCCAATTATACAAAGATGTTTTGATTGGTTTCTGGAGAATTCTTTGCAGAATTTCTGTTTACCTCTGATGGTTCAGGAGATGGCAAAAACTCTATAGCGCCACCATTAGGCCAGTCGCTGTGATTATATTTGTATGATGAGATCTTTGTACAAAATATCTCCCCTCCAAGTTTCATGTCTGGATGGTTTACAGCGTCTTCTCCACAACATGTTCCGGTCAAAAAATGGGGAAAAGACATTTTGAAGATTCAAAGTTTTAGTAATTAGAAAGTACTTGAATGCTAAGGTCTACAGAGAGGATATCTTTTCCACAAAGACAGGAAGAGCTTAGGTTGGAATCAAACCTATGCACTTCATATCCAAAAGGCATGTGTTTTAGGGTGGAAATGGCCCATGGAAGCAAGGGAATTTTGGAGAGCATATAAATGGAGGAACCAAGTATAATCTTTATCATGCTTCATCAGTACATTATTTTGCAGATAAGCACCAAATGTGGTAACAATACTACACTGTATGATGAATGTGTAGGACATCATTGTACCTTATCTGCACTGGTTTATTCATGTACTGTATTGTTTGATAATTATTTGCTCTAAGATTCCAGAGATTCATATTAGTCCAGTTTTGGGATGGCATGAAAACTGAGACTAGTTTGTTCAGTGGCTAGATCAAACTTTGTATAAATGCAGAAAACCAAAAAAAAGATCACTAACTGATATATTAGTAAAATTGTCTGGCTCAGTGCACACCATGACATGAACCCAGTTTAATTCCCACAGGCCACAAGTAATTGGAAATATGCTTGTTTATTTATTTATTTATTTATTTTTTAAGAACAGCGCCCCCTAAAGGCCAATTTGCTATTAAAGAATGCTTACATATACATACCATTCAAGTTTTGTGTTGATTGGCCAATGGTAAGCCAGTGAAAATCCCTGCTGAATGCTGATTGACTCATTAGGCGTATATCTAATGATTAAGTTGTTCATGGGATGTTTTTTAGGGTAACTGAAGGATGCAGCCTGCAGTTTCATTTCAGTGGCATACGCAGCGGCTGAGAAACAGTTTTGTGAATGTTACAGCGCCCTCTATTGACTAATTGAAAGAATCATGTGACATAATTTATAAAATTTAGTGAGAATTGAAGATACCTTTAAATTAATAGCCAGTTTTGTGAACTGAGCTCCACACACAGGGGCTTAATTGCCACACTGTTTACAAATATTCATTTTGATCATTCCATTTCTCCAGACATAATTCCGTATCTTGAGATTTCTGCAACAGTTTGATACCTATATTATTGGGGTATCATGTAACATTTCAGACTAGTACAAGGTCATTGGTTTCACATATTTGCCAATTATGATGCAGGAGTTGTGGGCGGAGCTAGAAAGAAAGAAAGAAAGAAGGTGGATAGATAGATAGATAGATAGATAGATAGATAGATAGATAGATAGATAGCCTGCTTTTGTATATTAAGCTTTCAAATCTAATTTATTTTGTGCGGTATACAAGCATCCAATCAGAGTGCAAGATTCATCTAACCAATCATATTTTAATGATTAGGCTAGCCAATAAGATTACAGGATTCAATATTTTCTACATCTGCTTGTAGATACATTGATAACTGTAGACTGATGAACTTCCCTCCTGAACATATCTCTTGTAGATAATGAAACCACTGAGCAGAACAGAAGGAATATTTATTAGCTGCAGCACATCACACTGTTTTAGATGCTTCACAGTTTAGCGTCTAGATTAATTGATGCAGCTTCTGACTTTGTCGTTACCCATCAAAAACAGTTTTGAGAATAGCTAGATTAGTTCAGGGAATGTGCAGATAAGGCCTTGGTGTTTAGTGTTGTTGTGGCCAACAGATGTCGCACAAGGGCCAGTGTTTGGCCTCTAACGCTGGAGTAAAGTTGAGTGAAGGTAGACTGAATCAGCAGCCTGCTTTAGAAATCCTGTGTTTCACACCTCCCACTTCACTTCACTGTGTTTAGATAAATAAAGTTACAGAAATCGTTGTTTTTCTTTTCTTTTCTTTTCCTTTCCTTTTTTTTATTTTTCTTTCCTTTTTTCTTTCTTTCTTTCTTTCTTTCTTTCTTTCTTTCTCTCTTTCATTCTTTCTCTCTTCCTTCCTTTGCATCTTCCCCATCCTCGCTTTTGTATCGTATATATCTCTCTTTGTGTCTCTTTCTTTTCGAAACTAAGCCCCTCTCCACTCACTCCCAGTCTACCCAGCTGAGTTGTTGTCCGTGAACTCCTCGTCCATTGGCTGCTGGTCGTGCGCGACTTCATCCTCCCACGTGACGCAGGATAAATGCCGCGCGCTGCCGCCTCTGCTGACAGACAATCACGGATCTGGGGTCGGGAACAGCCGCCGCCGCCGCCACTTCTTCAAAGACTCCAAGGAATGACATCTCACAAACAGCTCATTCAGCTCTGATTGTGAATTTCCTCTGTCTTTTCTCTGGATGAGCGCCTGTGAATTATTTCTGTGGTTTCAGTCTGAACAGTAAACATGACTGGAGTTTTCGACAGTCTCAGCACAGATATGCATTCCAACCAGATTACCTCGAGCAGTTACCACAGTCTGCACAAATCCCAGGAATCCCCTACTTTACCCGTGTCCACGGCCACGGACAGCAGCTACTACACGAACCAGCAGGCGGGACACTGCGCTGGATCGCCCTACGGCCAGCTCGGCGCCTACCAGTACCACAGCAGCGGCATGAACGGCGTGCAGTACGGAAACAAGTCCTACGACCTGGGATTCAACAGCTCTTTCAGTCCGTACGGCGCATACGGTTCTAGCACTTCACCCACTCCAGCAGACGCAGGTAAACAGGCCTTCATCTCCAACAACACCTGATTTAACTGCCGCTCAAACAAAGCACATGCATGCAAAGCCAACGCACCCACCCGAGTACTGCTATTTTATGAGCTTTGAAGAAGAGTTGCAGCCATTATTGTAAAAACTATTGCATTATTAACAGGCATTTTTAACGCACATTTTAGTAGATCTCTGCGAACACACTGAGCCTATATATTTTAAAACCATTTCTACATTAAAACACTCGAATTATTCCGCACCTAAACGTTGCATCATACCGCAACAGGCTTCGCTGTAAGAAGTTGCGCAAAAATAGCGCCCATTGCACTTAATACAGTTGTTTATCTGTATACAGCTGTTTAAGGCCTTTGTAACGTTGTAACGTCAAGTTGTGTTGCTGTATGATTGCAGAAAAAGAAGAAAGTGAGCCTGAGATCCGGATGGTGAACGGGAAGCCAAAGAAAGTGAGAAAACCCCGCACAATCTACTCCAGTTTCCAGCTTGCCGCGCTGCAGCGGCGCTTCCAGAAGACCCAGTATCTGGCGCTGCCAGAGAGAGCCGAGCTGGCCGCCTCCCTGGGACTCACCCAGACCCAGGTATGTCCCGGCCGTGCTCTTCATCACACTTTTAGAGGAGAACATTTGAAGGCAAGGTTTGTCCTGCAAAGATTTTGTGAAAATATGTCTGCTATTCATAGCCAAATGCAAACTAATATGCACTGTAAAAAATATGCTGTAAATACTGTCTGATTATGTATATTTCTCCATCAGTATTATTCACGTGATGCTGTGTTTTAATAATCTACAACACTTCATATAATGAGGTCTGCTGTAAACAGTACAGGGATGTACTAGTTGTACATAATGACTGTGGTGTTTATGTAGATCATGAAGTAAACCCGTTTAAACTATGACAGTACACTCTTCAAGCGAAATTTTTATTGAGTTGTAATTTATGCCGCATATTATTATTATTATTATTATTATTATTATTATTATTATGTCTAATAATATACATTAGAAACTGTTTCAAATATTTTTATAAGTTAGATATTAGCTGTTCCAGACAACAGCGCAATTTTCCAAATAGCAAATATATAGGCATGAATTTAGATCTTCAAATTGCAACGAGTCAATGTGAATGCATTGGTTAAGATTTGTTTATATATATTTTTTTTTTATATATAATTTTTTTTTTTTTATGTTGATTTCAGGTAAAGATCTGGTTTCAGAACCGTCGCTCCAAGTTCAAGAAGTTGTGGAAGAACGGAGAGATTCCCCCGGAGCAGCACGTGGCCTCCAGCGAGTCTCCCCCCTGCCACTCTCCGCCGGTCAGCAGCGCCTGGGACTTTCCTCACAGCCACAGGATGAACGGGGTTCCTTCGGCTCTGACACAAAACAGCAGCTCGCCCAGCACCACAGCGCCGTCCTTCCTCACCAACTACTCCTGGTACTCAAGCACAGCGTCGGCAGCACACCTCCAACCCAACACACTGGCGGCGCACCACCAGAACACAGCCGTGAGCGCCGGGACCATATTTTGACAAAGCAAACAAATGACTTTTTCCCCAACTGGAAAATTCATTCTGAAAGACTGAAAGCTTCTTGTGACTCACACAAGCCTGGTTTCCCGAAAGATGCCGCGACTGCTTAAACCGGCTAAGTTGAGAAGTACCATCGCTTATAAATACTGTGTTTTTTTCTCCTCTTTTCTTTTACACAAGGCAGACACTAAAGAATAAAACCACAGTTATTTTTGTATTTATTTATTTTGTGTCTGGAGGTTGGAAAAAAAAGAAAAAAGAAAAAGTCATTGTTTAACGAACCACTAAAACCCAAAGCTATGCTGTAACAGGCTCCCCTGACCAGGCTGAACGTTATAGCAGGATGTGTTAATGTCACATTATGTAGCACAATCTGAAGATGTATCGTGCCTTTAAGAAAATGACCTCACTTTCATTGTCCAAGGTCTTGTATTTTCAGTGTGCCCATCGCTGTTCTCATATCCCCTTATTTCATTTCTGTTTTGTACATAAAGTAGGAGTACGTGTCCCCTGTAGGTTTCATCGCCACATTGTAGGTTTTTCATGTAGGGTTTGGTTTTTGTTGGATGTTCAGGGGAAAAAAGACATGGAAAGCACCCAAAAGCTACTGATCTCTCTCTCTCTCTCTCTCTCTCTCTCTCTCTCTCTCTCTCTCTCTCTCTCTCTCTCTCTCTCTCTCTCTCCCCCTTAAATCAAAACTCCCCACGTACAACGTTTCTGGGACGTACTTTGTTTTATTTATTTTATTTGTTATGCTGAATGAATGATTCTGACATTATATGAATCAGACTTATTTAAATAAAAATGTTTTCTGTGAATTTATTTATTGCTTCTGTACGGTTTTAGGAAATGCATAAAATGCTCAGCCACTTCGAAAAGCTCAGTGTGTTGGAGTCTCTGGCTACAGGGCTTTTTATGCACTGCTGGAATTCATGGCTCGGTCTCCTCCTCCACGCCTCCTCCCGCTGCTCTGGCGCCAGCAGAGCTCCTCACGCTGGAAGCAGTTTGCTGAAGGCGGGATGCTTGTAAATGTTTCAGACACGACTCACTAATTCACCTTTCGTGCACGAACGTGACAGGTGTGTCTGGTATGTTGTAAGACATAGGACTTTCTACGTGTGAGATAAACGACATCAGAATTTATTCTTTAAACGATCCCTTAACTTCTGAACTATTGACGAGACGCCAAAACTTTATTATTATTATTATTATTATTATTATTATTATTATTATTATTATTATTATTATTATTATTTTACTAGTACTACAATAACAATAAATATTATTATTGTTTATATTATTACTACAATTATTATTATAATTTTATTGTACCATTAATACTGTACTACTACTACTAATAATAATAATAACAATAATAATAATAATAATATTTGGCACACCGCATTTAAAAAGTTACACAGACGAGCTGGGTTGTGTGTTAGTTGCAGCAGGAGAGGAGTGCAGACGGAGAACACGCCTCAGCCTGCTCTGGAAGGGATGAGCTCTGCGGGTTCAGCCCCTCAGACTCTTTGGAGTCAGTTCAGCTTCAAACAACAGAGCCAAAAACAGCGCCTCAGAGCAGACAGACAGACATCTCTCACTCCTCGTACTCAAGCTTCTCCACTTCTCTACATTCATGTTATATTGAAATAAATGTAATGTCGTAGATGAGATAATGAATAATGCACATGCACTTACACTTTGTAGAATGTTGTAGGATAAAATTCCCCTGGATTAAATCATCAGATATTGAACATATTACCTTCTGATCAATATTCAGCATGAAGGAAAAATCTGACCACAGAAATATTAGTTGATATGATTTGGATGAGTATCTACAGCACCCAGAACCGTAATGTTCTTGTTAATTTTTTAACAATTTAATTTAGAATCAAATCTAATTTTCTGCTTTGTTTTATGGCTTGGCTAAAGTGAACAAAAAGTAGTATTATTGTAGTATTTTGGATTTCTTTTAAAACAAGAATTTTAGTTGATTGGTTTAATCTTTATTCCTCTTCTTCTTTTCGATGGATCAATATTATTGTCATCTCGAAATTATATCATAAAAAGTGATTTTATTTATAAATTAAAACCAGAAAATTGATAGAACAAACACGTATAGTGTCAACTCATTATTTGAAATTAGATTACATTAAAATTCGCCAAATCACAACTATATCACTTTTACTAAAACTGCATCATTCACTAACGACAGTGAATACAATGCGA
The DNA here is from genome assembly GCA_034509495.1 of Acestrorhynchus altus. Lineage (NCBI taxonomy): Eukaryota > Metazoa > Chordata > Actinopteri > Characiformes > Acestrorhynchidae > Acestrorhynchus > Acestrorhynchus altus. Next base: position 20,624,339 of record CM067509.1, read on the forward strand.
ATGAGGCCTAATTCTAAGGTCTTTTTGGACCACAGATGTTTGTTCCTTTGTTTGTTCGTGGTGTTTCTAGTACAGTTCAGTATTTAAAAATTGGAAGATGTAAAAGTCCATTGCTCCAGTACACTAAACCCCTGAATGATGCGCAGCTATAAAGAAGACAGATGTAATAAGGATGCACTCTGTCAGTAGTGATACGTACAAGATGCTGGAAGTCGCCTCAGGCTGTGGGTGCGTACATCTTGAAGAGTGCAGTCATCCGGCTGGCTCTTTTAAATGCTCTCAAACACAGTCAAAACCGAGAGGGTTTCAGTGGTAAACAGATTTAAAATGAAAAGCAATAAATGTTCAGGCCTACACTGCTGACCACGGGTCAACCAAAACCCTTAAAGCGCGTTTTCCCAGAGACATTGGTTGAGGATGTTTAATGGCGGCCAGCACCAGACCAGGAGTGCATTCACCTGCCCAGAAGTTCAGGTGACACGTTTGATCACCTGTCCAGTGGAAAAAAATTGAATGCATGATTGAGGGATTAAGAGTAAAAAAACCCTCCTAAATCAGGGTTGAAGAAGAAAGGAAATGTCACATATGACAATAAAAGAACAGAAGTGCAGAAGCAGCCCAGGGGCTCAGATGCTGTTATGTTCTGCAAGTCTCTCTCTCTCTCTCTCTCTCTCTCTCTCTCTCTCTCTTTCTCTCCTCTCTCT
>CM067509.1:20627542-20872542 GCA_034509495.1 Acestrorhynchus altus
CATTATTGTTTTTAAGTAATAGCCTAGATTAATATGTCCATATTTTGGTTTTCATATAAGCAGGTATAAAATAGTCTGTATCAGTGGTTACACCTCTGCGTGAAGGAGAGAATCAGTGGTTCTCTCTGTAGGTACTGAAGGTTCTATCTGCTTTTGATCACTGTAGTTTGCTAGAGGCTACAGCACGTTTTCCTGCTCCAGCTCAAACAATCCAGAGCCCGGCTCTGTAGGCCCCACATGAAGAGCGTCAAAATTTGTCAGAGTAATTACTACCCCTCCAGCATACACACACACACACACACACACACACACACACACACACACAGGACGGAAACGTGGTCTGTAAGGTGTTTTATAAAAGTCGCTGGATAAACACATCGGTCACAAGCGCATCCATATTAGATCCAGCATGTTAGCTTGTATTATCTTGTCATTGCACAAACACCTTTTCATATATATCATATATATGTTTCTCATAAATATGAAGAGAAACATTCATGGTTTAAAAGCAGCATTTAAAAGTGAGAGACACTTTCAATGTATGCAGGTGACAAAGAGCCGTTTTTATCCCAACGTAACACTGATGCAATCATTCAATCTAACATTATACATTTGTCATTCTGCTGCGAACACATTGTCTCTCTATGTCATTTTTTAAACTTTTTGACATATGGACAATCCTTCTTTACATTTTTAAATAGACTAATGGAAATGCTCCAAAATATAAAAATCTTTTTACATTGATTTATATTTAAATTTCAGAAGGTTTCCCATGTAAAAGGTATAATATTGCTGTATTTGGTGTCCTTTTTGCTTTTGCATTTGATTAGCTCAGTGCATGCTTTTTTTTTTTTTTTTTTTTTTGCTGTAAAAGCGCAGTTAAAGCACTGGGCCATTTGAACTTGTCCCTTGTGCTCATCCTCAGCTCCCCATCCCCCTGCACTGGCACCTGCCACACACTCCATTATTCACTTAACACACACACACACACACACACACACACACACACACACACACACACTCACACACACACACACACACACCAGCGCTATTCAGCAACAAAACGGGCCACACAAGAGCAGAAAGGAGCTTATAGCGGCTAAACGAAAGGCAAAAGAAACAAGCACCCTTGTTGGGAGAGGATTTACAGTGTTACAGAAACCATCTCAAGATTGATGGGGGATTCACCCTGGAACAAAAGCGTCTGCTTTAAAGGTGATGGGTGGACTAGAGCAGTGTGAGAGAGACATCGCGCAGATGAGAGAGAGAGATAGTTAAATTAATCCAGTAATGATATTGATGTAAGATTGTGGTGTTAAACTGGTCAGATCTTCTTATAAAAGCAGCAATTAATGAATTAAAAGCAATTTAGGAAGCACATAAATTGTTAGTAGGCTTTAAATACAAGAAGCTATATAAGGCTATCCACAAACAGGCCTACAATGTTGCACACAACAGGGGCAAATTCAGATTCAGAGTGCAAAAAAATCTCTCCGGGGAGCTGAATTTACAACCTCTCCTGATACCTTTTTATTTCTCGTCACTGAGATCATTTGTATGACCTGGAAATGTTAAGAAACAAAATCTGCTCCTCCATGAATTTCCCAGTGAAAATGACATTTAGTAAAGCTTCTTTTAAAATGGTCATTTTACTGTCAGAGTTTACACATTGTACAACGACTCCATGAAATAAACAAACAAACAAACGAACAAATAAACAAAACAAAATAAGAAGAAATAAATTAATCTGACCAATATAAAACTATCTTTGCTATGTATAACGCTAAACACATGAGTTCGTAATAAACATATTCAGGTTTCAATTCCTTTTTTTCACATCGTTTACAGCACAGTCTAAGAATGGCCATTTCTGTACAATGAACCAGCAACTTTCTCCAGCTCTTCTCAGGCTGAAGTGCTGCTCACCTTTAGTGCAGCCTCACCCCTTAAACAACATTCATTTAAATAAGCGCACAAACAGACAGAAACAAACAGAACAAAACAAATCGAAATAAGTTACTTTAAATAAACGCACAGACACACACACACACACACACACGCAAAATCTTCATCTAGAAAGACTTTCTCTTTGGAATGAGGAAAACCAGCCCTTCGCGTGATTTTACCCAATGCTATTCCAAATGCCACAGCCTGGGACAGCACACAAACACACACACACACACACACACACACACACACACACACACACACACACACACACACACTTTCTTTACCCCTGGTTTGTAGAAAACACGCCGAATAGGACGCTTTTAAAAAATTCACTTTGATTTTATAGTTGCCTTCTTTCCATTACATTTGATTTCTCCAGGCAAGACGATGAACTTGAAGGGGCGATAAACAATATTTAAAATTCGTAACACCTTTATATAAGTTCTTTTTTTCTGTACACACAGTAACATGTCTGGTAAAAAAGATAAAATAAGAGAGCAGCAGCAGCTCGGTGTGACCCACTCTTGCGGCAGTTCGGCAGTGGATATGTGGCGTCGCTGGCTGGGAATGCGCGCGCGAGCGCGCGCGCGTGTGTGTATACCAACGTGTGTATGTGTCAGGGGTCTTGGTGCAGGATCTGCCCCGGCTTTCCGGATTGTCTGCATGCGTCCGCCGTGCCCGCGTCCCGGGGCTGGACGACAAAAAGGAGGAGGAGGAGGAGAAGGAGGAGGAGGAGGAGGAAGGAGTCCAGGGGCCCGTTCACATGAGCTGCGGCTGCTGCATAGAGTCCTGGTGCGCCGTAGGGTACCACGACGTGTAGCTGGGAATGTAGGAGCCCGCGGAGCCCACAGAGGTCTTGACGGGGGTCGTGGAGCTCCAAACTGGCGCCGCGGACGGAGAACCCGCGGACAGTGCGCGACCGTTGGCCAGTGCGCTGGTGTCCATGGCCCCGCCGCCCTGTTTCATCAGCTTCTTGAACTTGGAGCGCTTGTTCTGAAACCAGATCTTCACCTGGAAACAGATAAAGAGATGGAGGTGTGAGGAACTTATGGCAGTCAAAACAAAGATGATCAAGCCAATTCCATAATAAACGTGTTGTTTTTAACGTTGGAATCAATAGTTTACATATAATACACCCACAGTCCAAAGGCCTACTCCAGTCACACCTTTGCAACAGCTTTTCTTGTACCTAGGTGGGGGCGCATGCAGGCCCCCAGAAGCGCGCGTGAAAAGCTCACCTGGGTCTGGGTGAGTCCCAGCGAGGCGGCCAGCTCCGCTCTCTCGGGCAGCGCCAGATACTGGGTCTGCTGGAACCTGCGGTTAAGTGCCTGCAGCTGCAGGCTGGAGTAGATAGTCCGTGGCTTGCGGATCTTCTTGCCTTTGCCGTTGAAGCGAACCTCTCCTCCTTCCACCACCGTGTTCTTCTCGGCTTCTGGCGCTAAAGGAGGGAAAAACACCAGCGGCCGAGTCAGAGAGCTGCAGTGTCAGGCGCGCGCATCACCGCGCTGCTTTCCAGTCTGCAGTTTAGGTATAATTACCCTTAATTGCATACATTGTTTATAGCATTACGCAATAAATAATTACCGAGCCTTAATACCCGCACATCTGGGCTCGTGCGGCCAGCCCGGCGCGCTCACCGTGCGCAAGCGGAGCAAAACAAGCGCAGGTTTGAGAAAGAAATGGCAAAAATTTGGGAAGGAAGGTGTTTCTTACCTGAGTCCTCTAACCGCGTCTGCGTTAACGCCGTGCTGTTCTGGTACGTCTGCACGGTGCTGAGGTACGGGCTGGACGAATGGCTGCCGACGGAGTTGACGTATGGATAACCGAGCGATCTGGGGAAGGACGGAGCGGGGCTGTACGAGCTGTCGTGCTGAGGATGACCGGCTGAGTGTAAACAGTGCATTGAGTAATGTCCGTGAGACATGGAGGAAGGCGACATTTGTTGACTTGGTGGCCCAAATTCCATGAACACGTTCTTCCCTGAGACGGGGCTGTTTAGACTCTCTGGTATTGTAGTCATTGTCATGTCTTCGGGGCGAATCTCTCTCCTCTCTCCTGCTTTTTTGTTTTCTTCTACGATCTCAGTGAAGGATGGATCCCAATTTAAGCCCAACTGATTTTTTCACTTTCCATTCATAAGAAAATGGAGTTTGGCTCTGTGAAAAGTCTAGGTGTGATGCAGTGGATCCACACAAACTCGCTCAAAGGTTTGAATCGGGGAATCATGAATATTTATCGGAGGTGGTCGCTGATTGGTCCGCTCGCTTCGAGGACGGCAGGGATTGGCGATCTCGGGGTAGGGTCCGAGGAATATGATCAACTCAAGAAATAAGACAAACCTGAGACCCAATTGTACAACGCTGGAGAGAAAATTCAGGGGGTGGGTCACTGAGAAAGGGTTTTAAAATCTCACACAAAAAAGCACGTTTAAAAACACATTTCTCCAAAATGTAAAACAAATCATCCACAGATATTAAAACAACGGCAAAACAGCTGTTTTTTATTATTCACTGATCTCTCAACGTCAGACTGTGCTCCATTAAAGAGGAACTCGGTGTAATCACAATAAACCAGGCTAATAAACGAGGCGACTCTGTCTGTATAACAACCAAATAAATACATTCATGTAGGATATTTTTTAATAAAAACATTTGTCGTTAAATTATTTAATTATTATTTTTATTATTATAACTATAATAATAATAATAATAATAATAATAATAAAATTAATTGTTTAATATTATTCTTATAGTTCTTGTCGATAATATACATTAATATTAAACAAATTTATTGCTGATCTGTCTTGTTAATATCTGTGTTTTAATGTATTGAACTACGACTCCTACTTCCACTACGGATACTAACAATAATAACCAATTTAATAGTTGTATTAAATATATTATTTTGAACATATACTGTTATTCAATTTGTTTCCGTTTTATTTACACACATTTATAAACATTCGCCAAAAACTGCATTTTATTGAATTTCTCCATATGTTTGGTGTCCTTACAATCACTGTATAAATATGATTAAGTACAATATTAAATGGTCAGCTGTTTTTTTTTCTGTGTCCTTATTGTTTCCGGGACAGATGTATTACTTACAGCATCATTTGATTAAATGCCAGTCTCAAGTGCTGGAGCCACAGCTGAAACCAGTTGAATTTGCATAACACTGTTGTTTAATTTTCATACGCATAATTAGCCATATATTTAACACTTCCACTGGCATGCAGATACAAATCACTCTGAACCGCTGAGCGGCCGTGAACGCACCTGGGCTGAGTCTTGCTTTTCTGCTCCACTGGCAAACACTGAGCCCCAAGAGTAACAATCTATGTTCTGATATTGATAAGTGATCACTCAGCACGATATGGACTAAACCTTAAATCTGAAGATCTCTCTCTCTCTCTTTCTCTCTCACAGACACACACACACGCACGCACGCACGCACACACACACACACACACACACACACACACACACACACACACACACACACACACACACACACACTTATACATAGACAGAATAATCTTATTGATCTGTGGTTGTTGAGTTAAACAGTAAGACTGCATCTCATCACATCACTGGACATCAGTGGACCCCTTTGGTATTTAGGTTTAATGTAACAGCTAAAATATAAGGCATAATTGTCTGTGCGCTTATAGCCTGTGGTGGCTTGTGCCGTGACCTCAAAACAATCGAAAATGGACCAGATATGAAAAGTGCAGTATCAACAGGCAATTTCTTCTGTCCTGACCACATGATGAGCACTGGTGTGAGGTCCAAACAGCAAAGCATTCATATGTGTCGACTATAACATTAATATTTCTTACTTCTACAATACAAATGTATTTAAACTGAAATCCAAAATATAAATGACATCAAATATGATTTTATTTCTGGAGAATTGATTACACATGCATGTAATGTTATAAAAATGAAACATCAATTTAACGAATACATTTCAGACATTTCAGTAAGGGTTTCAAAAGGCAGGCAGCGTGGACCAGTAGCTCCTGAAAACGTCCACATATCCCTTATATTTTGGTCCCACAGAGGCTGATGAGCCCCAAAATGTAAACAGGCGGATTCACAGTACAGCAACCCATTTATTCACAACGTTAATGAATCAGATTTCCTAAAGCTGAAGCCGCCTGGTTGTAATCTGTAATCCACCAGACCTCTACTCTCAGAGGACAGCTTCATTTTGGGAACTTGCAGGAGGTCCAAGTTTGATGTAAACCACCAAGGATGGTCCATATGACACAGTATCAGCTGATGCATGCTGCAGAAACACTGTGAGCCGCACACGAACTGCGCTGGACATGCATTTTCTCAACACACCTCCACTTTTGATTTGACTTTTTGACCTTTTTTTTTTTAAGGAACGATTGCTCTGAACACTTTCTTGGAACATCAGACGCAAACCAAAAGCGACATGGTGCGCGTGCATGCGATGTAGATGTCATTTAGAGTGGAAGGTTAAAAAAACCCCCAAAAAACACAACACACTGTTGTTCACATCCACCTGGTCTGCATGGTCTGCTATGAGCAGTCTTCGTGGAGCAGGTGAGAAAGCAAAGCATTTCCTACCATTGCTCGCAGCCTCCCGGGAGAAGCGCATCCCTCCACCTCCACAGATTCAAGATTTTTGCACATTTTAGGCTGAACCGTCTTCTGTCCCTGAGCCCTCCAGAGAAGCACCTAGCAGAGCCCCCTGTCAGCGCTCCCTTTGGCTCCCCAAATCTCCTCGAGCAGTGCCAAAAAAAAAACCCGAGCTCGGTTAAATTCCCGTACTCTCAAAGTGAACTTAATTAGGGCAAAAGAAAGAAAGGGGGGAAAAAGAAAGAGAGACCAGGAGTGCAAAAGAGACGCGCAGAGCTGGAGCTCCAAACGCGGCACAACAGAGCACTGCACTGACACACATTCAGCTATTTCTCCATGATATCCCCCCAAAATCGCCTGGCAAAATGGTCCCATTTAAAGCAATTTGTATTTGAAATTACATTCGCAAACTACCTGACAAAGATCTCTTATCAATAGCGAAAATAATAACAGTATTACAACCAACAATTATCATCATTGAGGGCTGAGGGAAGATTTTACATGCAGTACTTCATAGCTGAGACTGATAACTGTGATTATTGCGGCCGATTATGGTATCTAAGACTGAAATGGATGTGCAGCCTGCATATGCACGGCATTTTATTATGGGTGACAGATGTGGTCAGAGGACGATTTTTACAAACACCACAATAAAATCCTACCCCACTTTTGCCTGCAGTACTATTTGCAAAACTATAAACATACACCGACTGTGTAAAAACTCAGGGATCTGAGAAAATTACAATTAAAAAGCTACTTATCTCAGTAGTAACTACTTTGCTTATTTACTCAATAAAAAAACAAAGCAAAACATTGGAATAAACACCAATATGTTCATTAGTATTATTTGTTACATTATTATATGCTACCATCACTATCACCTGGTTTTATAAATCAGTGCTTAATTATTTTGAATCAGGTGAGCTCCTGATGAAACTGAACAAATCCTTACCCTGACTGAGGTTGGCCAGGGGATATTTGGAGCTTTAAACTAGCTCACAAAATCTCAACTTCTTTTGTAAAAAAAAAAAAAAAAAAAAAAATTATATTGAATAAGCAAAAATGCTCTTGCATGAGTCCATACAATGCTGTATATTTAAAAAAAAGGTCTCAAAATATTGCAGCATGTTATAATCAGGGAACTCATGAATGTCTTCCAAAACCCAGGCAGAAATCATTCATACAAAAGATGCATTAAAATAAGTCAATGGATTAGGTTAAAAATAGACAAAATAAATTCATACAGTAAATAAATAATGCACAATTTACCACAATATCACTCTTATTATCTCATTTTGTGTGCATGTGTACATACCATTCATTTCCATGCAATGCCTCAGTGCACCAGACAGGCCCAATATTCAGGTGATATTATCACTCTTGTAAATATATATATTTTAGAAGAAACTAAACCAGAGTCAATATCTCTTGGTATTATAGAGATTTGTCTCAAAATGAATTCTGTTGTACAGGATAAAGGACCCTAACAGTGCTTAACATAGAGAATTAGAAGATGACAAGTGGAAAGACTTAAAAACAACAACAAATATAAACAGGACAGAGGGAAAGTGGGATCCTCATGTTATTGAAACACCTGCTCTCCTGCACTGATCCAGCCTGCTGGAGTAGGCAATGTATGTGTGTGTGTGTGTGTGTGTAGAGGGATTGTAGCTTTGAGACAAACACTATCTGAGCTCAGAGATGGGGAAATCCCTCCTAGCTTTGCCAAAGTGTATTATAGCGACAGACACTTGAGTTATATTGCCTCGTCTCCGGCATGAAATCACCTTCAGACAGCCATCCTTTCAGCATAACTTGATTTGATTGTAAAGGGACTTCCGACTTCATGTCCAGAGTAAATTTAAATCAGAGTCTCTGATTAGTTTCTGTTATTGGTGGACCAGGATTCTCTGGGAGCTTTAATTGCTTCAGTATGAAGCAGTCTCACTCATTGCAGTTAGTCTGACCTTTCAGATGTCTATGTGATAAAGTGTGTCCCTGAGTAATACAGCCTATACAGCAACTCCACATCCAGACAAATCCTCGCTTAGTAGCAAATGCCTGAGCAGACTGGTGTGAAAAATCAGCATGAAAATCAATCTGATAATCAATTAAGATGATGACTTTCAAGGCCAGCTCTTACACAGGTCTTCATAACAAGTTTTAGAGATAAAATATCGCTATTTTGGGTTTAGTTACAAATACAGCAGAGCTGTCCTTCTTCTGACCCCTCAATCCAGCACCCTACACTGGCTGAACAATCAAAGATCACCCAGGCCTGCCAAATAATTCAGAATCATGGATAGATGGTCATCAAAGTCATAAAAATATTAATCACAGCAACAGATTGGGCATTTGGTTGAGGAACCACTGGAGATCCAGCAACGAAAATACCCAACAGATGTGATCCAATTCCATTTAAACATTTAGATATTGATTGTCATATCAACTAATAATGTTAGTTGATTATTTTCAGATGATATTTTAAAGGTGTGTGCATTTCATTTTTCTTCTTAATTCGACACTTCACTTTTACAGTGAACAAATTTATTTGAGATTCTGTGGACATGAATTTGTGGAGATGAAATTAATTTAGAGATGACCTCAAGGAGCAGAACCAGAGGTGTTTGCAAAAAATGTAGAACTATGGTAACTACAAGAACATTAATTTGAAACAAATTTCAAAAGATTTGCTCAAAATTGCTTACAGCTTTTACTGGAGAAACACCTTCTGAGAGAATGGGAAATTCAGAAGATCCAAATCAAATGTGCTATTATTCAGAACCACAATACGTTGCACTATAACAAATATCCGTTCTGAGTTCTGTAGTACTGCTGTGTTTCACGTGTTTGCAAAAATAAACATAACAAGAATTCTGCAATCCCTAATGTAATAGTGAACTCACTCATCACATTACACTACAGTCTCCTATGATTTATGACAAGCACTTTAAAATCAGGCATTATTTCATTACTGTTTTAGTGAAGGTAAACACACACACACACACACACACACACACACACACACACACGTTTCTCAGGATGGCACACTGGACATTCACACTTAAATAATAATAAAAGGAAAAAAGTAGATGGAAAAAAAAATCTGTCAAATGGATTGTTCTCCTTCACATATTTGGATTGAACAAATTGTCCTTAAGTGCAGCAGTTTAAAAAAGCATTAACTCCACATTAACATAAACATCTCAGATGAGTGAATAACAGCCCTGCTCTCAGTTTGGACATGTGGCCCAGTGCTTACCTAGATATTTGCAATTACACCTTATTTACAAAGCATCTACACAGGCTGGCTAATATGAATCTATCTCTGGTTCTGTGGCAAGGAGCACACCTATCAAAAGTGATCAAATATAATGATCCAGCTTCAGGGTATTCAATCAACCATGAGGATGTAAGAGTGCTTTACTGGACAAGGTTTTACTGGCTCACCATTGGATGGTTTAAGCAGGGTGTACCTTCAATTTGCTGCTCCAGTGAGCTCCAATAAACAGAGAGAAAGAGAGAGAGATAGAGAGACAGAAAGGTGGGGGGCAGTGTAGGGGTACTTGTTCAGATTTAGAACAATATCTGAGAAAAGCAAAAAGAAAATGTGTAGCAAAAACACAAGTGCGTCAATCAATATAGGATGATTACGTATTGTGTTAAATGTACCTCGCCTGGATCTGAAAGTGGCCTATTTAATGCCACTGAATTTACTCACACTGATAAAAATGCAAACTTGCTATTTGCAACAATGAGCTAAATCACAATATGAGTCTGGCTTGATGAAGACCAATTTACAACTAAATCATGAAATAAAAACAGAAATGAAAATTATTTTAACAATAATTTTAATTCATTTTAAACTCAAACCTGTTTGATTATTTAATGGTTACATTGCTTTTATCTATTCATATGCATTTGAATTAGGCTTCCAACAGTATGTTGAAGAAAAGATGGTAATGTGGGATTATTCAATCAACATTCGTTTAAATTCAAGACCAGACTTTGTAAGTGTCTGCAAAGGTCATAGTTCTGCTAATAGTACCCTAAAATAATTTATCTTTGATAACGGATTTTTTTTTAAATTTGCTTTTCTTTCTTTTAAACAGTTTGACATAAAAAAATGAAATCATACAATTCACTCCCAAATCCGTGAAGTATAACCAAATGTAAGCAGATGTTTGGACATCTTTTGGACATGAATGGCATGTTTAGCTGATTTTGTAAATCAAACAAGTGAACAAATCTTTTTATACTTTTTCATTTATAAAGATATTGTCCTGTAAATTTAAGACCAGAGAAAATTAGTTTTCTAACTACAATAGAAAATGAAACTAAAAACATAAAATGGTTGTATGTGCCACATTATACGTGGCATTGGTGCAATATGTTAACCTAAACACATTAATTGAGCATTAAACTGTGCAGAAGTGGGGTAAAAGGATGACCAGGGGTGCCTAAACTTTTACATACAACTGTATGAAATTAAATGTTTTTGTGATGTCCTAAAATGCAACACATTTCCACCTTTTCAGCCTACAGTAGTTTAGTTCCACTAAAGCACATTTAAGTTATAAGGAGTGTTTCACACAACGGAGCCACTCCGAACAGATGTCACGTAATAAAGTAATGAAAATAACATTTTAAATCTAAGGGATAAATAGTGATGCAATAATGACCATTTTTGGTATAATAAACTATACAATTTCATGTCAATTATGCAAAAAAGTCTTTACATATTTACTTGTTTTTGACATTTCACACAATGTAAATCTGGCAATTGTTCTTTACACAGTCTCAGTGTCCAATTCTCACGATGAACAGACAAATATATATATATATATATATATGTGCTCCAAAATTACTTTGACTTTACTACAGAATGACTACAAATCCATTGAAAATTATGTTATAAGAGAAGGATTTTTTTTTTTCTTTTTGAAGATTCAAAGTTTTGGTTTGACAATGATGACATTTATATACATGTTTTATAGATACAGTAATTATATATACTGTATATATTTTAAACTAATAATCTATTGCAATTTCCCTCTGGGATTAATAAAGTAACCTGAATTCTATTGTAAAGGGACCTCAGGAAAATTTTAATGGGAAAAATCACAAGGACCCTTTAAAATTTCTTGTTTGCTCAATGTGAAAACATGTAAAAGGAGATGGGCGAGTGACAACTGTTGACACAAGAAGACAACGCCAACTGACCAACTCTGAGGCCTTTTCACAGCAAAATACTGCTGGAATTTCAGCTAAAATATCTTGTCATATGAGAATTTTTTATGCACAAATAACTTTCAAATTCAGTAGTTGGTACATGTGTACAAAGTAATGCTAATAAACTTTCAGTTAAAAAAAAGTGTAAAAATAGCAGCCAGTGTTTACACAACTGCGGGGAGAGTGTACTCCATAAAGAATGGATTTAGATTAATGCAGGGCTCTGGGCCTCTTTTGCTCTGTCACTGCTGGCTTCTCTTCCCCCAGCTGCACACACTCAGGCCACAGTGGGAGAGAGTTAAAGGGGAGCTCTACCTCATGGCTCCTCGGGGAGAACAGACAAGAATAATTGTCTCCAGACCTGGCCAGTGGTTCACACCTGCAAACAGAAACATGCACACATTCAACCTCACACAAACATAAAGCTTACACTCAGACATCTCCCAGTGCCTACTGGGCCTTCTGCACCCATTGAGCTTCAGAAAAGGAGCACTGATGAGTTATGTTATATATATATATATATATAAATATAAATCGTATATATATATCTTATATATTAATCTTGTCCATAAAGTGTTTAAAACATTTCTGTTAATGCTAAAATACGCAAGTCAGTTCCACAAATTCTGAATCCTGAATCTTGTCACTTTTCCTAAAAAACATCTTGTGGTAAAATGAGGTGGCTAAAGGTTGCACAATTACAGAAACAAACAGCTTTATGATCCAGTTATGGTTTATTGGAGTGGTTGAGTTAAAATGAGAAGGGCCAGAGGTGCTCTGAATCTTCTTCAAGCTGATATTCTACACCTATCACTCACACACCTGAAACCTGGAGCTGCGATAGGCAGGGGAGAACCTAGCACAGAGCAAGCAGCAGAGACTACCTAGCACTACACACACACACACACACACACACACACACACTGCATAAACACACTCCAGACATGTCTGTGACAGCCCAGCAGCCTTCACCATTATCACAGCAGCAGGGGTCAGAGAAACCTGCCCAGCCTCCTACCTGCCCCAAAATTGCCCTCCAAAATGACCAATTACCTGAGTTAGGTGCTAGTGGCAGGAAAAAAAAACTAAAATAAAAATACTATCCCAATAGATGGCGGTGGTTACTTAATGCATCAACAACGGAGAAATGAAATGACTGTAAAATTGTCGCTTGTCGTATTTCTCCTTGTTGTGTCCACAGTCTAAGGGGTCGAGACAGGCAGTCATCAAATCTTCAAACTAGCCAGTAAATTAAAATCCATGAAAATCATCCCTCGGCAAAACAAAACCATTTGGTGTGGCGTGGTGTGTAGCTGCGGCCTGCTCATGATTTTAACCAGCTGGGACTGAGGAGAGAGGAGGCAGGAGGGGGAAAGAGAAAAAAACAGAAGAGAAAGAAACACATGCAATAATGTGGCTGGCTAAACTATTTATTTTGTCTTTTCGTCAGATGCATATTAGAACAGTGTTTGATTGCGCGACCAAAGAGAAGCAACTCTTTGTCCAATTAATGGCCTTGCAAATGAGGAAACATGCAAATTTTCCAATTAAATAATTTGCTGCGGCAGAGGAGGAGGATGCTGCAGGACGTTCAGCTGCAGGGGCCACAGCGGAGGGCCCCTTTTTAGGTTTTGTTAAGAGTTAAAGCCTTGAACAAAGACAGAAAGAGGTCAGTCCTCAGCGACACCTGAATGCGCTCCCTCTTTTCTCTTCCCCTTGATCCCTTGAGCCAGCCTATCATTAGTCTTAATGATGGAAAATTGTCATGTTGATGTCTCTCTCTCCCTTTCTGTCCCTCTCTCTCTCTCCCTCCCTCTTTCTCTCTCTCTCTTTCACCCTCTCCCTCTTTTGTATAAGTAGTAGGTGGAAGCTCCATTTATTACAAAGTTCTTTTTGCCTAAAAGCCAGGGACAGTACATTTGTGGCATGAGGTAGAAAAAGGCGCTGGATGCTCTTTCCATCACTGGGATAATTATCCCTACTGTGACCTTAATGATCCGGCCTGCTCGCCCTGCGCCTCCTGCACGCGCCCAGCCGCTCTGCTCTGGGCCCTCACTCCCTCTCTCTCTCTCTCCAGCTCCTCTCCTCTCCTCTCCTCTCCTCTCACGACGCCCTGTGTCAGGGAATATGAAAACCCCTATAATGAAACCATTTTGGCTGATGGAAAAAAGGGCTACTAGAGCTGCACTTGCTACAAAGACGGCTCAATTATATGAGTAATTGTGATAATTTTCCTTCCATTCACGGCTCTTTCTGAAAGGGAAGGAAAAGGGGGGAAAAACAGAGAGATGCTGAAAGGGAAATTACACGGACAATGTGGAGTGTGAAAAATGTTACACATACACACGCGTGCACGTGCATGCACACACACATACACCCACACAATGAAATGACTGCAAGAAAAGTGTAAGACTATAAATAAATATGTTAATGTACAGTAGGTGGGTTGTCCACATATTCTCAGACAGAAAAACAAAACAAAACAACATAAAACAGGAGCAGATAAACACAAGAGATGGATAGATGAGATGGATGACCAGAGAGCAAATAATAGTATGATAAAAGTAGATGTGCAGCTGTCTGAAAATTAAACCTCTTTCTCCTTCCTATTGACAAAGCTGAGCTCCTGCAAAAGCACCCCAGTGGTTAGAGATCATTTGGAGCCCTGTGACAGGAAAAAGGATAATTACCTCTCCAAGAGAAGCAGGCGGACTGACGCGCCCTTAAGACGCTGCCTTGAATGCAGGGGCTTGATAGAAGGCAGAAGGAATAATTTTGTGCTTTGCTTTTTCCCTTTATTCTGCAGAACATGTTTTGTTGGGCAGAAGACAAGGCAGAGAGTGCCCGTGAGTGCATTAAACCCTAGGTGTTCGCAAATATAAGGTCCCACTGTCTATCAAAGCGCTACCTAGAGGAAAAAACTCTTAAATGCATTAAAATGTCTCTTCCATTCTCCCGGCAGACAGCATTGCCAGTGAGATATGCATTAGGGCTTCTGTTTCGCAGCAGGAGTTGGATTAAACATTTCCTTCACAACACAAAGAATATTCTGGATTCCTCTCAGCAACTAAAAAAAGGCCCAGGCTATAATTTTATTCTCTCTTTGAGAAAAAGAAATCATACATAGTCATAATCACTCAATGTCAATTTTAGGCATCTTTCATTTAACACACCCCTTTGTGTACCATACATGACACCAGGCTGCTGTCGGACAAACACCTCATATCTCCAAAATGGCAACTGAATAAGAGATGGAAGAAGAAAAAAACCTTCCTATAATTTTATTCTGGAGCATTTGTAATGGACCATTCATCATGACACACTGAACAATGTCTAGAGTCAAATTATTTCAAAATGTGTAAATATACATTTATACACACATACATATATCACTCATATGTGACAAATGTCTCAACCACCTGCGCCTGGACATCCTTAATTTATAGCAAAGGAAGGGCAGATCCAAACAGCCCCAAACAGTACATCTCTTTTCCTCTCCCCCCTACCTCCCTCCTCCTGCTCTTTTTCTCTCTCTCTCCACCCTTAAACTGTTCCCACATGTATGAGGTCTGACCCCCCCAGAGCGGGGGTCTGCAGCAATCTGGGTAAATCTCTACAGGCTATGACAGCCATATCACAGCCTGGCAGCTCAAATACTCAGATCGGACTCAGATGATGGCTCGCTGTCGGCCACTGTGTCATCAGCCGCATCCCAGAGACACATCTCTTCTGGCCCATTGGACAGACACCCTGAGGGCTCCTTACTGGGCTTGATGGGGTACCCTGTCCCAAAGAAACAGAGTGGGGCACAAAACCAGGTTCTCAACAGGAGGAGTCTCATACGTCCCAAAATACAGACCTGCTGCGATTTCCCAAAACAACCCTGTAACAGAAATGGCTATCTGGTTGTAAGGTCATCTAATGGCACCTGAGACTGAGCTGGATGTGCCAGAAGAGATGTAACACCAGAGCCTGAGAAAGAACCAAGGTAGAAATCAGAGACAAACCTCAGACAAAAATCAGTCGCTAACTAACAGCCATCAACGGGTAGGCTGACAGTCTGATGATAACTCTCTGCACTGTTGCCAGGTTTGATTGACTGTTTCCAGGCCAATCATAGCCCCAATCCCACCCGATCCGCTAAAAGCCAGTCCAAATTGCCCTCCCTAGAAAACCAAAACGCACTGAAACCCAACCAAAGCACCATCAAATTCCCAGAGATTATATAACTAGCACAACTCACACACAGGAGCCACCAAAAAGAGCTGTGGGAGCAATTGATAATGACCAAAGATAATCCTCTAAACCCCCAAAACACATGACAGCAGACCCTGAGAAACAAAGCTGTGGTCTGACATCAGCACTAACATCACGCTTCATGTCGGTAAAAGACTCAAATTATCAGCCCACACAAGATCTTTTTCCCTACCGCACATCATAAAAAACAACTCCTGTGGGGTGGAAAACGCCCTTATCTGGGTTAATGATCAAGAGAAAAAACTAAGTGTGTGCACAAAGACTATCTGTACTTCCCTACTAATATTTGTGAGAAAGTGCTCGGATGTGGAAGTACAATATTCAGCTGGGATTGGGAATAATTCCATTAGTATAAACACACATTAATACTTCTATATTTAATATCAGTCATTGTAGTGGAGTAATAACCCCTTCATGTGCACATCCTTTGTTTCATATTGTCACTACTCAACTGTAACTTTACCTGAGAAATGGGGATGGGCCATATGACTAAAAAAAAGTCATATCTCAGTATATTTGGAGAAAAGGCAATATACAATACGATACAATGAGAACTTTAAACTTTAAGGATAATGTTAAAGGACAACCACACCATATCCAGTCACTTGGAGGAGCAGGAATATGAACATTTTTAATATATTGTTTAAAATAGTTTGCAATACATCAACCTTTATGATTTATTATGCAAAAGTTAACAAATTCTACTTTACACAAATTATAATATGTCGAGCATGTGAGACAGAGTCTTCAGACTCAAAGTAACCCTGTTGGAATATAATGCACAAATGTGTCACCAATAATGCTGATATGTCGGGACTACATGTATAAATGTAATAAATAATGCTGGAGGCTAAACTCATCACCAGCTCTTGACATCTCTGGGTCATTCCCATTAGGAACCTTCAGGATGAAAGGGGTTACAGCAAGTCAAGGATTATCTGCTCAGGAGTATGAATGTGCAGCATTTAGTCAAAGTCTTCACTCTCTGCCCCCAACATTCAGCCACTATTCCAGATAAAAGGGACAGTGCTGGACTACAGGGAACAGCATAAATATCAGAAGGCCATGGCAGCGTCCATGTCCAGCGTCCCCAGTGCTGCTGTACAGCAGCATCCCCAGTCACAGTCAGGGGTTAAAGGGTTCCTAATGTGTCTGTGAGGCAGCGGGCTGTCAGCGGCTTTAATAAATATAGGGAGCAGTGTGAGAGAAAAGTGGAGCTGTCTATGTAGAGTGACACAGGCGAGGCCAGCAGTGCCGATGGCTCCTCTCTAATAACAGAGCAGGGTAATGACACAGCCCCGCTCCAGAGCAGCGGGAACAGGAAGATCAATCTGTAGCCAGAGACGGAGGGATGGAAGAGGAGGAGGAGGAGGAGAAGGAGGAGAGAGGGGGGGAGACAGACATGGGAATGTGATTTTCTATTACACTCTCGCTCCATGTTAGCTTGCCTGCCTCTCTCTTTCTCTTGCTGGACCATGCAGCGTTTGAACAGCTTTACATTAAAAACACAGCAGATCAATAGCCATTACAACTCCAGGCTTGCATGACACGTAGTGGTCTCTGTCTCCCTCTCTCCAGACTGCTCTCTCTCCACACAACATCGATCTCACACCTCAATATTCCAGCTCTGCCTGGGGTTCACTGGGAATTGAAAAGCAGTAGAGGGAGGGAAGGAAGGAAGGAAAGAGGTGAAACAAAAAAATGAAGCAGAGGGAGTTACCAACCAGCTGCCAGAGCACAAGTAAACAGTATATCACTGTAGCCTTTGCATTCCTCCTTCTCAATCTACTGTTTTTCCTGCGCTACCGGCCATGCAAAAGAGCCAGCCCATCAAAGCACATCAAAAAGCCCGCCCTGCACTCCATCCAGCATTTACATGCATGCAGAGCTTGTGGCTTATTTACAGTGGGCCTGTCTGGGGGGAGAGAAATACTCACATTGAGATCAGAATCGATAACATCTCTCTCCCGAAGAGGAACACTGCAAACCCAGAGCCGTAAAAAACAAAAACATTGGTAGCAATTTAAAAAAGGAGGGAGTTTCTGAGAAGGCCAGCCAAAGATAAACATGCAGGAAAAAAGCAGACAACATAAAATTAGCAGCAATTTAGACTAATTTCTCTTTAATTGTCCCCGGGGACAAGAGTTAATCTGTAGATCTCTTCACTTACCAGATGCAATGGAGTAAAATAAGGAGTGCTAATGCAAACAACATGAAAAAAAACCAAAAAAACATCAACAAAAAAACACTTTTTCTTAAAAAACATCACAAAGAGCTGATTATTACTGAACCTCAGGAATTCATTATTTCTACACTGTATTTGTATGGTTTGTGGCACTGTAAATTACATTCAACTAAAAACTGTTTAAATTCACGTTAGTTACAGATATTTCTAAACCTAATCTCAACCTAATAAAAAATCAAATCAAACTCACCAGAGTTCTAAACCTAGCCCTGCTTCTATCCCTAACCCTTGTGCTGATTCTAAGCCTAACCCTGGTTCATAAACCTAGTCACTAATTTACTTTATAAACAGCACAAAAAAGGAGGGAAGAATTGGTGCATTAGATTTGTTTGATTCAAATTGGTACATTATTTACACATTAATAAAATATATGAACTCACTTATGTTTACATACAACAGGACACTGTTTACATACAAACAGTCCATATATGTACAGCGCCTTGCAAAGGTATTCACCCTGCTTGGCCTTTTTCTGTGTTTTGCTCAAAACCTGGAATTAAAACGAATTATTTGAGGGTTTGCATCATTTCATTTACAGAACATGCCGACAACTTTGAACATTAGATTTCTTGTACTGTGAGGCAAACAATAAATAGGACAAAATGACAGAAAACTTCAGCGTGCATAACTATTCACCCCCATAAAATCAGTACTCTGTAGAGCCTCCTTTTGCAGCAATCACAACTGCAATTCACTTTGGATTAGTCTCTGTGAATGGGATTTTTGCCCATTCCTCAAGGCAAAACATTTCCAGATCCTTTAAGTTAGATGGTTTCCACTGGTGAACAGCAATCTTCAAGTCTGACCATAGAGTCTGACACCATACATCTTCCCCTCAACTGTGACCAGTTTCCCAGTCCCTGATACTGAATGAAAGCATGATGCTTCCACCACCATGATTCACTGTGGGGTTGGTGTTCTGATGTTTTGCACCAGATATTTTCCTTGGTGGCCAAAAAGGTGACCAGAACAGACTCCCATATGCTTTTTGGCAAACTCAAAACGGGTCTTCATATTTTTGCCTGCAAGTAAGGACCCAGTCTGAAAGTTTTGGTGGTCTCTCTTTGCAGCACAAATTAAGCATGTGACTTCTGATGGTAATTGGTTGCTTATTTAGGGGTTTCATAGCAATATGCACATGCCAGTTGTCCCCATTTCACTTGACCAATTTAGAGTATTTTGTGCAGATACATAACATACAATTGAGATTAAACATTTAAATACAGGTTTTAATGTAAAAAAAAAAAAAAAGGTAAAATCCAAAGTAGATGAATTGCAAAGCACTGTAGCATTCTCATACTGCACGGAGGTCAAGAGAAAACAACTGTTTTGTCAACAAATCTGTGCACCACATTGTTTAGAAATATTAAACTATTTTTTAAATGTTTTAAAAGAATGTGCTTCACAAGAATTGACCAAATGTTTCTGAACTGGTGTAAAAAGTACTTTTCACCATCAGCTCCAAATCCAGCATACTTTGTGAAAATGTGTTTGGAAGCAAGTAGGTAAAATCTGGCTCCAGTCAGCCCAAATGTTTTTTAATATTATTTAGCTGGATTGAATAAACCCTATCTACTCAATTTTCTTGATTTGTTTGTTACAGAAGGCTGTAACAAAATCCAGTGATTAATTTAGAAAAGAAGGTTTTGCATATTATGCAAATTAGCCACAAAAACGTGTATTAAATTCCTGATAAGTTTTGTCAAATGCGTAAGAAGGCCAAATCCCTTTACCTTTGACCCCCAATTAATTGTCTGTAACTGAGCAAAAAGTGGTATCACTCACAGATGTTCCAAATATGGCAGTGACTAATATGACAATGTGTACTTTGTTTTACGGTTGGTGTTTAAAGTTTGGCATTCTATTGGTGGCAGATATATGAAAGAACTTCTTGCAGTTCACAGGACAAACATGGATGCTCTGGAGTTCTGAGCTCTAAATTTACTGACACATTGACTGACAGACTTTCTTATTTAAAGCTCATAAATGAGATGTTGACTGTTTCCATTTTTCAGATATGAGACAATCTTCTCCACCAACCAACTTTCACCTATTTTTTTTGAAAATGTACAAACTGAAAAGTAAATTCTGTGCGCCATGCACTAGAAAACTCCCTAAGCATCAGACCGTCTGCACCGCTGATGAGATCAGAAATAAAACTCTGAGAAAAGAACATTTTGCTTTTAATGCACTTCAATGCTTTTCTGCCTATTGTATGAATTTGATGTCTCACGTTCCCAGCCCATACAAATCAGTGGTCAAACTTGTGTAATTTGTCCCTCAGATTTGTGAGGCAGGGCATCAATGAGCTTTTTTCAGATTTCTACAATCTTTACACAAGTCTTCTATCTCACCTGCACTTTGGGATCCTTTTGTGTTTGTGTGTCTCAGCTCAACACAGCCTGCAGTGTTTCCCTCCTGAACTCACCAGTGCTTTATCCAAGCCCAGAGAGGCCTGATCATAGCTGCACCGCCCAGAGAGCTCTCTGCACTGCTTTGACTGCTTTGAATAGGGCGTTAATCGGGCAGAGAGGGGATTCCCACAGCCAGGCCAGGGGTAGCAGAAGCCTTGAATACCTGTCAGGTGTACAGTGACATCCCAACATTGTTCCACGAGGGCGAGATTGATTGTGGAAAGCTGAGGCGGCACAGAAGGGGCTGATGGGTAATGTGCCTGATTGCCTGAACACAGAACAATGCTGTCTATTTCATCTGTTGTCATGCCAACCAGAGGAGAGAGAAATAATAAAGAAGACAGCAGACAGACAGTGGAATAAATCCAAGTCTAGATATTTCTTCGCTAATCTTCACAGAGATTTAAGCATAAACCTTGGTTAAAAAGTGTCACAATCATAACTCAGGCAGAACATTGAGTGTGAAGTCTATTAACCAGAGGTTCCATTAACAGCAGGACTGTTGGTGGTGTTACGAGTTCTAACTCAACATGTGAGAAATGTACTGATGACATTGAGATGCTAATGGCCTTTCGGACAATTATCCTCGCATCCTGAGCAAATGGACTCGGCCATGCATGTGTGATTTCTCCTCTCTGCTGCTGTTTCTGAGAATGTACTCTTCTGAAATGTTACAAATGTTAAGAGATCCCTTGAATACAAAATGAATGTACATTTTTTAAGTGGATTTTTGTTAAGGTTGATGGTGAAGCATAAACACTTCACTCTGAGACATTACAGTCAATTCGCTATTTAAATATTACAAAGCACTCGAAATTGCTCTGCTTATTATGGTCTCATGTTCAGGACTTATAGCTTATCTTATCTATTGATATGAATTCAGACCTAATGTAGAGAAGTGGGTTTTTCAGACATTAGACACTGTAAAACACTGGGCAGAGAAAGAGTGAACAGCTATGTCTAGTCCCACTGTGGCACCAAAATCTGATTCCTGTCTTCTGCATAAAGTGCGTGTGTGTCTGTCTCTCTGTCCACATGAACACAATGCTTGTCGTCACATAGTCTGGGCCTGTAATGTGCTGAGAGAGGATAGAAAAGGAGATTGTACATGAAGATGAGACCAGGTCTGCACTCACAATGCCCTCATTTAGTGAGCTGAGACTTCCAGGCTCAGAGGCCGTGGGCCCCTCTGTCTTACAGCTTTACCCCAGGAAGAAGCTTCTGCCCTGGGGACACACATACAGAAAGACACACACACCACTGCTGACGCCTACACACTTCTCCAGATCCAGCTCACACTAATCAAATGCTCAAATGTGCACTATGTGCACTAACTTGAGATATATCAACGAGACATCCTGAGTCAGTTGATTATGTATGAGAGAAAGCCACTGGCACTTACATTTCAACCTGCTCATGTGTGAGGTATATATACAATATTGCAGTGAGTCTGTCTGAAATGCATACAGTGATGTGAAAAATTAAGACCCCGTATGGAAACCTATATTTCTTTTAACATGTGGACACTATTTTCTTATGCTTATAATACTGCTTAACTATGCAGTATTATAACTAAACATAACTGAAAAAATGGCTTGTAAAATTAAATTGTTTTATATAATTAGAGCATTGTTACACAGGATTTTGGAGTAGTCTTATTAGTTTGGTTTGCTCTTGATTGTTAAAGTGAGTGGTATCACCAAACTAAGATCTAAAGAGCTCTCTGAGGCCTTCAGAAAGAAGGATGTAGATGCATAGTCTGGGAAGAGATTTTAAAAAATTAAAAGACACTTAGAAATCATATCAAATAACTGCCAACATGACCAGGTCAGGTTGTCCTAGGAGGTTCAATTCAAGAGCAGACTTCAAGACAGGTAAACAAATCTCTAACAAATAAAACAAAAACAGTTTTCATGGGGTACACTATTTATTATATAGCCATGTGAGCGATATTTCAATTACACAAGTTACACTAATAATTAATAAAATGCTACGTCCGATTTTGCACGATTATTAATCGTGCATTAATGTAATGTGCTTTACACACATTGAAATAGTGTCATGCATCCAACACATCCATTTCTTTCAGTGCAGTACTTTTTCGAAATTTCTTAGGCTTTAGGTTCCTGTTTTTTGGCTTTAGTGGGTTGGAGGTGCTGAATAGCTCCTGTTAGCATATGGATAGGGTGCAGCAGTGCTCTTGTTGACATGCCATGGCATGTAGATAGTTGATATCCACCCACTACTACAGTACAGCACACAAGCAGAATACTGAATAGAACACCACAATTCACCTTTTCACTGTTTGTAACCAGCTCTTTTAGGTTATAATTCACTATCATGAAATTATGCAATGTAATATTTCATTTTCATTTAAATTCTTATGAATAGAGCCCCACTGTGCCTGTAAAATGAGCCGCTGTTCTGTTTCCAATTGCTTTCCTATTAAAATGAAGAAAAATGTTTACTAGTACTATGCTTTAAATAACTCTTCATGCTCAAAACAGCCATTTACATCATTCAGATCTGGCACTCAAATTGAGATGTATTCAGAAAACAAATGGAAACCGGAATAAAACATTTTGGCACTGTGGCAGATGCAGAGTCCTGAATAAGGAAATCTCCTTGTCATCAGCTTACATTGACCCAGGACTTAAATAAAACACAGTGGACCAACACTAGCAGACATCAAGTACCACTAAACTATACATTGGATTTCAGACACCATGGATTCTGTGTCTCTCCACTCTTGAGCTGAGACTCTAAATTTCTAAATTAAATGCAAAATTTACTTTAATATGGAAAGAGATTTTTTTAAGCACTGATCAACAGTCCAGTTCTTTTTTCTTCTTTGCTGAAGTAAGATGCTTCTGACATTGGTTCAGGAGTGGCTAAATAGTAGGAATGCAGTGGTTGTACATCAGCCTCCACTTCTTGTGGAGCTCTCTCAAGTTCTTAAATCTTTTCTTGACAAGCCTCTCGTGCTGTGGTCATCCATGTTGCCCCTGCACCTTTTCCCCTTCCAGTCAACTTTCCATTAATATGGTTTGATTCCGCAATGACCTTCTGTTGATGATCACCTTCTGATCAATCATCTACTCAGCAGTCTTCCCCATGATAGTGGTTATGTGTGCTGAACTAGACACAGTAATTCTACTGTTTGAATAGTAATTTACACAAACTAAATTAGTCTAATTTCATTTACAATTTTTATGAATGTCACTTTACATGTAATGAATCTAAAATGTGACAACCATTTAGAGTTAAATTATGAAAATTTTAAATGATTCAATTTTTTCTTTTGGGAAATTCCATGATTTAAAAGTAACTTGAAAACATGTTTATGTAATTCATGTTAATATGCATGAACAGGGACATTACCGTAAATTCATATTTACATTATTAACAAAGAGTATATTTTTGATCCCAGATAGATCAATGCCAGCAAATAGCATTGGTATTCCAGCCAACATAAAACACATGCACACATTTCCAAACATATTCACACACATTATATAAAACACCAGACTAAGGCCCAGCATTCCTATGGCTAACAATCAGTGTGGGGCTGTAGTAGATAGTCTGTACAAATGACTGGAGTGTAGGATGGGCACTGTGTGATCTCATAGGTCAGTCAGGCCCTATATGGAGTCCTGACGGTCCATTTAAAGTATGTCAAATTTAACTCTTTAGATTTCCAACACACACACATGCACGCGCGCGCACGCGCGCACGCACACACATACATACACACACACACACACACACCACACACACACAGCACTAGTGAAGACCTCAGATCAAGGCACAAATGTATGCACACACTCACATGCACAGATCTCCACAGCAGGGTTCCTCAGAACACTCATCCAGGCATATTCTCACAGAGCCTTCAGAATGCTCTCCAACAGCACTCTCATATTCACATAATCTCTAAGCAGATACATCATATTTCTCTCTCTCTCTCTCTCTCTCTCTCTCACACACACACACACCCACCCACACACACACACACACACACACACACACACACACACACACACGTAACAGCAGGACCTCTCGCTACACACCAGCTCCACAGACATGCACTCATACAGAGAGGAAGTCTCTCTGAATACATTCGCACACTGGCCCAGAGGGATGCCACTTCTCTGAGCTCTAGTGGTCTTTACTCCCATCAGGCAGCCTAAAGAATCGATGATGAGAGGTGCTTTCAGGTCAGGAACACACATTTCAGCTCCATCTGTCCGGCAAGGCAGTTCACCACTGCCCTCTTTGTGTCTTCCTTGATTAGCCACTTCCATAGATCACTCACTAATCACCAGACCAACCTGCACTAAGGTGTGCTTATATTTAGACCCCCTGATGTGTGTGTATGCATGTGGCCATGTCTTCAGTCAGGCCTGCAGCGCAGCCATAAAAAAGTCTCCAGTGTCTCCCCTCAATAAATTAACCAATCAGCTCACTCTTCTAAAGAGGTTGCATGCAGGCAATTTATCAATATCCCTCCAGCCAGATATCCCCTCGTCCCCCCTCTTCCCAGACACACACTGGGTTGATGGAGAGTAGGAACCTCTTCCGCTCAGGTAGACTTCAGCCTTGATTACACAGCTGTAGCTACAGTACAAACCAGGTCTCGCACTGCCATATATTCAGCCACTAAGCACCACTCATCAGAACTGCCTCAAAAATGTTCCTTCTAATAAGTACCACTTGACCACGTCAAATGAAAATCTCTTAACTAATCAGGTTTAGTTACATATATGTTTTTGATTTTTGCTTTGAATGATTTGCTTAATGAACAAACAAAAGTGTCCCATTGCAACTAAGTCTGCAGAGACAAGTTAAAGTACTGTGGCTATGGCCTTTGGAGAGAATAATTGTACCCAATATGCTCAGTAATCATTACCATTATCCCCTACTGATGTCTTTTAATGATCTTACAGTGCCTTGAAAATGTTTTCATACTTTTGTTTTGTTTCCACAATATGTTTTCACCTTATATGCATAAACTTAACATATTTAACTGGGATATTGTGAAGTGAAAATAAAATGATACAAAATGTTTAATAAACAAAAATCTAAAATGTGTGATGAGCATTTGCATTCAACCCCTTGTACTCCGATAACCCTCAATAAAATCCAGTGTAACCAAGTGCCTTCAGAAAACCTCATTAGTAAATACGGTCCTCCTTTTTGTAATTTATTTATAGTATAACTACAGTTTTTCTGTGAAGGTCTCAGATGTTAGAGAACATTAGGGATCAAACAGCATTATGAAAACAAAGGAAAACACCAGACAGGTCAGGGATAAGGTTGTGGAGAAGTGTAATGCAGGGTTTGGTTATTAAAATATATAAAAGCTATCCCAATCTCACTCTTTATGTAAGAACAAAGTCATTTCTGAAAGTCATTTCTGAAAGCGAGACATAAAAAGTCCCATTTGCAGTTTGCCACAAAAACATGTGGAAGAAGGTGCTCTAGTCAGATAAGATCAAAGTTTAACTTCTTGGCCTATTTGCAAAAGGAAACCTCTTTTTGCAGGATTCATTCTTGAAAAACTAACACTACACATCACAATGAACACACTACGAAACATGGTGCAGACAGCATCATGCTGTGGGGATGTTTTACTCCAGCAGGGACAGGGATCTTGGTCAGAGTTGATAGGAAGATGGATGGAGCTAAATACAGGGCAATCCTGGAGGAAAACCTGTTAGGGACAGCGAAAGACTTAAGGCCAGGGAGATTCGCCTTCCAGCAGGACAGCAACCCTAAACATTCAGCCAGAGCTACAATTAAATTCTTTTGAGAATCTGAGGTAAGACTTGTTCACAAATGCTCTCGATCCAATCTGAGCTTCAGCTTTTTGCAAAGAAGAATTGGCAAAATTTTCTTTTTACCTAAATGTTCAAAGCTGGTAGAGACATACCCAAAAGACATGCAGCTATAATTGCAGCAAAAGGTGGTCCTTTTCACTTCACAATTACTTGCTACCTTGTGTTGGTCTATCACAAATGTATTTATTTTAACAAATAAATTTAAGTTTGTAGGTCTAACATGAAAAATGTGGAAAGGCCTGAATACTTTTTCAACCATTTTTTAAACTTAGCTAGTTAACATCAGTGCGTGACAAACTTCAGTTGGAGTAGTTAACATTTAGCTAAATTAAAATAGTTAACATCCAGTTAATATCTGTTACACTATAACTTAACAATTAGCAAAAACTGAACAAGATAACATTACTAGACTTGTTAACATTTAGATAACATTACTTATTTTATTGCATTTGTAGGCCTACAGAAATAAATGCTACATTTCCCCATCACTCATCCAGTTAGATATAGACTCTGTCACTGCATTTAATACACACTGGTATGTACTGGCACTGGTATGACTGGAGTGAACCATTTGGTGCAATTTACAAAGCTAATAGATGAGAGAATTAGGGTCCAGATATTGGTGCTATAAGTAAACATGAGTGAGGGCATTATTATTAACGCAGAATCTTGCTATGACTCATGGACAAGACACATATTCCAAGTTAGGCATTAATGATTCCCATATTTAAATGCCCCGTCTACTATTCTATAAGTCAGGAATATATGCTTTTAGTTCATCATTACAAAACAGAAAAATATGATTAAACAGACTTCAGGCTGAAATGAAGTCCTCACCAATGCTAACATTACAGAGCAGCTCACAAGCATATCAGAACAATGTGAAAGCATTATCTAGCAACTGGACTAACATTGGCTAACATTCTTTTTTCACCCCCAGTGCTGCTGCAGTGATTCCAGCATAATCATCTTCACAGACCATTTCTAACAGAGTAAACTAGTGAATGAGAGCAAAAGAATGAGAGATTCTTTTTATTAGCCCTGTGTATATCTTTTGAGAGGCAGAGAGTGGCTTTGTGGCCCATGGGAACGATCGGAGACAACAATATGAGAAAGTTTCAGCCACTGCTCCAGAATAAGCATTATCTTCACAGGCCATTTCAAAATGCTACACCATTAATCACACAACCTCTCTACTGGACCTCCGAACTGACCTGCTACCACTGTGGTCCATCCAGAATTACTCTGAATACATCAAAGTTTGCATATAAACATCAAATAGCTTGCCTCTGCAAAACCAATAACAAATGTTCTTCACAAATGGTCAGGAGGTTAGAGCTAGCATTGTTGCTGGACATTATTTTTAGATTAGGATGGGCTCAGAGTAGACTATAAGGCAACAATAATGGAAAGTCACCAGATGCCATCATCAGCACCCCTCAAATGCCAAAGAACACCAAGGTCCAGATTGACCAAAGAAAAAAAGGGAAGCTGTGGTCATGCGAGACACAGCAAAGAACTTCATTCAAAGATAAAAGGTTCGGGTTCAGGCTAAGGATGCTTCAGTAGTGCATGAAGAGTGCGGGTTTTGTTTCACCCCTTTGTACACAAAGTGCAGGATTCTCTCTTTCTCAAAGTAACGGGAGAGATAGCATTGACACCTGCTGACTGAGGCCAAAGCCTTACATGATGCAGGCCCTCTTCACATGGTTCAATAATCTCTGCAGTGCAAGTGCAATTTGGTGCCTTGTATGAGGATGCTTATTCTTGTTCTTCTAAAGACAAAAACAAGATACAAGAAGTCACTGAGTGAGCTGTCAGAGGATAAGGAACAGCCTGAGCTGTTCAATTACAAAGAATAGGGGAACAAGAAGAGCTTTGAGGAGTTCTGATGAGACCTGGTGCAGTCTGTGCTGGTCTGCAGCCTTCAGGGGTTAACCTTCCCTTCAGCCAAGCAAAATACTCCAAGAACCATGCAATTACAGCCTCAGTCAAAGGGCATGCGCAATTTCCAAACCTATTTACACAGTGGTGAAGGGCCTCCCTTCACCTCCCCCCTCCCATTCCGTCTGCCAGGAATATAGCAAACTGAGATAGCATGATTAAGGTAGTTTCCATTGGATAAAAAGACAGGCTCAGGGAAATTCACATGAAGCATCTAGGAGAGTGGGATGGAGGTTGATTTTGCTTGGCAAGTTAAAGATATGTGGGTGTTTGGGGGCTAGAGAAATTGAGTAGAACACTAACAGAGCTCTTAATACAAGAGGATTCATTAAACCTTAATCTGGAATTGATTAGACATCCATCAAACCAAATCCACGGTGATGGGTTAAGCAGCTGAGGCACTGACCTGCTTGGTGGACAGAGAACAGATATTGAAATCTGAATTGAAATTTGTCAGCTCTCCCATCCCTGAAAAAGAGAAAAAAGCACATTTTTGTGGTAGACAAACCCAAGACCAAACCCCGAGACCACTTTCCAAGCCCAAGACCACTGGTTAAGCAAGGTCTGAGAAACATGTGCTGAATTTTCCACAAAATTTAGAGGCCATAGCTCTGCCCCAAGTTGGGACAGGTCTCTCCTGGGAGTGGTGTATGGTGGAGGGGTAGGGGGGGCCCTCACAGCTGTTGACCAGCACCAGGGTCCAGAGGCCCTCTGTGCTTCCTCCTCTCAGAGAGACGACAGAGGCTGGCCAGGGGGCACAGCAGTCTAATAATAACAACACTCAACATGCAGAAACCAGGTCAGGCCTGCCCTATCTGACCCCCATCACTGCACTGATGTCTGGACAAGAGCCAGCACACAGAACAAGCAAGGGTGAGGGAGGGATGGATGGAGGGAGGGAGGGAGGGAGAGAGAAAGAGAGAGAGAGAGAAAGAGAGAGAGAGAAAGAGAGAGAGAGAGCAACAGCAGGCCGCAGGGTACAGGAACACAGGCTCAGATCACTTCCTTCTCAGTGCTGTGTCCTTCCTGTGTTAACCAGATCTACACCTCCCCACACACACACACACACACACACACACACACACATACATACACACACAGACACACGCACACCAACAACTTGTGACACATTCAGCACGCCAGGTTTTTTGGGCAAGGTGCCAGGGACTCACCAACAATTCCATAGACCTCTCCAATAATTCTGTGGTTTATGGCGCAGTCACGTTGAAGTTTCCTGATGCAGTAATTGCAGGTTTCCTGTGTAAACAAAAGGTATGATATGTGTGAGCCAGCAACACAATATTGCAGATCTCTGTGCAAATATGGTACAGTTGCACTAATGCAGGGGGATCAGAGTGTGAATGGGTGGCCTAATGTTGTAAGCTGACTTAGCTGTTGCTAGGAAACCCTGTTCCCACATAGATTTGCTCTCCCGCACAGCATGTATTCACGTTTATCTGGTCATTTTGCATGTCCTGTTTTTCAACTCCATGCTCAGATACAATGGTTTTATTTTTGTGCTCCCCCAATGTTCTTGATCTCAGCAGAAGGTAGATAATACACTAATACATGGTCATTACTTGGATATAAAGATGAATATCAATTTAGACACTATGTAAACTGAGGACAAAGGAGAAAAAGCAAAGAGTCACAAAGCAGTGTTGCATAAATGATGACAAATATAATGAGGATCCACACAATATGCCTCCTTTGGACTATGCTCTATTATAGAGTTCTCAAAGTCGATGTAGTTAGACAGTTATAAGCTTCAGGAGTATATGCTCCTGTCCATATGTTTTGCATACTGAACAATAACAGAACAAAGGGGTCAAAAGGGGCAGACAGAAGGAAAAAAGAGCTAACCCTAAAAACGACACTCTTGTACTGCCCCAACCACTATGCGTCTGTAGCTGCAGCTCCACTTGTAGAGTGTAGAATTTGTATTAATAATAATCACAGGACAGAAGAGACTGGGAGAGAACGAGAGAAGGGGATAAAGAAATGTGTGTCTGGAGAAGAATGACTCTTAATAACAGTACGCAGGAACATGAGCAACAACTCAGAGAGAGAAGAAGAGGTGAGAGAGACACAAGTGAGGTATGAGAGAGGTGCAAGAGCAAGAAAGAGCGAAACAAGAAATGACAGGTTTAAGACTTCCTGCCAAGAGAGTGACTGGGCAAAATCACATGACCTTCCAGGAGAACTGCCCATTCGAATCAGAGAGAAAGAATGAGAGCAAGCACAAGAGCTCGAAAGAGAGCTGAGTACCAGTTCGGTGTATGTTTACAAATAAATCTTCAGGCAGTGAAGAAAATAAACCACATTGTTGTTTTAAATCTGTTAAAAAAGCCGACCGTCTTCTCTTTCTTGCTGTCTGGTTTAACACCCTGGGTTTTAAAGCAAATAAAGTGGTATTTGTTGAATATGTGGGTTTAGATCATAAACACTACAGACCCCCCTCACTGGCAGGTCAGAAAGGTTGCAGAAGTGTGGTGTGATGGTGGTTAGTCTCTCTGTCTCACATACACAACTGGTTTCTCACACACTCAGCACCAAGGGAATACTCCAAGCTAATTAGCTCCCTGCATCTGGGAAATGTCAGTCTGTCTCCTCTCGGCATAAGCAACATTCCTATTTACTTACTAACCTCAGCCCATCTACTGTACACTGAAACCCTCTTTACTTCTGCTATTCAAATGCATGCCTGATCGGATTTTGGGATCGCGATCTGTCACGCCCCCTCCTGTGGGATTTAAAGCCTCACTGTGGTCATATTTTGGGCAACTGCAAAGGCCTTCAGCTCTTGAAACCAGATTTTGGCTGTTGGGCCTGAGTAAAGCATGACGAGAATGAAGAAATCCAAACAAGACATATCTGGGGCACATTGTTTTTCATGTAGCTTCTTCACATTAAGTGAATAAGCAGAATGAAAGACAGCGGGAGACTATGGGACAACTAAGAAAATTCTGAACTGGCCCAGAAGCTGCAACTGCCTACAACTGCATCCATTACCCACAGTGGACTCATATGGAAGAGATTACTGCAGTGGATATGATGCTGTGCTTCAGCCAAAAGTAGCAAACTAATAATTTTCAAAACATGTATGAATGAAGCGGGCTAAAGGTGTGCCGTTCCTTAACCAGCCTTAAAAGGTGAAAAATCTTGCTCATCAATTGCAAAATTGTGGACAAACCTAGAATTTCATTTAGAATTGAACATATCTTTTGTAAGGATGTTGTGTATGGATGTTTTTTTCTGCAAAATGCAAGAGCATTAGCTTTGCCTTGTTGATGGAAGAGGTCAACAGGAAATGGACAGGCATGTTTTTTTCCCCCAATTTGGAAGTGCCAATCAGCCAATCCCATTACACATATAATGCTCCTGACACTAGGAGGATGAAGACAAGCACATGCTTCTTTCGATACATGTGAAGCCAGCCACCGCCTCTTTTCAATCTGTCACCATGCATCCAATGTGCTTGGAGGAAAGCACCAAATTCCCCGCTACAATTCAATGGCTAATAAACACCTGTACCGCCCAGCATCAAACTGGGTGTGATGTGGAGGGAGAGCATCATCTACCCACCCAGAGAGAGCATGGCTGATGGCAAGCAGCATGACCATTCTGAGCCACTATAAACCCAAGATAACTGCAGCAATGTACAGAGAAATTCTTGACGATAACCTGATCCAGAGTGCTCTGGAGTGGCTTCTGGACAACTCTGAGTCCAGCTTGAGAGGTTCTGCAAAGAAGAATGCACTTTACCCTCTTTTGATGGTAGTTTGGCTTACAATACCTAATGTACCTGTCAGCTCTGAATGTATTTTATACATATTTTTCAGGCTAAAAGCTTATCAATTGGACAGTTTTAGGTAAGGATTTTTTAGTTTAAAACATTTCAGACATCTGTAGTTCATCCAGCCATAACATTAGCACCACTGACAGGAGGAAATCTATCAAGTGTGGCATCTGTCAAGAGGTGGAAATCAGCATATGAACAGTTCTTGAAGATGACTTGTTAAAAGCAGAAAAAACAGAAAACGTAAAACTCTGAGTCATACAGACAAAATTGTGATGGATAAATGACTGGGTCAGGACATATCCAAAACATCAGACAGGTCTCCTATTCAGGTCTTGTGTTAATACATACCATAAGTGCTCCAAGAAAAGACAAGTGGTAAAGCGACAACATGATCATGGGCTTATTGCAGACTAAGGCTCATTGCAGCCATCAGGGACTTGGAGATCCGTGTGTCTTCCGGGAGACATGAGATGTCTGTCATTGATGAGATCCATAAAGCACCCGCCTCCCAATATTCAGAACTTAAAGTATTTGCTGCTAATGTGTTAGTGCCAGATACCACAGGACAACAACAGAAGTGTTGTGAAGCCCATGCCTTGAAAGGTCAGATGACCTGTGACAGCACAGGGCATTGTGATATTGTAATAAATAAATAAATAAATAAATAAATGTAATTATATATATATATATATATATATATATATATATATATATATATAGAGAGAGAGAGAGAGAGAGAGAGAGAGAGAGAGAGACCTACACAATATTTTGCAGGTGGTACTCATTTTATGGCCAATCAATGTAAACATACATTTTGAAAAATGGAATTCCCTTTTAATGGATCAGTGTATTCATCTTAGCAAAAAGATTGTAAGCTGAAGTTAATGGGATCTCCTGTGTGCTCACATGTGGCTAAAAGTTACAACCGTTCATTTTGACATATTCCAGCATTACCATATGCCCCATGACAGAACATTCTCAAATGAAGGATTAGCAATAATTTGAAGGCTAGATGACATCAGGTTGACGAGTGGCCAGAATTAGCAAAGGGAGACCTGTAGAGATCTTCTACCTGACAACATCACACACAGGCATCCTGTCTGCCACCAGTGATGCTATCTGTCCAGCCTTTTCTCGTTCTCTCTAGTTTCCACAATGTCAAACCAGGATTTTGATTTGGCCCTGTTGCTCCCTCTCTTTGGATCTCTCTTTCCTCCATGATTCATCACAGTCTGATTCAGCTGGGTTAATTACACTGAGCCAGACCACTGCAAGCCCCCCGACCTCAGATGGAGAAGATTAACGTCTCCGCTGTCTGCTACAGATTAGATGTAAATACATTTGTTGTTCATTATATTTGCTGAAAATGGCTCAAAAAAAGAAAGATAACTCTTTCAGGCAACAACAGCAGAGACTGACCTCTTGTAAGGTATTGCACTGTAAGCAAAGACAGCCAGAGAATGCTGTAGAGAGATGTTTAACCAGCTGATTAAGTTAAATTACCACCACTCACCACCACATCCTAACCATGTTTGAAATAAAGAATAACATACACCTGCTGAATAAAACGGTACAGTGAACTGCAATCTTTCACTGGCAGGTATGGTATGTGTTTCAGACTAACAGCATCTGGCCATTATTAGTTGTTCAAGACAATATACGAATGTGAACGTTAAATAATCAGTACCAAAAACAGAGTAAAAAATGACCCTATCAGATGGGAACGACAATAAAGTTAGAATATTGCATAGACGTACCCCAGCAGGCAGAAAAATGGTCTCCTTTGGAGTTGGTAACCAGATCGTAATTGAGCCACGATTCAGGATGAGTGTGTTTGTATATTCAGCTCTACCTACATACATCACACCTGACAAAAAAAAAACAAGCACAGCAGTGGAAATGTTCTATCAGCGTCAATCATTATAACCAGATGCAAAAGGAACAAGTGATTTTTACACATGTTGTCAAACTGAAATCACAAAACATGTTCAACTATTGGTTTAATGGAGCTCACTTTTGCTACAAGGCAAAAAAAACATGCAAGATGATGCAAGCAATGAAACATTCCAAGCACCTGCAATCACTAAATGAATGGCAGCATTCCCTTGGAATGTTTGTTTGACTTCTACTGTTGCTGAAAATGGAAAATTAGAGCCCCAACTTTTACAGCCAACACAAATTTTCATTAAAAGCACATCAGCATGCTGTGCTTTGATTGTTTTGTGTAAAGTCTTCACACATTATCAGTCCCAAAAAGGGTACTTCCAGAACTGATGTATAGTGTTTGATATGTCATAACTGTAGGCTGGTTTAAATGTACATAAAAATGGTCTGTTTTGGGCAATTAAACTAGCATTAAGTACTCATACTACTGGCAACAGGAGGGTGAGGAAAGCAGACATGCCAGAGGTTATCGTGAAGGTACTCAGGTAGACTGGCTATTAGTACTTGTAAGGTGTTTATATCTTAACTGTAATTGGAGCAGGGTAAACACCTGGATTAGCCAAAGTGAGATGTGTGTTTACATGCTGTGAAGCATTACGACTAGTCTCTAGAGAGTTCCTCTTTACTGTCAACACATTCACTTTCTCTATGCTTCCCTGCTCAAGTTTAAGAGGCCACCATATCATTCCACCTGATCCCTCAAACCCCCCTCCCTCTCCCCATAGACCACTACAATCAGTATTCTGCTGGCACACACAATTAAAAGATGTCAAACCTGGTTTCTTTTTTAACCGTGTTTAGGTTGGGCTTGTCAGCGCATCAAGCGATATCTAAAGGAGGCCTCAATTAAGAGAGAAAAGGAGAGACCAGGTTAAGTGACCATGAGGAGGACTGATGTCCCTCAGGTATGTGAGGATGCAGGGAATGGACAAAGCTGTGGGAATATGATCAGGATCGGGCAAGAGAGGGGAGGGGCACAGCCTGGCCGCCTCTCTACCCCTCTTGGGAATTCTCGGACTAAGACGCAGAGATTCCGACAGAGACGTATCAGGTTCATGGCTTTCCGAAGTGCGGTTGGGCTGCGTTCCAAGTGGTGCTTCTGTCTCAAGGAAGGGCGACAGAGGCGCCAGCAGGTAACGAGAGGACTGTGCCCGTTTGACGAGTGAAACCAGAGATCTAAAGCACCAGACTTGAAGCTTCCAGTAATTATTCCAGACACACGAGAGGCAAAGCCTCAGGCTGGCAGAGGTACAGTATAGAGTATAAAGTCTAAAACAATATAGAAACCTAATCAATATGTCCAATCATATTTAACTCTTACTATATAGTAAACCCATACTCACAAAGAACGACACTGTTTCAACTTAACTCAGTTACATACAAGAACTTTCAATCATCACTTTAGCAAAACCTTGTATCTTCAATTTGGCAACTTGAATTGGTGCCATGAAATGTTCCTGGTCCTGGAAAGCACTAGTGGGCATCTACTGACATTAGCTGGGCCAAAACAAATCCAGGGCTAACACCAAGTAACATAACTTTTTAATAATGATTGTTGGAGGAATGTTTCAACACAATGCAAAACACCTTATTGCATATAAGGGTATATAGCAGCATCAAACCCTGGTCAGTGTCTCCACACATTCTTCTGACCACCACTGAAAGCAATCTAAAAAGACCATTCAACCATCAGAACTGAACTTTGGAGAAATGTAAGTTTCCCTCATGATCTCATGATCAGGTCTCATTTTCTTTTACATCATGTGGGTGGAAACATGTATGACTCTTGCATGTGTGATGTACTGGAATAACGGTCCAATCCATGAACATTTCCACTTTGCAATTTACAGGATCAAGTTTTAGGACGTGCATGAAAATCTGATAATGATTAAAGAAAAATTTAAGCAAAAATCAGAATTGCAAAATGGGTTCATGAATTTTCAAGCACCACTGTATATCAGAATTGTTGGTGCTTGTTCCTGATATTCTAATGAGCATAGTTGTCATCCCTGTAAAACTTTTGTGAAGCAGACCAAATGGATAAGTGGATATAGAAAAAACATGGTGATATGATGGATGATTGAAAGATAAACCTGATTAGAAAGAAAATACCTTTATGGGTTCCCTGGGGCTTTAAAGAACCTGTTGTAACATCTTGGTACCAGACAGCGCTGGGCATCTTCAGAGGTCTTGTAGAATGAGCCGTTTCAGCATACTTACAGCTTATTAAACAGGTGGTCATAATGTTTTGCCACAACAGTATTGCAATATCACCTTTAAAATCAGCCTCACAGAACAGCAAGAGCTTAAATCAGAGTTGTCCAATACTGTCTGCAAAAGTCAAGTATGGCTGCAGGTTTTCACTCCAAACAAGCCGAAGCTCACCTGAGTCTACACCATGATCAGCTGGTCTCAGTCTTCAACCAGTTGATCAGGTGGGCTCCTGCTTTATTAGTTCAAAAACCTGCAGCTACATAACCCCTTTGTGGATTAGACTGGACTGTCATACTTAACCAGGCAAATCACTGAATGGGGGGAAAATCAAGTGAATAGGTTCACACCAGCAAGCACACCTTACTATAGTATAGTAAGTATTTAGAACACATATTTACAATCAAATTAGGAGGATCACTTACAGTTGCACCTTCATGAACACAGCTAAATCCTTGACCATGTTGCTGTCAGTCAGACGATAAATAGGGCTAAAGTGTCTATAATTTATCCTCCTGTGTTTTTACAGAGCTCAGAGCTTACATGACGGACAGACGGCGATGACCACTGTTCATGCAGGATGGAAAGGAAACGGCCCTGAGGGCGAGGTGGCAGTCTCTGATCACTGTAGATGATTGTTGAGCAGGCCCGGTTATGCCACACCATGCTGCCTCTCTTCACTCACTCTCTCTGGAGCTCCACTGGCAGAGTGATTGTAGTAGGAGAGAACCCTACAATAGACGTGCGGCAATATTACAGTTTACACAGCCCTCTGAATGATTCCTCCACAAAACATGGTTATTTTCCATCACTCACTCACTCACACACTCTCTCTCTCTCTCCCTCTCTCACTCTCACACACACACACACCTGCTTTACAACATTTCACCTGAGAAAGCGCTGTCTAAAAGCACAGGTGTGTAATAAAAGAGTTAAGCTCCTCTGAGGATACAAACCCTCATATTCAAGTCAAAGGCTTTGTACAGTCAAGTGTCCAAGATTGTTTTGGAAAGACATAGGTTTTAAACAGAACCACAAAAACACAAAGAACCACTTATTTATTTTAAACAAGAAACATTTGCATGATTTGCATTCTTTTAAAGTTCAATGGGTTGATTTAAAACATTCATACACAGATACAAAAATGGTTTTGCTATGAAGTCCAGTAGTTGTGAATGATAGTTGGTGTAACACAGCTGGACACATCACTGTTAAAGAACAAATCTGCTACAGAAACATTGAACTGTTAGCATGAGACCACACTACCTCCCAAGGGAAGTATCGCATGTTATCTCTGTGATAGCTGCGCATGTTCCCCTGTCGTCCAACGCTGACAAGGCTTGTGACATGCTGTGTGTAGACTGCAAACACAGCACCAAAAAGCCCTCATCCTTATCTCTGGAGACTTTAATCATGCATCTCCATCCTCCACTCTGCCCACCTTCACCCAGTATGTAACCTGTCACACCCAGAGACATTAAAACACTGGACCTGTTTATGTCAACAAAAAGGAGGCATACTGTATAACTCCTCACCACTCCCTCCGCTTGGAAGGTCTGATCACAATCTAATTCATCTTCTGCTTGTGTACAAACCTGTGTGCAAACCCAGAACCAGCAGTGACCTGCATGGTGACAAAATGGTCTAAGGAGTCTGAAGAGGCTCTTGCAGCACTGTTTTGAAAACACAGCGTGGGAAGAATTGTGTGATCCTAACGTGGAGGACATTGACAATCTCACTCACTGCTTTACTGACTGTGTCAACTTCTGTGTGGAGAACAATGTCCCCACTAAGACCATTGAGATTTTCTCCAACAACAAGCCATGGATGAATCCTGACAAAGACTGTCCTAAAAGAAAAGAAGAGGGCCTTCAGATCAGGTGACACGGATGAGCTGAAAGCTGTGCAGAAAATGACTAAAGGCAGAAGCTGGAAAATCAGTTACAGCAGAAAAATATCAGTGGAGTTAAGAAAGGCCTTAAAACCATGCCTGCCATAAGAAACCTGACTCTGGGTGGTGGGGGGAAGAAGTGGGTGAACAGTTGGTGTTAACAGTCACCTGTCAAACTGGAAACTGGACTACTCCCCCTTACCTAATTGAAGAACACCTCCAGATTAATGCGAGAAAGATGAATGAACTGCTGGTGGGTTTCCACAGGTGCAAACACAGCCCTCCACCAGTAAGCCATGGAAGCAACTGAAAGCTAACTCTAGACCAGGGGCTCTTGCACACTTTTGTGCTCCTCCTGCTCAAGCACACCTGATTTCACGTTTGCCAGGTTTAGTAGGTCTAAAACATCTGCGTGAAGCTGGTGCTCCAGGACCAGGGCTGCCTACACTCCTGGCTTCAAACTCTTCACCCAGCTAATCACACACAAGGCCAACTGAAAACAGAGACAACCTAGAGAGAACAGCAACACTGGTAAGATTAGGGGGGAAAAGTTTTTTTTATTGTTCATTTTTCATGAGCTAAATCAGCACTGGTAACACTCGTGTGTTGAAGGGAGATTCCAACGAGGCTCACTGGTGGATCCAGGTAACCGAATATGTTCATATAGGCAATAATAAACAATATGTTGTTTATTATTTTAATATAAACTTTGATATATGGATTCCTATATTGTAAACCTCTGATATAATAACTATTATGCAGGTAATATTTAGACTGATACAGTGGGGAAAATAAGTATTTAGTCAGTCAACAATTGTGCAAGTTCTCCCACTTAAAAAGATGAGAGAGGCCTGTAATTGACATCATAGGTAGACCTCAACTATGAGAGACAAAATGTGAAAAAAAAATTGAGAAAATCATTTTGTCTGACTTTTAAAAATTTATTTGCAAATAATGGTGGAAAATAAGTATTTGGTCACCTACAAACAAGCAAGATTTCTGGCTGTCACAGACCTGTAACTTCTTTTTTAAGAGGCTCCTCTTTCCCCCACTCATTACCTGTATTAATGGCACCTGTTTGAAGTCGTTAACAGTATAAAAGACACCTGCCCACAACCTCAAACAGTCACACTCCAAACTCCACTATGGTGAAGACGAAAGAGCTGTCGGAGGACACCAGAAACCGAATTGTAGACCTGCACCAGGCTGGGAAGACTGAATCTGCAATAGGCAAGCAGCTTGGTGTGAAGAAATCTACTGTGGGAGCAATAATTAGAAAATGGAAGACCTACAAGACCACTACTAATCTCCCTCGATCTGGGGCTCCACGCAAGATCTCAGCCCGTGGGGTCAAAATGATCACAAGAACGGTGAGGAAAAATCCCAGAACCACAAGGGGGGATCTAGTGAATGACCTGCAGAAAGCTGGGACCAACGTTACAAAGGCTACCATCAGCAACACACTACGACGCCAGGGACTCAAACCTTGCAGTGCCAGACGTGTCCCCCTGCTTAAGCCAGTCCATATCCAGGCACGTCTGAAGTTTGCTAGAGAGCATTTGGATGTTCCAGAAGAGTATTGGGAGAATGTCATATGGTCAGATGAAACCAAAGTAGAACTATTTGGTAAAAACACAACTCGTCGTGTTTGGAGGACAGTGAATGCGGAGTTGCATCCAAAGAACACCATACCAACTGTGAAGCATGGGGGTGGCAACATCATGCTTTGGGGCTGTTTCTCTGCAAAGGGACCAGGACGACTGGTCCGTGTACATGAAAGAATGAATGGGGCCATGTATTGTGAGATTTTGGGTGCAAACCTCCTTCCATCAGCAAGGGCAATGAAGATGAAACGTGGCTGGGTCTTTCAGCATGACAATGATCCCAAGCACACTGCCAGGGCAACAAAGGAGTGGCTTCGTAAGAAACATTTCAAAGTCCTGGAGTGGCCTAGCCAGTCTCCCGATCTCAACCCCATCGAAAACCTTTGGAGGGAGTTAAAAGTCCGTGTTGCCCGCCGACAGCCCCAAAACATCACTGCTCTAGAGGAGATCTGCATGGAGGAATGGACCAACATACCAGCAACAGTGTGTGCCAACCTTGTGAAGACTTACAGAAACCGTTTGACCTCTGTCATTGCCAACAGAGGATATACAACAAAGTATTGAGATGAACTTTTGTTATTGACCAAATACTTATTTTCCACCATTATTTGCAAATAAATTCTTTAAAAGTCAGACAAAATGATTTTCTCAATTTTTTTTTCACATTTTGTCTCTCATAGTTGAGGTCTACCTATGATGTCAATTACAGGCCTCTCTCATCTTTTTAAGTGGGAGAACTTGCACAATTGGTGACTGACTAAATACTTATTTTCCCCACTGTATATACTGACTACACTATGACCACCTCCTTGTTTCTACATTCACTGTCCATTTGATCAGATCCACTGACCAAACAAGAGCATTTTGTCAATCTATAATTACAGACTGTAGTCCATCTGTTTCTCTGCATGCTTTGTTCTGCTCTTCAATGGTCAGTACATCACAGGTCCACCACAAAGTAGGTATTATGTGGGTGGTGGGTCGTTCTCAGTACTGCAGTGACATGGATTATAAGTGGACAGCAATGCTGTTGGCTGTTTCCATGCATTGTACGCTCTTACACTCCTACTTAGTCCTACCTGTTGATGTAACGTCAGAGACAGAAGCTCATCTGTTGCTGTTTGGTCATCCTCTAGTCCTTAATCAGTGCTCACAGGATGATGTTGATGGGCTATTTCTGGTAGGTTCTCAGTACAGCAGTGACACTGAGGGGTTTAAGCACTCCAGCAGCACTGCTACGTATGATCGACTCAAACAAGCATAGCACACACCAACACACCATTATGTTAGTGTTACTGCAGTGTAGAGAATGACCCACCACCCAATAATACCTGCTCTGTGGTGGTCCTGACCATTAAAGAACAGGGTAAAAGGAGGATAATGTAAGCAGGGAAACAGATGGACTACAGTCTGTAATTATAGAACTACAAGGTTCTCCTGTAGGGTAAGTGGAGCTGCTAAAATGGACAAAACACACTGATCAGCCAGTGTTATGACCACCTTGTTTCTACATTCACTGTTCAACTTGACAAATGACAAATTCTTTTGTCATTATAAATTACACCATATTCTTACACCATAACTTTTAATAATAAGCTGTTTAAACATCAATTATTGTATCCCTAATTCCACATCTTATTAGCCTACACAGTATATTGATAATTACATATAAACTGAATATGCACTGTTTGCAGCAGTACAGTGGACAGATCTGCAGTGGAACACTGTTCTTCTTGGGGAGCTTGTGATTATCATCCAATAGAAGTGATCAACTTTAACCTGGCAGAAAGCAAGTACAGTAAGTCCAATCACATGCTGCTGTAGTAACCAAGTGAGGTTTAAGTTCAGTCTTTTATGGAACAGAAAATAAACAAAATTATCTGTATCTTAAAAAGCCAGGCTTATTGAGATACCTGGCTTTTTAGAATACCATGCAATGGTGGTAACTGTGGTATGTAATGTCGGTAAATAAAAAAAATCAAATACCTACATTTTTTTCTTTCATTTTGTACCTAACTGGCTCTAATTTCCATCAAGCAAATTTATTGGCAGCCTTGACCTTCACCATTAAAAGGGAAAATCACAAGGTTTATTTTGATGCAAAATAAAAAAAATGGTATATAAGCATTTTCTGTCACAAAGTCCAATACTATACATACACACACACATCAACGAATCTAAAATATTCAAATGCATTCTGTGGCAACTTTAAGGCTTTTACCTTCAAGAAATCTGAAGAAAATCCACAGGTGCTACAAGCTACTACAAATGGACAGGGTTGGTGAGCATTGTCAAATAAAAAAAGCCGCTGGTGTTCTCAGAACAATGAACTGAGTCCAACAATGTTTCTCACCATTCAAGTAATCGAAAACACATTCTGTGAAAACTCCAACTCCTAAAAGGAAACATTTCTCTACAGAAAAATTATAAGCAGTAATAAAAGGCAAAGTGTGAGGACACTCAATACTGATGTATATTTGCTGAGTTTTAAACCTATTTCCAATGAAATGCTATCAGATTTTTCCTGACACCGCAAAAAAGGAATCATTTTTAATGTCAGTTTTGACTGGAGAGTAAACGAAGCAGGGTTGGTCTGTGACTTTTCAGCCGTAATGAATATGGAAAATAATGCAATAGATGTTCTTACACCCAAAACCTTGTCTACAGCAGTTAAGCTAAAACTACATTAGGAAATCTTCTGGGTCTAAAATTTCTGCAAGAACAGATGTTTTGATGCTGTTCGTAACATAATCTCTCTGCAAAGACTGATAGATAAAATCTATTAAGATCAAAAACTCTCACAAGTCCATTCCAGACAACTGATAGTGCATCAGGCAGCCAAATACAGGCTGCAGCAGTCAGAGGCGTGAGTGGATCCAATTAATATCTGGAGATGGTCAACAGTTCAGGGCATTACTTATTACATCTGAAGGGGAGAGGAAAATGAAAATTAACCCCCAGACCTTAATTTTTTAACTGAAGAGAGGGAAAAAAGTGGCAGCAGACATGGTTATTCATCAGCATGATCTGCATAAGTGGCCTGTGAAATGGCAAAGAGGTTTTAAATTGAAAGGCATAACCGTCATTAGGGAAACACTCAATACCACATGCAATCAGAAGTAACATTAGCCACAGGAGGGTCCACAGAAAAAAGATTATGCTATAAATTCATTTGACTTAATATGTGGCTTGTAAACGACTGTACATTCAAACTCTCATTCTTTCGACAGGGAAGTGTGTACTATATAGATGG
Organism: Acestrorhynchus altus; assembly: GCA_034509495.1. Classification (NCBI taxonomy): domain Eukaryota; kingdom Metazoa; phylum Chordata; class Actinopteri; order Characiformes; family Acestrorhynchidae; genus Acestrorhynchus; species Acestrorhynchus altus. The sequence goes on from CM067509.1 coordinate 20,670,743, forward strand.
TCTATTTTGAGACAACAGAGTGAAAAGTAGACTAATAACCTCTCAAATCTTATTTTTGTGGTACTTCACCCAATAATGTTAAACACATAAGGGCAACTCAAGAAACCAGTCAGATAATTTTCATACATTGCATCCTTTAAAAAAAATCAAAGGGAATGCAGATGCAAGCTGGTGCACCACAGCAAAATCATGCATATTCCAGGAATAACCAAACACATTGGACCCTATTTTCATGCAACCACAAGAGCAGTCTAGCAGTGTCTTTATTTTGTTTGGACGCAAACATTCCTGCCTGTTTATGTCCAGTTCATATTACGTGGATAGAAATAAACACTCTGGACTCTGAACTGAATATTTGATGCCCTTAAAATATTCAGAAAGAGCTGACAAATCAGATGAACTGGAGAAAATGAGGAAAGAATGTTGTAGATTCTCCCAGAAATGAACCCACAGATACAGCCTAGAGCACTGGGCCTATTAACAGATGACTGAGCTTGATCTCAGTCATCCAAGCCTGCAGCACAGAGAGCATAACATAATAGCCTGTCCCATGGCTGCACTCTTCCATATCACCTAACATAATGCTAGACAAGATGGGCATCTGCTGGCTGGTGAAATAGAACTGGCAGTTGGTGTTATTCAATCTTACTGTGCCAAACAGAAGGACCCACATGTACAAAAAAAATAGAGCAGTATTTAAGTGATAATAAATTGTAATAATAGTGACATCCTGCTGTCAGAAAGACAGCAATAAACAAAGTATTTATATATGTATATATACAAATTGTCAAATACTAGTCTTCTTCTAGGCATCACCAATGTTTCAGAAAAACGGAATCCATTCACAGAGTTCAAATTGCCTACACTGCAAAAGAATCTGCTCGGCTTTTAAATCTAAAAACATATTTAATGCAGCAACAACCATTTACGCAGAATTGATTCTACTCAAAATAAATAAATAAAAACACTCTGAATTAACCACTGTTCAATTCAAAGTATTTGAATTGTGTTTGAGTATTTTGTTAAATTACTTGCACTTTCTCTTTTGTATTCTCTGTATTTTTTGTATTTAATCAGATTTAGTGTATGCCCCTACAAGAAGGTAAGGGCATGATGAGGGGAATGAGACAAATGATGTGATGATAATAATAATAATAATAATAAGTGCAGTACTGAGCTGAAGTAAAAAAACTGTGAGTGGACATCATTGTACAGTATGTACTTTTACAACAAGAATGAGTACACTGCCGGGCAATATACAAAACATTTATTTTTTTATATGAAGTGCTTCAAAACCTACACATCATTTCTTTGAACAGAACCTGGTAACCGGGGGGAAGTAGAGACAAAAATGAAGTATTAAGAACAAGGAAGAAAAAAGAGAGAAAAATGAAACTGGCCACAATCACTCCTCTAGAATGTTATCAGTGAACAATCCAAGTTCAACTAGCTCCACCCCTCCTTTCCATTCTGACCCACCCCCAACCCTCTCTCAGTTTCTCTCTGTTTTATACAAACAGGTCAAGTTAGAGTTTAAAGGTGTTACACAAAAGAGGGAGGGGCAGCAAGGAGTGTAGTTGGCAGATGTAAATATCTATGTATTTGTGAGCACTCAGATTTTTAGCTAGTCCCTACTGCAGTCCCAGAGATCCAACAATTCTGGGTCCTCCGATAATCCACAAAAGGTGTTGTGCTTCTGTGTTCATGCCTGAGACAGCCTTTCAAGGACTCTACGGTACTCTGCCAGAACATCCTGGTAGCTCTTCTCCAGTTCTTCATGCTGTAGACTTGTGTCCATGTGATTGAAATGAGATGCAATCTCCTCAGGGCGCAAACATTTTTGCATCTTCGTCAGCTCACGCTGGTTCTTCTGCACACATAAACATCACAGTATAGTAAACTTGGTGTAGAACTCTGAGAATCACTTTCACTGTCTTTATTGTGTTTCAATAGAACATAAACAACTGTTTGTAATTTGTCTGTCCATGAAGGAAATGTTACCTAAACCTTAATGTTTTTCCCCATGTAGCACCTACCTTTACTCAGTCACTTCATTTTAGTTTGTAATGATAAATGGATATCAGTGGGACCTTTTATGAAAGGTCATTTTAAAATATGTAAACAAACCGACAGTACAGCAGTTACAGTATAAAGTTTGGGCATATACACATATATATTGCTTTGTACAATTTAAAAGTGGAAATAAGCATCCCGCAACAGTGTGGGCATCTCCTCAGATATCATTTGCTTCAGATAATTATTGCCTTCATTATCTTTGTAGGGTTATGGCATGTTTACGGTCATCATTGAGAAAGGCCATCTGATGCAGATTACAAGGCTTTAGCAGGAGAAGGCTGTATGAGGAGAGCAAAGAATTTTAAGCTAGCGACTTCTTCAGTTCATACTATAATTAACAAATGGCAACTAAAAACAGTGAAGAATTTCTTGTAGGATTGTTAGAAAGTCAAATCAAAAACTAGCTGACCATGAGGAAGGTTTATCCGACGCACATTGTTACACTGTTCTACTGTACCTGCATCCTCACTGCAAAATTCAGCATCAGATATTTTCAAAGACATTTTGGAAACAAGTCCTGTGAAGTAAGGAAGTTAAAAAAAGAACTTTTTAGCCACAACAAACAAAGGGTATGTTTTGGAAAAAAACTCTTCAACTGTTAAGAATGGAGATGGATAAGCCATGATTTGAGCTTGTGTTGCAGCCAGTGACACAAGGAACATTCCAGTGGTAACATGAAGAGTGGATTCTACTATATACCTGCAAATTCTGGAACCCAGCATACAATTTGTAAAGAAAAACTGAAGATGAAAAGAGGTTGCTATAACAGGATAATGATCCTAGACACACCTTAATATTCACAAAAGACTCTAAGTTTAAGAAGCACAGGCTTAAGGCCTTCATAGACCTCCACCTTAACAGAAAAACTGTGGCTAAACATCAAAAGAGCACTGCATGAAAGACAACCAAAGAATCTCACAGAACCAGAAGCATTTTGCTACAAAGAATAGGTGAAAATCCTCCAAACAAGATGGACTACAAAAAGACTTTACAAGCTGTGATTCTTGCCAAGGGGGTCTTATTAAGTACTGCCCATACAGCATTCATGAAACTGTTATTTTGGACCTTTTTATTATTTAAAGCTGTAAAAGATGAAAGTAAGTAATCGGTTTTAGCACTGTCGCACAGTAGCACTGTAGCATGTTAAAAGCCAAATAATCTACGCCTTTCTGGAGGTTTTACCACACCAAAAATCATACAGTGCATCTGGGAAATATTCAGCGCTTCAGTTTTTGCATATTTTTGTTACAGGCTTATTCCAAAATGGATTCATTTCCCCTCAAAATTCTACACACAATTCTTTACAATGACAAAGTAAGACGTTTGTTTGAAAGTTTTGCAAATTTATTAAAAATGAAAACACAAATATAACACTGATCATTCTTTCACATGTCAGTGCACAAACCAAGCCATGAAGTCTAAGGAATTGTCTGTAGACCTCAGAGACAGGATTGTATCATAGCAGGAGGGCTTTAGTCTGGGACATGACCAAGAACCCAATGGTCACTCTCACAGAGGTCCAATGTACAACCAATATACAACCATTTCTACAGCACTCCACCAATCCGGCATGTATGGTGGAGAAGCCAGATGGAAGACACTCCTCAGTAAAAGGCACATAACGGCCCATCTGGAGTTTGGCAAAGGCACCTAAAGGACTCTCTGACCATGAGAAACAAAAGATTGAACATCCTGGACTGAATAGCAAGCATCATGTCTGGAGGAAACCATGCACTCCTCACCACCTAGACAATACCAATCCTACAGTGAAGCATGGTGGTGGTGGCAGCATCATACTGTGGGGATGATTTTCTGCAGGAGGAACTGGGAGACTAATCAGGACTGAGGGAAAGAAAAGATGACTGCAGCAATGCTCACAGACATCCTTGATAATAACCTGCTCCGGAGTGCTTTGGACCTCAGATTGGGATGAAGGTCTTCCAGCAGGACAATGACCCTAAGCACACAGCCAAGATAAAGTAGTGCCTTTGGGAAAACTTCCAAAAATATCCAAAAGTGGCCCAGACAAAAAAACTTGAGCCTGTAATTGCTGCCAAAGATGCTTCAACAAAGCACTGAGCAAAGGCTGTGAATACTTATGTACATTATTTCTTTTTATGAATTTGCAAAGATGTCAAAAAAGCTTCTCACTTTATCATCATGGGATATTGTGTGTATTTTCACTGAATCCATTTTGATGTAAGACTGTAACATAAAATGTGCATAAAGTGAAGATCTCAATATTTTCTGGAAGTGCTATACATATACTAAGGTGTGGACCTTAATCGATGACCAAAACTGTAAATTAGTAATTATTATAACTTTATCAGATTTGTTGACATGATTTTAAATAGGAATGGTCTAGAATGCATTTGAACTATGGGTAAATCACCCAAGTTTAACCATAACAGTGTGGAATTCAGTCTTGCTGCCTGTTATGTTTACAGCAATAATTTTTAACACATGAATCAATAACACAAATGAACTGTGGATGAATTGCCCATGCTTAATAATAACTGTAGAATGCAGTTTTACTGCCACTAGGCTGGTCATTATACAACTGTTGTTTGGACAATACTTTGTCCCAGAAATAATTGCGATAAACAATATTGCCATTTTAAGACCATTTTATGCTGCTGATCTAATAATTATATAGTACAATATTGCAATTACACCTTTCAACTTTTAATTATTAAGAATATTAAGATATTGAAATTAGAATATATTTTAGGAAGTCTAAACAAATACAATAAATAAAATTAAACCTCTGTTTTTCACAATAATGTGCTCTCCTTGCTAGGAAAAACATGGTGGACAATATTAGAGTTAGCAAAAATTATTGTAAGTCAATAATTAATAATTATTGTGACAGATCTAACTGCCATAGTTACACTTACAGTAATCATTCCATCAATGTGAATCAAAGCTTCATTGAAAACAGACTGTTGCATGAACGTAGTGAAATAGTCATATTTGTGTGAGGTGTGAAAGACTCATAGAGGCAGTCCAAATGTAAAAAAGAGAAATCTTCAAATCAACCTCAAAATGGACTCCTTTATTAACATTAAATGTGTAATGAAATGAAGCAGTACCTCAAAAAGCCTTCAAACTGAAAGCTAAAATTACTCTCATCAGATCTGGCTTTGTTATATTTCATTGCTGTTGTTTTGCACATGCTTGTTTTTAACTTTTGACAGTAAAGGATATTGCACTTTCATATACACTTTATGTTAGCAGAAAAGTGTTAATGTCTCAATACATTTTTCCTCCATCTTCATTGTTAGTTAATAAATGTACCATCAAATTACTTGACCACCTGTATATTTTAAGAAACTTTCAAAAACACATACAGAACAGTATGTTATATGGTCTCCTCTATGCATGTACAAAAGGCTCCATCACAAAATTTACGTATGCATAGAGTAATATGCAGAGTAGCGCACATAACCATATACACCATTCCCACCTGCGTGAAACAAGCACGCACACACACACACACACACACACACACACACACACACACACACACACTCTAACACCCCCATTCCCACCCTGAGGGAAACAGAGCAGGAGAGCAATAGTAAGAGAAAGGAGGGAGTATGAGAGACCAAGGGAAAGAGCATCTGGTCTCCAGATCCTTCCATTATACTCTACTGAGGAATTCCAACTTCCTTTTCGATCTCACATTCTCTTTTTTTTTTCCTGTCTCTTCTGTGTCCCTTGTTTTTTTTCTGTCCAAAGTTTGTATGCTGGTTAACTTCACAATGAGAGGTTAGGGAGCTGTGATCTGGCATTCCCCACTGATCCTGCATTTCTGTTAAATGTTTAACTTACTGGAGGCATGGCACACAGCACGCTACTTCACATACACCAATATTATCATATAGTCCCTATAGAGGTGAACATACACACACACAGTATAGCCACAACACATTTCAGAATAAATACCTAATACGGGCATCAAATACACCAGAGGTTTTATTTTTATTTATTTTTTTATTTTTATTTTTTTTTAGCAAATACCTGCTGATGCCAACAGGATTTTTTGACTACAAACAGGGAGTGCGTGCAACTGTATCAATCTTTAATGAAAATAGAGAACACATATTGTAATAAAACTGTTTAGAGGATTAACCATTATGCCCATGAGGATTTAAAAAGCACTGCTGTAATCCTAAACTGCCGAAAGGAAGAGAGAGTGTTTATATGATGGGGCACAACTGATTGTGAACAGTTTCCTACATTCCTTGCAGTAAATAGTGTGTCTGAATGAGATGCAAATCCCTAATAATGACAGCAGCTTTGAATAGAGCTCACAGCCCTGCAGTGCAGGCTATAGCCACTGCCTGGGGAGAGGCATCAGAACCCCTCCCACCCACTTAGCTACAGGCTTCACTTTAACATTGCGTATGGTCTGTGTGTGAGAAAGACAAGAAAGCAAGAAATACCAGACTAATAAAAAAAACAAAAAAAAAACCCAAAACAAAACCCCAAAAACCCCAAAACAAAACAAAAGCAAAACAAAACACAAGAATACTTCTCTCTCTCTCTCTCTCTTCTCACTCTCTCTCTCTCTCTCTCTCTCTCTCTCTCTCTCTCTCTCTCTCTCTTCTCTATCTATATATATATATATATATATATATATATATATATATATATATATATATATATATATATATATATATTCCCTGAATAAATTCAATGTTTCTGACATGTGAATATCGTAGTTGATGTATATGTTGGGCAAGAATACCTTCCCATGTCAGACTGGGGTTTGAATCCCCAGCCAGACCTCATTTGTGACTCAACAAGAAAAAATTTTATATAAAGGTTATATTTTTATATTTTGTCATAACGTGCTTGATATGATTTACTATATGTTATTTATGTGAGCAAATCAGCATAAATAAATAAATAAAGTCGGCCATCCATGAAGGTACAGCTACAGGTCTTTTACCCTGCCCTTATTACCTTTATTTTCCTCTTTGTAAAATGAGCATGCAATAATAAAGCTTAACACTGCTTATAACAGACAATAAATGCAGTGTAATAGAGGACAGCTGCTTCTACAACAACTCTACCCTGAAGTTCAAATTTTACAGCAATGATGAAGGAAATGGTTGGTGCTTTGTAACATCAAGTAATTAAGTCTGATATTAGCAAGAAAAAGCCTCGTCAGCAGATGTGTGTACAGCAGCTCAATACACATTAAGAAGCAGTTTCCTTCAACTCCACTGCCCAGTAGGGCTGGGCGATATCAACATTTATATCTATAACTGGATATAAACTGTGCGATATGAACCGAGGCAATATTGTTTACCTTTACGGCATTTAGCTGACGAAGAACAGTGTTAGGAGTCCTTGGCCAATGAACCATTATTGTATTTTTCACATTATTATATACTGGTATTCAGCTAAAATATATGGGGTATGATTTTATTTTGTCCATATTGCCCAGCTGTACTGATTAGTGCTTTGTTTTCTATGTTTTCAGTGATCTAAAGCTTGGTTTTTGTGTGGATGGGAGAGAAAAATCTTGTGTGCAAGCCTGTCTGCATTAGCCTTACACCTCATACCCGGACAATGGACAATTCAGCCAAATAATTCATCCCTTCAGTCAGAACTGCTTATACAGGTTACTAAACTAAAGCAGAGTTAGAAAAAAAAGTGAACACTAATGCACCATTACAGTCTCCTCAATGGGGTTTTAGCTAAAATTTACTACACTACACAAAATTTTCTACACTGAGACTGCTGTGGTGTGTGATGTGTTTTGTGTTCCTCTCATGCTTTTTGACTTTTTGGATTGGACATGACACAGTACTGCACACTTTGCCATTTGTATTTTCTCATGATGTAAATGACATGGGCATAAAATATAAAACTGAATTGTTGGTGAACATTTTTTACAACTAAGTGTGTAATGGTATATGTATTCGTCCCGTACCAGAGGTACAAGAGGCTTGATTCATGCTACGTACAGCCATGAGCGAAGATTGATGAACTTAATGCAGAACAACTGGAAAATTGTTCCACTGACATCATGTTAGAAACGACCTGCATGGCATGAGTGTATTGAGAAGTCATGCGAGCGAAGGACAATTGATTGCTGGCATAGGAAATTTTGCACGCAGAATTACGTTCGAACGTCTGTGGGAAATCAAAATTTGCTGCATCACTCCCTGCTGCTAGACACAGATCAGAATGCAGCTGCAGTGGCATGACTGGTGTGTGAGTGGAGAGCAAATTTATATTAGTGTGAATCATGGGAATCTCATATGGACATCATGGGTTAGTGTAAAAAGGAGAGATCTTCAAGCAAGTCAAACCTCAGACTGATGGACTCTACTAATAAAGTCTAATGAAGAAGTCACCCATCCTGCTTCTGTAGAGCTACCTTACTGAGGTTTCGAACCTAATCCACTCCACTTGATCCAAGTACCTCCTTAAGAAGGTCTTGACTGGCTGAATAGGGTGTGGTAGATGCAGGACAGTAACTTTCCAGGAGCAGGATTGGTGAGCACTGCTTTAATGTGGGGTCTGAAACCCTGGTCCTGGAGTGCCAGCTTCCAGCACAGAATACTGATTTCCCTGCTATAACAGACCTACTAAACATGGTAATTAACAGGAGAGTTGAATCAGGTGTGCTTGAGCAGGAGAAGCACAAATCTTTGCAGATGTCACAAAATTTCTTTCCCGATCCACCCATCCCCAGCTTTTTACCTATTTTTCTTATATTACAACCTGTATTTAAATGTTTTTGGTTAATCTGAATTGTATGTAATGCATGTACTCAAAATACTCAAAGTTGGTGAAATTAAATGAGGGGAAATTTGACTTTCTGCCCATACAATAATAATAAGCTGTACACTTCATAGAGCTGGGCTTCATGGAATATTGGCCAGAAAAAAAAGCCTTTACTTACAGACAAAAATAGGAAGGTTCATTTTGAGTTTGGCAAAAGGCATGTGGGAGACTCCCCAAATGTATGGTGGAAGGTGCTCTGGTCACATGAGACCAAAACTGAAACATGTAAATGTATTTGAAAGGCCTTGGCAAAGCCCAAACCTTAATGCAATTGAGAGTCTGTGGTCAGACTGGAAGATTGCTGTTCACCAGCAGTAACCATCTAACTTGAAGGAGATGGAGTAGTTTTGCCTTGAAGAATGGACAAAAATCCCAGTGGTAAAATAGCAAACTAACAGAGACTAATCTAAAGTGACTTGCAGCTGTAACTGTCACAAAAGGGGGTTCTACAAAAGTACTGACTTTAGGAGGGTGAATAGTTAAGCACTCAGAAGTTTAGTTATTTTGCCTTATTTGTTGTTTGAACATTTAATTTTGTTTGTTTGTGAAGCAAAGTTGTAGGCATGTTCTGTAAATGAAATGATGTAAACCCTCAAATAATCCATTTTAATAATGAATAAAGGCACTGTAAATGATTCATCCTGTAGTAAATATAATGATTTGTTTTTGAATCTTTTCTATATTCAGTTTGGCATTGCGGTTAAGTCTACAGGCCTACATCTTTCAATTATTTTTAATGTATTTTGCTTTAGAAAAGTCAATGTTCCAATGTTTTGTACATTAGTGCTTAATCATTTCAGAGAGAACCATATTCCACGGAGCCAGCACAGAGTTAACTCATTGCTAGCAACTGTTCTGCCACACTCACCATCACTCATGGACAGACATACCTTGTAAGGCCCAAAGAGCCTTTTCTTCACTTCTAGCCGGAACGCTCTGGCTTTCGCCTCATCGCTCATGTCTGTGTTCCTGAGCCGCAGAATCTCATACACTCGCCTGGCGTGCTTCTGTATAAGAAATGAAATGGGGGTTTTGAAATTTATTAAAACATATTAAAAATGCACAAGTAAGGCTGATAGGAACACATGAACACAAGCACAGAATAAAGGAATAAATAAATTAATGCGCAGTGTGTGTAAATAAAGGACACACTGCAGAATGACTAACTGCAAATGGATGCTGGAGACTGTGCAAAGCTCAGAGCATTAATAGGCCATTAATCACACACAGTTTGAGCAGCACAGCTCTGAGCTTCACATAGTTCTCCATGGGATGAGGGGTAGCCATTTTGCCTGGTCATGCCATAGGCACCAGACTGTGATAATCACCCACAAACAACAGGGCCAGGGGGATTCTGGGAAATAAAAGAGGGTGCTGGGATGTAATTGAAGCAGTTAAATAGTGGCCTAAGTGCAGAGAGAGAGAAGTTATACAGGAGCCACACTGAGGTGAACTCCCACCCATTCACAGCTAATGGCAAGCTTCCAGTTGCGTGTGGGCGTGGGTATGTGTGAATATGAGACAGAAAGAGTGTGTGTGTTCCTTAAGATGAAAGTCACAAATGAGAAAAGGTTATCAAGAACTACAAAAAGAACACGGTGATGTAACTTGTTGAGGTGTTTGATAATGCACTTCATTACACACTTAAATAAATAAATAAATAAATAAATAAATAAATAGTTGAGTGTATACTATGTTGACACTAATGTTAGTCTGTTTTTTTTTGGATAAAATCTGGATAAATCAGACACTCAGCAAGTACAAGACTAAGTTAAAGCCAGGATAGACAAAGACATGCATAGCAAATGTTTCCCCACATTTTACACATAGGATGCACAAGTGTTTCATTTCAATTGAGGGACAACTCACAGAGAGCTGAAGGAGATAACGGTGACCTTTTACTTTTACTATTTTTTAAATGATAGTACAGTTCTACAGTATGAAGTACATTTATCTCACCTTGTTGATCTTGAGTTTCTCTCGTGCTTCTGTGGCCATCTCCTCACTGAAGCCCTGGGACAGTTTCTCTGTGGAGAAGGAGGGCAAGGCCATACACAGCTTCACCAGCACAAAGTCCCTCAGCTTCACATAGTTCTCAGAGGGATCCTCAGCTAAGATTACACAGACATGAATAACAGGTTAAATTCAGACCCATTACACAGAGTAAGACAACCATTTAAGCTTTCCGATACTGGATTAAGAGGTCTTGTCACAGAGGATTTCACTCTGCTATTATTTTTTGATGAAAACATTTTATTCATCTTTATTTCTGAGATTTCACATAATGATAATCTGATTAAATGTTCTTTACACTGAGTTGAAATTTCATGAACTGAGCAAGAGAAATATAAAATCATCTGGAACAAAATCATTTTCCAATGATTTCCAATGAATGTGATGAAAGTTTTTTCTTTCGTCTCTGAAGTTGATCTTTGGGAGATTCTGAGAAGATATTAATTAATATATTTGATTAACCATATAGAAAAGCACCACCTCATTATAGATTCTCCATCCATTTCACAGGATGAAATAAATAAATGAATGAATAAACAAACAAAAATAATTTCTAAAAGTACCGTATTTTCCGGACTATAAGCCACACCCGCAAAGAAAAAAACCAAAAACAAACAAACAAAAAAAAACCTGGAAAATAACAGCCGCATGGTTTAAAGCGTCTTATAGTCCGGAAACTATGGTAAATAAGGAAATAAATAAAAAAAATAAAATGGATATGCATTATTTGGGTGCAAAATTCTTTATAACAAATTACTACCAGAAGTTTGTGACTCTTTGTAAGGCACATTTCCTAAGGTGATGCTCTGCCAGGTGTGTAATTACACCATTTTTATAAGTAAGCCTCTCAAAACAACAGGGAGGGTTAAAAGTGGCATGTGCACATTTTCTGTGCACATATGACAAAGGTGCTGCAAACTGATTACGAACTAATAAAATATACTAAGCTGGGGGAGGCAACCCTGGTCTTGGAGTGCCAGACTCCTGCACAGCTTTGTGCTCCTCCTGCTCCATCACACCAGATTCTATCAGTTTACTGCCAGGTTCAGTAGGTCTGTTAGAGGAGAGAAATAAGTAAACTGTGCAGAAACTTCATTGACTATCCCTGGACTAAGCAGCACCTAAGTCCAGACTGACATATCATTTTTACAATAACCTGTTGCAGGACAGCCAGTAATGAGGCAACACCAATATACAACCAAAATAAACCGTTTGTACTTCTGCTCAAACACTTGCTAATCCAGTCTTACAGCCTATATAATTGCTTATTTTGTTCAATCATCTACATGGTTAATTTAGTCTACATGCAACTATTCTGTAGCCTACAGTTGTGGGCAGATTACGAGACACCCTTTGATCTTTTGTTTGGCTTAGAACCATACACTGCATTTTCTGACACTTTTTTCAGACTTAATAGAACTGGTGACAGATGCTTGTAAATCCTGACAATATTATCAACCTAGATCTCCGGTTAGAATTCCTGTACATCTGTAGCTGCAATGACAACACGAGTCACTATTTGTTTTAACCCTATGGACTTTTCTCCCCACTTCACACTAACACTTCAACAATTCCTTTCTTTTCAGGTGCTGCTACATAAATAGCAGTGTGAACATCTGTACAGTTTCATAGCTTACATATTAACATCTGTGTTATTATTTTATTTATATCAGTGCAAGTGTATGCATAGTGCACATATTCTACATTTTCCTACTACAAAGGACTAAACACCTACTCCATTAACTGTGTAAATGTGACATGATGATAAACGTGATTTAATTTGATTTCGACTCAACAGTTGTTTCAAAGCTGGAGTACAGAGACAGCCAAAAAAATAAAGGCAATGTCTGCTACTGCAGAGAGTATGTGCACTGTATGGACTTAACTGACAGACTGAGACCCAAATACAGACATGCACAAGAGCACAGAGACAAAAACTGCAAAAAAGAGGGAAAAAGAGAACAAAAACAGGAAAAAGGACATATGAAAGCTGGGCAAATGCTGGCTGCAGGTCTGCTGTGGTAGAGTGGAGCTGTGTATTCAGTTTGAATGAAAGCTAATCTCTCTCTCCCCACACAGCTCAATAATTATGCCATTGTGTGAGAGAGCCTGAGCAGCAGCATGTGGCCAGCACATTTCAGCAGCAAACTGCCTGCAATTTACATACATCCCTCCCACCTCACCACACGTTGGACCGGAGAGCTCCAAGCACAGCCGCGGCAGAGAGGTATTTAAATTCAGTCAATAACTATGCTCAGAAAGGAAGTTCTGATCGATCCATCACACACTGAGAACATTTTGAAGAAACTGGCTAAAACGTATGACTATGTTCTGCTCGTATTTCGGGGGAATGGAGGATGACAGACATAGATGACCACTATGTCTGTGTGTGTGTTTATAAAAGGCCCTAGGCCAACAGTGGCTCATACAAGTAACTGCTGAAGTAGGAATACACAGGAACTGGTCCCACATGTTCAAAAACACACACAGTCATGCACCAAAGGCCTAATTTAATTAAATCCAACAACCCATGTAATAGTCATAACACATGGTTTCTCCCCACACACCTGTGACGTCCTGTACTTTTGGAAAGTTGCAGTAAAACCGGTGGACTGTCTCCAACAGCTGAGCTCCATGACCCTCACCCTGGAATGGTGGCAAGATCAGCATCTGACTGCTCAGTCAAAGAGGGAGAAAAGTTGACGTGAAAACATGAGAGAAGACCTTTACGTGTCCATAGTCAAAAAAGCATGCAATGTGAGACAGAATACCACATTAAAAGGCCAAGTCCTTCCATTTTGTACAGTTTTTTTTCTCTCTTTGCTTTTCTCATACTTAGCTACTATACAGCACACTCCCACAATATCACATCCAATTCAGCCTTACATGATACAATGGACATTTCATGATCATAATGATGATCTGATATAGATATGACAATACGTTTTGTTTAATACACATAATTCATGTCCAGACTGCTTTATTTTCTCCAGCGTAACACTTGATATATCTCTACCAAAAGATTATCTTTGTTCATTCACTTGGCCAACATAATGAAATGTTACCACGCTGTGCCAATCAATATATTGCGCTGATTTCTAAAATGGGCTTTTTGATGGCTGCTGCTGACTTCGCCATCCTTATAATAAGCAAATGGGGGCTGGCTTATAGGATATATAAGCCAGTAATTTGGGGCATTTAGGGACAAGAGAGCCAGAGCTGTATAATTTTCTTTTCCTTTTTTCAAAGAATAAAAGAGAGAAGGCACGTGCTTCCCCCGGTAATTACCTGACACGTGGTCTGGTTTTGTCTGGGTATACGTAGTAATTATACACTGTCATGTAGCCGACCGTAGCGTAGAGTGTCTCCCCATCTTTATTGTATTTCTCAAAACTGTAGAAAGAGTAAGAGAGAAAGGAACAGAGCAAGAAACAATAATAAAGAGAGAGAGGGACACAGAAGTAGAAGAGAGAGAGAGAGAGAGAGAGAGAGAGAGAGAGAGAGAGAGAGAGAGAGAGTGAGAGAGAGAAAGAGAGAACAAACACAAAGACAAGCAGGTCAATCATAGGCATGCTCCCATGCACTGGACCCTCTATCACTCTTTCAATCCTCCCATCTTTCTCAGCTCTAGCCATTTATCACCCCCCACCCTGCTTGTTTTCTCTCCCTCTCTCTCTCTGTTTGTCTGTGGCCTGCTGTCAGTATGAGCATGCTGGAGCAGAGCAGTTGCAGTCTGTGCACCTGCTGTAGAGAGTGAATGCATTATGCACTTAATTGGTGCACTGCAACTTAGAGAAGAGAGGAGCAGAGAGAGGGAGGCATCTAGCCTCTTCAAATCACTCCAGTCCATTTGCCCATTGTCAGCTTTAATAGGTGCCAAACTAAAGAAAACACTAGCAGAGTCTCCTTTTCTGCTGCTAGAGATTCCATTCACTGTTTCAAAAGACAACAGCATTCAATTCAGCCTCTTGCTCTAAAAAAAGAAAAGAAATAAAAAGGGAGAAAAGAAAAGAGACAAACTACACAAAAGGAAACTCTTGTGAGATCAACAGTTCACCTCTATGCAGGGGGAAATATAATTAAACAGGCCCGGTAATTGGCCGCAAGCACTACAATGAGAGGTAGTGAGGTCTCCTCACGCGTGTTCACGTGTTCGTACGTGTACGCACATGCACCTGACTAAGTGCAAAAGACATTTTTCTATCAGCATGCTCATGTTCTACTTGATTTATTAATTCTAAATGCATTTTCACAAGTTCACTTCGGAATTCAATCAATCATAACCCAGAGCAGGAATTGATGTGATTTTAAAATGTGTGATTAGGTATTCACGCTCCAAAACTCAACACGTTCAATTCCTGTAACTCACATTGGGGGCTCAGTAATGGACTGAGCAACTTACAACTAACTAACATTACTGTTAAAACTGCTGATAAAAAATGGCAACAAATCTTATTACAGATAAGTTGGTTTTAGGGCTGGGTGATATGACTAAAAAAACTCAAACAATATGATGAAGTAAAATGTTAACGTGCCAGTATTTATTTGTAACAAAACACAGCATGTTGTATATTTAAACAATAAATGTCTTACTGTATGGATTCTGAAAGATTCAGAATTAGAATTTCACCAAAACACTTAAAAACAAAGTGAGTTTTGGTCCTAGAAACAGATGTCACAAGAATGGATACCTCGGTACCAAGTCAAACGCTACAGTTCTTGCTTCCTGTAGTATAGACAATTTCACAGACCTTCCGGACCACAAGAGGGCAGCATAAAAAGGCTATACATGTAGTTGCAAAGGGAAGAAGCTTGACAACAACATTAGGAATGACTTCGTCAAAAGTTCGGGATTAAGTCTGATGAACACAGTCAAATTATAACAAAGCCAATATGCAAAAGGTGTCTGAGAGCATTTTTATCCAAAGGAGGAAACACCACTAATTTAGCTAAGCACTACAAAGACATCCAGAGCTGTGCTAAGTTCAAGGTGAGCGAGTTTGGTCAAAGTATTCATAACCTGAAATGTTACAATTACGGTCTATATTTCAATTAAGGGTGCAAATTTATAATTTGAAGTAATATTTCTCTCATTCTTGATGCAGAAACACATTGAAGCAAGCAGTTAACCGAAGTCTCTACGACTTGGGGAAGAGTTTCTTAAGCCCCTGTCATTTAGCCTACATTTCTTGTATGGTAACAGTTTGTGTTCCCCATTTCAAACACCGATGGATCTGCGTATATGCATGTAGATGCTGTGGTATGTGAACACGGATGAACACGGCAACATGTTGAGCATAAGCATTTGAAGCGGCGTCACCTTATTGTATTAAGAAGGCAACTAACATACACCTTATTGTATTTTAGCAGCATTGAAAGGCATAGTGTTCACATATGTAAAGAGTGAAATGTTTTATATTGTTGCATAAGTAATAATAAACATAAGACAGACGCACTCTTTGTGGTACTTCACCGACTCAGCAAACTGCACTGAATTATGCAGATTGAGATGATAAAATAAAATAGTCAAATTGAAACATAATCTGTATAAGACTGCTGAGTGTCATCAATCCGGAAACCAAACCTCAGAGAAACGACCCACTCATGTTCTTTTATGGAATTCAGTCACACAGCAATGGGAATCTGTTTCACTTTAACATAACTTAAGAAGGTTTTCTGTATGATGTGTAATAGTGAATGCAGTGCAGCAGCATGACAATAAGGAATGATGAAACCTCAACGATGAACACGATGAATGTTAATAGTTTTGTGCTTTTCAGCCATGTACTAGTTTAAAAATTAATGCCACTGGATTTTTCTCTAAACTCCACTTATTGGCTTTCAGGGTTGCTAATGCTGACACTTAACCACCTACACAGATACTTACTGAACAATTTAAATTTTATTATTAAAACTTTTCTATTTTTACAAATATTTTTGAAGATGGCTCACATTCAAAATGAAGACCAACAGCAGTGTCCTCACCCCAATTACACCATTAGTGTATTAATTAATAATGAACCAACCTTGTTTCTACACTTCATACACATTTTAATTCCACTTACCATATAGGAGCACATTGTACTTCTAAAATGAACAACTGTAGTCCAGCTGGGTTTTTTTTGTTTTGCATATCTTGTTAGCCTCCTTTCACCATGTTCTTCAATGGTCAAAACCTCACAGGACCACCACAGAGCAGGTATTATGTGGGTGGTGGGTCATTCTCATCACTGCAGTGACCCTGACATGGTGGTGGTGTTTTTAGTCTATGTTGCACTGGTATGAGCGGATCACACACAGCAGTGCTGCTGGAGTAGTTAAAAATTATGTCCACTCACTGTTCACTCTATTAGACACTCATACCTAGTTGGAACACCTTGTAGATGTACTAAGAGAATGACTCACCACTCACATAGTACCTGCTCTGTGGTGGTCCTTACCATTGAAGATCAGGGTGAAAGGTGGCTAACAAAGTATGCAGAGAAACAGATGGACTACAGCCTGTAATTATAGAACTACAATGTAGTTATGTAGCTGATGAAAAAGAAAATGAGTAGTCAAATGTTGAAGCTGATTGTTTTTTCATAAATATTTGAAATTATAAAACTAAAAATATTTATATCCTAAAGAGACCTGCAACACATTATCTGTTATTTAATTCTAAATAAGAAAGTAGGTGTTTGTTAGGAAATGGATGATACTTAATGAAGTTCTGTAAATCATGCCAAAGAAACCAGTGCAGTTTGTTTGTAAGTGAAATACCCCCCAAGAGCCACAAATGTCTTACGATAGACATTCACTATTCTAATATACAATGAGTTTTGGTGTTACAAATAAATACTGATCATTTAACATTATACTTTAAGGTTTTCGTAGTATTGTATATCACGATTTCTCTTAAGCATAGAGATTTTTTCGTTAAATCCCCCGGATTATGAAAATATTTGTAGCCCTAATTCAGCATTTTGTTACTGTTGTAACAGTAACATCACATATTTCATACATTTAAAATGCTGAAATTGCAAAGCAAGTAGATCAAGAACAAGCATTCAATCACTGTAAAATGCCTAAATTCCTGCACCTGATTTGTACTCCAAGTATATGGAAAATTAAAACCACAAAAGTCTTACACAATAAAGAAGTCCCAGCGATCATCATCTACATCAATAAAGCTGGCTGTCTCAATGAACCACATGAGGAAAGTCTGGAGGCGCTCATGATATTCTTTGAACCCTGGACATGAAACGTCCACCTGTAAAGACAAACAGGAAGAGATGAACTGGAATTCTGACTGTGTCCCAGAATCACATTATACATCATTAGCATGTCCCTTTGGGGGTCTTAAACAGAGAACAACAGGATACACTAAACAGCCTTTTCGATTCAAGCTGCAAATGCAGTCTTTCAATCAGTTTCCAATGACTACCAAATCTGTAGTATCAAAATTAGTTCAGGGTATTTAGTATTTAGCAGGGTAATAAATTATTTCACAACCAAAGGGTGGTCAAAAGTGTCTACTGTGTGTCAGAACAGCAGGAGATGTATTATAAACCATGACTAATCTACCATGCAACTTGACTGCCTTGGGCCCAGTCTTTAGTAGGCTAAAAAAAAACCAAACACCTCATTTAACACTGCTTACTTTGTGAATCTGGTAGGTAAGGTCCACTCCCTCTTCCACACTGTGAATTTTGTAAGTGTGCAAAAGGTTGCCGAACGGTTTGAAGTTTCCCTCTTTATCCAGAAGAGAGATAAAGTCATCAGTGTTGCAGCTGAAACCTGGAGGAATGATCTCTCTGATCTTCCCTTCCACATCATCAGGCTGTGGACACACACATTAGAAGGGTCAGCGTGAATTATAATATTTACATTATGTACAACATGACAAACACTGAAGTAGCACATTTGTTTAGTAGCAATATTAAATAAAACATCACTGAAAAATGTTCAAGGAAGGAAATCTCATATAAAAGTCTGATAAGAAGACAAACTAATTTGGTTAACGGAAGCTTGTATGCATTCGTTGTACAGAATACATTAAGTTAACAGTACACCATTAGGTGACAAGTTTGTACTCTGTATTTCACAGTGCTCTGGCCTCGCATGTAACCCCAATGGAGCCACAACAGAATAATACCCTATTGTTCTGTCATTAGGCTATACTTCAGCCTTGATTGACATAGCACGCGTGGAATTAAAAAAAGAAAGAATACATATTTTTGTCGAACAAAAAGGAGAACCATTAGGCAATTAGTACTGTCAGCTGAGTAGGCCTTCAGCCCCCCTCTCTCCTACTCTCTCTGAAAGACCACTTAATTGAATACATTTACTACTTATCTTAAACCATGAATATTTGATGAAGTCCCCCCACAATAATGCGTCTCTGCTTCTCACCGGGCAATAAAATTTAATGAATTGATCTCAACCTTAACAAAAAAAAAAAAAAAAAACCCAGGCACCTATAATAGGCTCCTCTCCTCTAAGCCTGGCGAGCGAACTCAATCAAACGAGTTTGCCCTCGCCATTCAGAGCCTTCTGGGCAGACAAAAGACCCCTCCTTTGCCCTCTTTTGAGATTTTTTACTCAGCAGAATGCGCAGTGGCTTCAGCTGCGATGTTTGCATTGTATCCATTTCCATGCGGATTGACATGAGAACACTTTGTATTAAGTTGCTAAGCAGGGCCTTTGGCACCATTTAGACGCGTGATGGGCATTAGTTCTGTAGCAGGCCTCTCGCTGCTCCACATTCAAAACAGGGAAATGAAGAAGGACAAGGACAAAACGCACGACAAAAGGCTAATGCAACACGGCGCTAATTCCTGCTCTTTCAGACATCAGCTAATATCAGCCAGGAAGCAATGCACCTGCGGCTGAGAAACACTTCTCCATTGTTACTGTTCAACTGCATTTCAGAGGAATAAGAGAATCAGGGAATGCACATAAAAGGCAAAGGACAAACAAGTCAGATTGTCCCTGCTCTCTTCTATACAACATTTACAAATTGCACAATCTTCTGTATAAAGAGGGCATTGTTGGGTCACTATATTAACTAACTGCGCTTCTTCAGAGCTTTTAGTCCATTCGGGAATACATCATCTTTTCAGATGAGAGCTCCACAAAGGTAAATGCCAGTGTAGGATCTAATTCTTACATAAAAGATTTCATTTTAATCAAAGAACGGCTTGTTCTGGGAGAGAAAAGGGGAATAAAGTACCTCGATATGAGCAGCAGCTCCCTCCTTCAGAAGCACTATGTACAAATTTACCACAAAGGCTCAGGCACAGACTAGCTCATTCATTAATCTGTTACACATGTGCCGTTTCGTTTCTCCGAGACCTTTCGACAGACAAGTTTCCTCAAATTCCAGATAAATCCCATTTTGGTCCAATTTGGGCAGAAATCGTCTTCATTTATCAGGTGGTACAAATTAAGGTTTAGCCCAGAAATGTTTAACACAAATAAATGCTAGAGCTACTCCCAAATGGTCACAACACAATTTATAGCAGTAAAATGCATTCTGTGTGTTGCATGATGGGGGTTCTATAGCTACAGCACATATATCATTAACAAGCTTTTATTTGATCAACTGTAATATGCAGACTAGCAGAACAACAAGCCTCTTGCAGAAATGGTTCAATCCTATCAACAGAGAACACATTTCTACTGCCAGCATGGCTTGTCATTTTGGAATAACAGCAGATGAGATGAACAGATGTTCTGATTTGTTCTCTACCACTCCTAGAGTATTGAGCATTACCACAGTAATGTACGAACACATTCAGGCTGTAAAAAAAAAAAAAAGAACTGCACATTTGCAATGTTGGCCCAACAATGGGCCTTATTCACCAACTGATCATTGGAAGATGATATGCAGCTTTTACAGATTCTCACACAAGTGAACATTTATTTGGGATTTCTTCAATTTTCAAGGACAATGGGACTTAACATCATACACAGCATAGCTGTGAACAATTCTGCGGTTTAAAAAACAAATCATGAATCTGCCTTTTTCTTAGGACTTTTCTCAAGAAATTAGGTATACCTCGAGCATATGATGATAAAACAAAAATATTAAGCATCAAAACCATCAGTGTGATCCGTGCAAAGTCTGTGAACCTTGCAAAGTTTATTGCTTATTATGAAAGACATGCTAAGTGGGTAACTGAGTACAAATGTTAGCAAAGTTACCTTTCTTTTGGTGGCCTGAATCAATATAAGCTACAGCAAGCTATAGAGGCCCACACAGCAATTTTGCTTAATAACAAGTGGATTAGTAACAGACTTTTCACATAATTTACATGGTTGTGGCCAACACCTGTCATAGATGTTCTCAGGTGTATCTTTGGTTGGTACATCAGGCAAAATTCCTTTCTGACAAATGATGATACCTACAGATGGATCACTCTCCTTAGCATCACCTGATTTTCCGCCCAAATATGTGCTCAGCAAAGGCCAATCACTGATCAGAACATTTGATCCATATTTTTTGAGTTATTCTGCAATAACAATCTCAAAAAGTTAATTAAAGTTCAATACTTATTTAGTTCTTTATTTAATAGGGAAACAAACTTGGATTTTTCTTTTGATTATTCAATAAAGGAATATTCTAGATTAAAGCTATAGAACACAAGAGAGAGTGTTACTGTGAAATAACAGTACGGGTGTACTTCACCACAGCTGTGCTTTATCATTTATAATAAGAGTTCTACTGCTTTAATCCAACAGTTTGCAAAATAAATACAGCAAGAAATTTATAAACATGTGAACATGTAATTGTATAACATTTGATGGCTGCAGGACTACAAAACATCTAGACAGTGCTTGATATCAATTTGCTTAAATATAAAAACAAACAAGCAAACAAAAAATGTGAGATATTATTCCCATTTGCAAGTGCCAAGGGTGAAGAAACAGTCATGAAAGGTTGATGCACAATTTTGTAATGTAATTACTTTTTAATAGGGGATGTGCCATCTTCTGAATCATGTGACCACACACAATTTTAAGACCACACACACAGTCCTATCCACATCAGGTCCCTTACTCCTTTTGAGGCTAAGGAGAGGCAAGATGTGTTGCAGTGTGCTTCTTAAATAAAACCATGACATCCTGGTCCAACAGCTGTACAAGACTGATGTGCTTCTGATATTGGAGTAAGCGTGTATTTACTTACACATTTCAGGCCACAGACAATGTGCAATATTTCACCACCAACCACGTTATTCAACAGGTCATGTTATTTATATATTTATATTTTGTACTTTACTGCTTATATTCTGTACGTTTATATCACTGATATAAACTACACTGACAAGTTCTGAATTATACCTGCTTGATGATCTATTAGTCATTATATTATACTGCATTATATCATGCTGCTATATTATCTTAAATCAATATCACAACTGAACATTTTACCTTGATTATGACTATTGAAAAATTATTTTAGTGAACGACAGCATTTTTCTTTGGTACAAGCTTCTGGAGTTCCTCAGTTGAATCTGTGTTTGAGGTCTCCATGTTGCTTCCATGTCAGACTATATATACGGTAGTATTTAGTAGACAGTATTGTTATGGGGACAGTACATGAATACACAAATAATAGAAGGAATATTAACAGAATTAAAAACAAAATAACAAATAATTAACAGGGGCAAGCTCAATTCTATCTGAGGTTCTGAATGTCGGTTTTGATTCATTTTCAATTAATTGTACAGCCCTAATTATATTGTAATTAAAATTTAATTTTAGTAGTATAAAAATTTAATAATAGTATATAAATTTAATAATAGTAGTATTAGTAACCATGTTTGATTTTAAAACTACTAATGTGAAATAACCATTTTATAGTGCTGCAAATACGCTATGATTTTATAACTTTTTAACACTTGCAATAGCTGCTCCTTTCTTTCAGATCTGAACATGAGGTGTCAAACATCAGTACCTGTACAACAGTGCAAAAAGACTGCAACTGAATACCATCCCTACGTTAAATAACCCTAATGATAAATATATATGTTTTATAGATGTTTAAGGATCTTTATTATATGGTTCAGTGGTTTAATGCACTACCACTGTGATCTGACAATCACCAGTTCAAATCCTGGGTCTTGCTGCTTGCCAGAGAGCGCGAAATTGGCCATGCTCTGGAAGGGTAGATGGTGCTCCCCACATTCTCTTCCTGTTTGTTGATGCTGATCAACAAAAGGCATTGGTTGTTGTATCTGAGCTTTCCTCAGAGTTTGAACACAAAATGTTCAGCAGTTGACTTCACATGTATCGGAGAAGGCATGTGCTCGTCCTCACCCTCCTAGTGTTGGGGTGAGGCGCTAAAAAACTGTTGGTGAAAAATTGGGTAGGAAAATCTGATGTAACTGCATTGTGTGAATTGTATACATCACACTAGTCAACTAATTGGCTTAGTGGTATAACTAAATTAGAAATTATTCTTCTCTGAGGGAAAGGTTTTGTTGGCCTTACTTTGATAAGAAACAAGTTTCACACTCACCGGATGCTATTTCTGCACCAAACAGAATTCAAAAACATTGTCTGAATTGTACAGTTGTTGGATATCAATACAGGCATACAATATATGCTCCACCAACACATATAATTTAGGTTTTGAAGGCCTACCTCTACACAGTCAAACTTCTCTGTGACTCTGGCAGAGTATTTCACTTTGAAAAGTGTGCTCAGGTTGCCGGCAGTGTAGTACAGCTGAATCTGAAGACCTTTGTATCCAAAGGCCACTTCACTGTTGAACAAGTAAACAAACACACATACTTCTTCACTATATTTGACAAAATAATAACATAATAACATATTTATATATAACATAAAAAAATAACATCAAACATAACACATGCACAATGTAAGAACACTGTATACAAGCAAATCTACAAGATTAATAGAATTATACCAAAATCAATAAGATGGTCATAGAAGATTCCCTAGTTTAACACTCCCCCTACAACTCTGAAAGGGCTTGTTTATGAGCTGATTAGTGGAATGAGGTGTACTTGGAGCAGGAAAAGCACTAAAACATGCAAGGCTGGGGTGCCTCCAGGATCACATTTCAGAAACACTCATATATATCACATCAAATAGAACTTGTATATCATATAATTTATATTTTATACTACAATTCATTTCATTTTTTAATAAACCCTTACTTTGGCGGACAGTCTCATACCACACTATTCTTGCTAGTTGTAGAGTATCAAAGAGCTCATCAGAGACACTAAATCTGGTACAAAAAATACTCCCCCTTAAAAAACTGCAGCACTTTTCAGTTCTTGAAACTTGCAAGTGCTTGAAAAATACAGAGCTGTTACAGGTGTGTAAGGATGATCATTGTATTTTGGTGGGAGGCTAATCTTGCTCACTGTAACCCCTTGTTAGCAGAAACCCTGAAAAACACTTCAACCTAGTCATTAAACTTATACATGGTCACACACAATTCCCTGGGATTAATTTGAAGCTTACTTACTCATCTCCAAACAGCTGATGGCTGTACTCAGGGTGGAATGTTGTGCTCTCATCCTCCACATCCTCAGGGAATCGCACTATTGGGAAAACAAATATTGAAGCATGACCATCTCAGACAAAACTATTACAGACTATACGCTTAGATGTATCCATTATCAAGAAGACACATTTGACTATAAACCCTTTACATCTCAATCTCAGCATTACCTAATTTTAAGCATATGGCTTGATTGGTATTGCATTTATACTCTGCCAGTTTCTTCTCCATCTCATTTACACCTGGAAGACAAACAGAAAAAAAAAATCAAATCTCAGCAGTGGTCATCAAACAAAAAGGAAACAGCCATGTTTCACGCACTCACTATTTTGACTCTGAATCAGAATTCTAAAACAGGTATATGCACATGTGCACTACAACACCGTAATGTGGGAGAAGATCTTATTCAGAAGGCTCCTGCAAACCTGAGAGGGCTTGTTAACTAACTGATTTGTTGAATCGGGAAGGTTGGGAGCTCAGGACAGCGGTGTGTCCAGGACCAGGACTGAGTCTATTATAGTATTTATGTGCAGAATGCCAGCATCCTGCAGTTTACTGGATGCCCTGCTCCACACCAACTTATACAGCTTAATATGTTATACAGTGTGTGTGTGTGGCAGCTCACAACAGGGGGTGGGAGGAGGATGCTGGTTTAGGAGCTAGTTGGTTGTGGGGTGCTGACTAAGAGGTACCTAACTGGTATTCTGGAAACTTCTGACCACCCCAAACTTGTGCTGGAGGTCAGGGGGTCACAGGGTCAGGTGTGTACATATCAAAAGCACGTATCTACCACGGACAGCGTCCTTTGACTGGGAGGACTAACTGACCCCACCAGTCACCCCAAGTGTCCCTAAAAGAGGGGGAATCGAGTGCACTTGGTTAAGCTGCCTTGCTGGTGTGACTGAATCTGCCCCAGCAGCCTTAACGTTGGCTCGGTGGCTAACCAGCTCGAATAAGTCCCAAACAGAGCGAGCAGCTGTCTCTCCTCAGCGGAGCAGCTCGGCCATGCAGCCGGTGTTGCAGTAAGGGTGCACAAAGCGCGGTCTGACCTTCACTGCACTGTTTACTCAGCAGCCCTCCTGGCTCAAAGCGGCTAACGCGGCTAACCTAGCAGCACTCTGTCAGCAGCGCGGTTCAGGCCCCCGTGCGGGCGCACTCCGCTCCCTCCTGCTTTATAAAAGCCGCTGCGCTCGCACACAGACGCCACAGTGAGCTGTAATGTTAATACTGCCGCGCTTACCCGCCATTTCCACGCAGCGCTGTTCCTCGCGACCCGCCAAATGCAAAAGCAGTTCCTGTTTACCCACGTGCTTCCGCCCTCGCTCGTGATTGGAGGAGAGGAGGCGCTGTCTGACGGCATTTTCCCGCGCCGTCACTGGAAGCAACACTGGCACCAGTTCTCGCCTTTCTCCACGGCTGTGCGAACTGTTGGAAGTGCTGTCAGCTTCTACAGTCTTCTGAGGCTCCAAGGCCTACAGTCCAGTCCGAAATGAAGTCGAGTCTAAAGCTAAAAGCTGAATGCTCTGTGGTTCTGGTCCTCAGAAGTGACCCTCACCACACTGAGGAGCAGAGAACCCCCCTTAATGAGCTTGTGTCAACATGAGTTTAATTGCTGCTCCTAAAGCTTCTCCAAGAGTGGAGAATAAAATTATTAATAACCCCGTTTGTGTTTGCTGTACATTTCTGTCACTAAAGTGTCACTGCTTACACCTCTACAGAACCTTGAGCACAAGTGAAACATCTCTAGAGTTGAAAGAAGACTAACAGGTGTGCTGTAATAAAATGAGCAGTGGCCACTGATCTTTCAGGTCATTTTTGACTCTTAGAACTTGGGCTGTATACAGAATACTAAGACATGACGGTTAAACTAGCTTGTAAGGCACCTTGGGCAACAAGGCATCAAGTCAGTAGCTATTTCCAGCTTCAGATACAGCCCATGTCCACAGGTAGAAAAGTGTTTCCCACTTTCATGCTGTTGAAAGTTGAATCTGAATCACAATTCTAAAATAGGTGTATGGATTTGTGCATTCAATGCAATAAATTAAAGTGGGAGATCTAATTCAGAAGGATTGTGGCATAGTATAGTAGAGTTTCTCAATCCTGGGCCTGGAGGCACCCATACCCTTCACCTTTTAGAGCTTTCTGAGCTCCTAACATACCTGATTCAACTAATCAGCTCATCAACAAACCCTTCAGATTTGCAGGGGGTGTGTTAAATCGAAAACGTGCAAGGCAGGGGTGTCTCCAGGACCAGGTATATTATAGTGTTTCTTAACCCTGGTCTTGGAGGCACCCCTGCCCTGAAGGGTGATGGCTGAATCAGGTATGTTAGGAGCTCAGAAAGCTCTAAAATGTGCAGGGTAGGGGTACCTCCAGGAACAGGATTGAGAAACACTGGTATAGTATATACAGTGGTTATGCAGGTAGCTATTAAATAGTGTGTAGCTAATAAAGTGAGTGTGCAGCTTAAAACAGAGGATCATTCTTTATGACAGTGTTTCTCAAAATTGGTCCTGAAGGCACCCCAGCCCTTTAACTCTGCCCATGCATGAAGGGCTTCTTAACAATCTGATTAGTTGGATCAGGTGTGTTGGGAGTAGTGTAAACTCAAATATGCTGAGCAGGGCTGCTTCCATTAACAGGGTTGAAATACACTGGTCTAGAAGACTGTTGGCCTGAGGAAAGATGCTGTGGTTGTGACAACTAAGAAGTAGCTAGTTATCTAACATTATGAGGGAAATTCTGCCCACCCCCAAAACTGTGGTCGCTGTCAGTGGGGTATAAAGTCAAAAATCACATAGCTAGCTGTACTGACTTACATGGAACAGTATTTGATTTTGAATAATGTACTGGGTTATATGGGAGACATGCCTGTTCAATGTATGTGCATAAAATTTTATAGCATATTCTTTTGATTGCTTACAGTAAATGTAACCGGGACCCTGTCCAGGGGGTATTCCTGTCTTGGCCCAATGACTAGAGTTATGCCCAGGGCAAACAGTGATGATAAATGAGAATATATATAGCCACTTGCCAATTTCTAATTCTTTATTTTTCATGATTCTAATAAAAAATCAGAAAACTCAAATGACATAATAGGGCAAATGTGCCCTAATGGGTAACAGAGCACACAAACTGATGAGTTAATGGTTGAGCAGGAGGCTGGGTATCATTAGAGATGTTAGATAGAGAGATAGTTAGATAGATGTTAGATGTTAGATAGTAGAGATATTGTGGACATGTCAGTATCTTCCTAATAAGATACTCCTGAACACAGGTGTGGGCTAGATACACTACATGGATGCCTGCTTGTTCATTGCTTCTTCTATATTCAAGAGAATCACAAAGAGTTCATTCTGTCTTTGTTGGAGTAACTTGCCTACCGTCCAGGTAAGTCTTTCTAATGGATTTTGGGGCATTGCTGTGAGCATTTGATTGCACTTTGGCACACACACCTTAGTGAAGCCAGGATGTTGGATGCTTACCCCAAACCTCACCCCAAACTCTACAACTCATCCCAAAGGAATTGTGATTGCGCTTGATGCTGGGGGGCTTGATACCATAAACCATTTATACCCCACTCACCCCATCCTGGCATTAGACATGAAGTCAATAGGTTCAAGTTTACCTGCTCAGGAGAGCTTTATTCTATTAGCAGAATGAGTCTCCAGGGACTAACTTGGACAAGCTGAATGCATTCATTAGAAGGGGTGTCCACAATCATTTGGACAAGAAGTGTATATACAGGAATGTTGGAGCAGTGCAACTACATTCTCTGGGGCCATGGAGCTCCATCCAGTACCTTTAGGATGAGCTTGGTCGTCAGTACAGGACCATAGCAAGGATTTGTGTCCTCTCCACAGAGAAGTTCCAAAACCTAAAGCCTTCCTAGAGGGCTTCTTAGATGTTCTTCCCATAGATGGATCTCCAGCATTTGAGGAGCAGCGATCTATGGCTGCAGGGTCCCCTGTTAAGTATTGTTTCTAACTTACCAGAACAGACGTCAGTGTTGTTGAGTGACGTAACAGTAGCAGCAGGTGGTGTCGTCACTCTCAGTCTGCCGGCGAGCAGAGCGCGTGGGCAAGTCGGCGTGACGTCACTCTCAGCATGGCGGTCAAGGTGACTCTGTCAATATTGTGCTTTTCAGAATGAACTCGACTCCTGTATTCGCTAATCTTCCTCTTTAGAGACGCTTACCTCTTACCAGCAGCCTGAGAGAGAGAGAGAGAGAGAGAGAGAGAGAGAGAGAGAGAGAGAGAGAGAGAGAGATCAGTGTTTTGGATCAGCTGTTGTTTCTGGCTGCAGCTTTAGAAAGTGCTCAAACCTCCATGCATTTAAATGCATGCCTCTGCAGCATTCATTTCAACTGACCACTAACCTGTTGCAGACCTGCCTGCCTCTGGTTGACAAGTCTGACCACTTTGCATTTGTTTGCAGGTGCAGTCCACCAAACGAGCCCACCCCAATGAGCTGAAGGAAATATTCCTGAAGGTAAGGGTCTTCCTCAAACCATTCTGCATGCTCATTGGGGAATCATCATCATTCTGTCTGTAGTCACAAGCAGGTATCCTATGGTGTGTGTTTCCCTATAGACCCCCTCTTTCTTCAGGGGATGTATAGGACCTTACCAAAGGTCCTTTTAGTTTTCTCCATGGTTTCTCCTGTAGCTGCTCTGTACACTGTATATTCTGTGTTCTGAGTGAATAGACCAATAGAAAAGCTCTAAAATGACTCCTAAACTTTTGCTTTACATTCGCTTCCATTTGAAATCAAGAAGGTTATTGACTTCTCCTATAAAGTTGCCATTGGAAATGCATGCTTTTTATTGGACAGCAACAATGCATGGAGTTTGTTCTTTCAGCTAAGACTGGGTCATGTTATTGTGTTGACATAACTCCAAAGCCGAGCAGATGAACAAACTGGAAAGTTATGGGTTGTCTTTAGTAGCAGTGTTCGATTCATGTCGGCAGTTGACTTTTCTTCGACTTCTAGTTGTTTTGAGAGGCATTGACTAGTTTTTACTGTGTGCAGTCTTGGGACACAAGGTCAGTTATTATCCCCTTAACCTCTATGTTCATCCTATTAAAATATTATGATAAATATTATTTTACTAACAGATTTGTGCCACAGGGTCCTATGAAACTGACATTTTGTGATGGTAGTGTTTTGAGAGTGAAGATGGATACATTTTTTTGGTGTCTGTTTAGTTCAGCATGTTTTCTGGAGTCCCAGAAGGTTCTTTTTTTGGCCCTATGAAACCGATACAAATTGTGACAGTAGTGTAGTTCTGAGAGTGAACATAGAGCCTTTTTGGTACCAGTTTAGTTTAGCATATTTGTGGAGTCCCACAGGGTTCTATTTTAGGTCCTATGAAATCGATGCAAATTGTGATGGTAGTTAAGTCTAACAGTAAAGATAGATATTTTTGGTACCCGTTTAGTTCAGCATGTTCCCTGGGACACAGGGTTCTATTTTAGTGTCAATGAAAGTGAAGTAAATTCTGATGATAGTGTATTTCTGAGAGTGAATTGAGAGAGAGTGAAGAGTAGACCTAGTGTACATATACGGGTTAAGGAGAATATAGTTTTTAAAACCATGTTCTCCCAGCCCTACACTTTGATCAGTAACTCTGTGCGTATAAAGTGGTCTTAAAGGAGGTTGTGTGTCAGAGCTGGCTGGGGTCCATGGCACGAGAGGAAAGGTCACACGCTTGCTTGGACTAATTCTGTCTCTCCCCTTCTCCCTGGTATCTGCCCTTTCTCCGCTCCTCCTCACCTTTGACATTTGCTTTGCTCTCTTGTTGTACCAACAAGGCAATTGATCAACAAGCATGCAAAGTAGGTCACTTTTACTACATTTGGGATTTGCAGCACCAAATTCCTTGTAGTTCCCTGACTGAGTTAGCTCAGAATCTCCTGTTTGTGTTTAATGTCTATGAAGGCACAATGGTTGCTGGTGTTACATTAAATTGTCAGAAGCTAGCAAGCACTTTGCCAACTCTCAAAGTGAGTGGTTCACAATTTAACCTAGCAACATTTTAAAAGCTGCTCTCTCTCACTCTCTACCTCTCTCACCACACATGGCTGCACAGTTAACCTTGCTCGACAGCGATCAAATCTATAATTGACAGAACTATGATTTTAATACCACCCTCGTCACATGAAATAATTAAGTAGCTCTCAGAAATGAAGTCTGCTATAATGTGTAAAGGAGCCACTGAAAGCAAGAGTACTATTTCACTCAGTGCTAACTACGTGCTTGATTTGATGATGAAGTACTTTAGGCTTACCACAGCTGAACTTGTGCTCAATTATATGGTGAAGCTGTTAATAAATTGATTGGAATTAATGCTTTCCCCACAAGCATTAGCTACAGTGCGTGTGTGTATATATGTATGTGTGTGTTACACGAGAGAGAGAAAGAGAGAGAGAGAGAGAGAGAGAGAGAGAGTGAGAGTGTGTGTGTGTGAGAGTGTGTGTCTGTGTGTGTGTGTGTGTGTGTGTGTGTGTGTGTATGTTTTAGAAAGATGTCAAAGAGGCACCAATCATTGTCAGGGCAACCTGATTTTTTATCCTGCTCAAGCTCCCTTTAGTTGGTGATCGTGCCCTTTTATTTGATTTTATTTGTACTACCGGAGGTCCTGTACAGTACAGTATTGCAACTACCATAAAATACTTGTGGTTGCTCTGTTTCACATTATCCAAATATATTATACAAATGCTATGTACTATATATTTGGGAAACAACAATAACAAAACTGCTACTTGGATGTAGTTGCCCTTTAATGTTCTGCTCAGCTTTTTAAGAGCACGTTGTGACTTACTACCCTGATAGCAGACCACTGATTGCCCACTAATAGCAAAGCTGGTGGGCCACTGGGACTTTGCTGAGCCTTTTCTGGGTGGGCCAGTAGAGTATTAGAAACAATGTCTCTTTTCATCATCTATTTTCAAACAGAAGTCCAATTTACTATTTTTTGACTTTATCATTTTATACAGTGTTTTATGCATTTTATATAATATCAGACCTATCATCATCATTCCTAATTTATTTTCTATAACAAATAAAATGATCTGGATGGGCCAAGGGCAGATCAGCAGTGGCAAACAGTCAGTGGAATGCCAATCTGATCAAGCCAGCAGACCGATGTATATATCCTGTCTTTCTGAGTATATTTTACTGAAATAGATGTTGAACCTAACCTAATTATGCTATCTATATCAATCTCATGAGCAGAGCAAATCAGCAAAAAAATCATCCATATATGTGGGTTGTTTTTGGTGGAATTTTCACAAATGCACACACCTGTAAACCTGTTGAAAACGTTGGTTGGATGGATAGAGTTGTAAGAAAATTTTAATATATCAAATCACACTATCGATTTTTGCAATAATACATTGGCAGTTTTCCTAAAATTTGATTTAAGAAATTGCAATACATAATCTTGCTTACAGTATCATAATATATTTCCATTTATTGAATCATAACTATATCATAATATTATCCTATCGATATTATCGATATACTATCGTTCTGCCAACACTCTATAGTGATGACATAACAGAGCGATGACACTACATAGATACTACAAATGTCTGAGGGGTGCACCTGGATAAGGGACAGAACTGGACATAGTACACACGATTGTCTATATAGATTGACAGAACTGACTTCACACCTACAGATTTTTTAGACCTACCAGAACTGTTGAATTGTTACACATCATGGACATCTCCCATCTTAGCTGTCTATCTCTCAATATCTTCATTGGTAAGAGGCTGTGGTGGTCTTTATGTCTTAAATTGTAACAGCCATTGTGCAACACAGAGGGTTACAGTCCTCTTTGGTGAGGCATCATGAGTTCATGAGTCATCTGTCCTGTGACCAAGAATTTCTTGCTTCTAACTTCCCAGTCCTGGGTCAGTTTTAATCAATTTATTTGTTTCAATGCCATAAACATCTTACTTTGCTCATAATTAATTAATTAAATGATCATATATTGAGTTTTAAACAGCCACTCATATTTACTGTAAGTTTTCACCTCTAAATATGCTTGTAACTTACATTCATGATGAAAAAAAACAAGTTGCACAAATAGCTGCAACCAGAAGTTGTCAGTGTCAGTTTTAAAAGGGTGATCTGCGTTAATTCATCCGATGCAGCTTGAATATTCTCACTCGGTTCCTGCAGATTTTGCGGTAGGGGTGGAGTGTTGATAGTGTGTCTAATAGCATCCCACACGTTTTCATTCAGGATAGGTCTGGTGATGCAACTGGCCATGAATAGTATCTGTGTCTTCAAAGCAAGCTCTGGAGATGGCAGCAGTGTTTGGACGACCGTTGTCCTGTTGGAATAGTGCACTGAAGTGTGCGTTCAGAAAAGGTAGGACCACTGGTTGCAGGACCTCATTAGTGCCAATAATGTAGACCAAAGGTGATCTAGCATCATATGACATTGCACCCCACACCATGACATGGGGCCTTCTGGACGCATAACAACAAACTGTTGATCTTGCTGCTGGCCACGGTGCTTCTGCATATGGATTTCTTGCTTGTTGTTGAACCTATCACTGCCATTATGACAGATTGAGATTCGTGCAGTTGGTTGATTCATTCTGGGTGCAACTATTTTTTTTTCTCAATGAGTGTAATTATGCCATGTATAATGGCATAAATGGTGTCTGTCTTTCAATCTGTCTGTCTGTTGGTCCATCTGTCTAACTGCTGAGTTAGGACATCTGCTTACCTACCTCCCAATCAACCAACCAGTCAATGTTACTGAAGTGTTTGTTGTCAATTTTAAGGCTGGAACTTACGTCTTATCATTAGGCCTCATTTGTGCATTGCTAGTATTTCTACTATTTTTCAGGATTTTTTCAGGAGACCCTAAACATACTTTCACTCAAACATCTTATCAGGTGCTCAATGAGAATATTATCGTGTGGATACATGTAGCATATTACTATATCTGTACATATACAATCATGTTGGCATCAGATTATGCTTTTTTCAACAAGTTCTCCTTGTTAAAGGGTCATTTATGATCTGTCATCTATGACGAAATCACTCACCTTTTCCATGCTTTTGCAGGTGTTGGGGACAGTGCATTTTAGCACGCTCTTTTGGATATGTCTCTGGTGTTATACATAGGTCTGACTTTATTGGTGCTGCAAAGAATGGACAACTTTACTGGAGCCTCAGGCACAATTTGTTGGCAGGTTCTAAGAAGCAAGCTCTCCTTCATTCTTCTAAGCACAAACAGGCAAAATTTTATTAAACTTCAACTGAAAGATGAATTGAAGGTAAATGATTTGATGCTGAATGCAAGCTTGCCATTGAATAGTGGGAGAAAATGGAACTCAAAGTTTTGATTGTGCACTTTGAACTTGTCATCCATCAATGAAATCCATGATAAGTGTGAAAATATTGATGTACTTCACACAAAGTATACACTGGATTTAGAGAGAGAAACATAAATCAATTACATTGATGTTCTCACAGAGAGAGAGAAACACAGCTGAAAAGCAGCCACAGTTTCCAGCAATTACTGTTGCAATGAGGAATAAAGTGGTCATATAATAGCTGTGAGAAGAGTGATACAAAAGGACAGATTGCTGCTGATTTTACACCATATTTCATTGAAGGCTGTATAGAGAAAGTAAACAAATGTTTGTCTGCAGATCATTTAATTTCCCTCTACTGTCAGTGCTACCAGATGTACTGTTATTTCAAGAGAGGAAAAATGCTCCTGTTTTTGCAGGATCTGCTTTACAGTTCAGTGTATATACACTAAATGTCCAAACGTGGACAGCATTTTTAATGAATGCATTACAGTACTTTAAGTTTTTGGGATGAGTTGGGGAGTTGAGGATGAGGTGGGTTGGTGATCATCCATCACACTGATGTCACTGATGCTCTTCAATGCAGTCAGATCCTTGTTGCTAATGGATATCAAGTAGAAAGCCTTGCCTGGACAGTAGAAACAGTTACTCCAACAAAACATCTTTTTTTTTAATACCCTTGACTTCAGAAGAAACAATGAATAAGATGTCCCAATGCTTTTGTCCATATATTGTATACAGAATACATTCAATTTTCTATTTTAAAACTATTTTTTATCTATCTGTATTAATAGATACTCAGTCCTATTAATTATTATGAACTTATTATTAATAACATAATTATTAACACATTTTGTTCAAGTGCATACAGATGTATGTAAAGATGCACAGTCCTATTGGACATTTTGTTTTGCTGGTTAGGTCTGTCACAATAAATACGTTTTTGACATATTGTGGACATGAGCATCATATCTGTTTGATCTGTTTACCTGGTGAGACGAGCCCATTAACATGAATCAGCTGGTGTGTTCACTTTGTCCAAATAAATAGTTGTAGCCAAGTGTCAGATTCAGAAGGAAGATAAAGGTCACCAGGAACAATAAATGATTAAAAATGTTGACTGTTATGGGCAATTTTTATTGAGCTACACATTCAGAAGTAATGTCTTTCAGTGTGGTCACAGGTATAAGGCAATATGGCAGGCATCTTAATATGGAGTTAAAGACGTTCTTAATGGTGTCCTGTGATAATCCATCCCATGTATGTTATAATAGAATATTCTCACTCTGTTCTTCCAGATTTTGAAATGTTGACAGTGCATCCCACATATTTTCAATCAGGGAAAGGTCTGGTGATGCGACTCGCTATGGCATAGCCAATCTGTCAAGACAAGTTTTTAAGATGGCAGTAGTATGTGAATGAGCACTGTACTGTTAGAATAATGCCCCAGAATGTGCGTTCAGAAAAATTAGGGCCACGGGATCTCATTTAACATAACATTCCTGTGATATTAATGTGAGGTTCCTGTAATGATGATTGTATGCATTGTATGAAATTGCACCTCATACTATGACATCAGACAACTTTTTAGTCATGCATTGCAATTGGTTGAGTCCATCACTGCTACTATGTTTCTGACGATGAGTGATTAAAAATAATTAAGATAATTGCTCTTTAAACAGCTGTAATTGCATTATTATACCATTATATCTATTTCAGTGACATGCAATCACAATAATATTGTTTATTCCAAAAATAGTTATCATTACAGGCCTATAGCTGATTAAAGCTATAAGATGTTTTTATTTATGGTCCTGCAGTATGCCAGTGTGGTGGATAAGGATGGGGAACATTACATGACTCCTGGAGATTTCGTGCAGAATTATCTTAGACTCCAAAATCAACCCAACCACAATCCCAAAACTGTACAGCTGCTTGCTGGAGTCGCAGACACCACTAAAGATGGGTAAGTGTGAGTTCTTATCTTAACCATTAATCTTACTTGAAACATTGATCATTCATAAATGGCAAACTTTGACATAGAAACTGAAAGCATAATGCTTTTTAAACAATTTTATTGGTACAGTCCATTGGAAATGATTTCATCAAAACCTTTTGAAATGACCTGATCAGCTATCGAAAATGATTTGCAATGCATGCAGTAAGTATTAACAAGAGCTAATTTTAGTAGCTATATAAAATTAGGAAATACTTTCTCAGGAAATGTCCTGTGTTGTTTATGGAAATATAATAATGAAAATTATTATACTTATAAACACTATGAATATTTTGGTTTTGGCTTTCAATACTGTGTGCTGGTCTTTCAGCACATATGAAATTCCATCTCACTTGCCAGGGCTCACAGTTTTATATCTCTTTTAAAGCTTATTGGTCGAAGTAATTGCTCCTAACATTCTGAGGTTGTAAATTTTCGCCAATAGAAACTCTTGTCTTCTCACTGCAGCAGTACATTACATCATAGCCATCACTGTCAAATCTGTCTTACTGTTGTTATCAGTCTGCCATAAACACTCTTTAACTAGACTTGGATCTTGGTCATTATTCTTACGTGTTAATTGCCACTTTAACAAAAATGTTAGCCTAATCTTAAACTATTAAAAAAATTACCTCCATCACACCTTTGCCAATTTGGTTACTGCAACTACGTCAAACTCAAACTGAACAGCCACTGCCTGAAGTATTGAGTTAGAATTCATGTTCATATATGAAAAGTTAAATGATCTGCCTGTGTTTTTCAGATAGTGCTCTTTCTTTCTTGTCCAAACAGACTGATCTCTTTCCAGGAGTTTCTGGCTTTTGAATCAGTACTGTGTGTGCCAGATGCCCTTTTCATAGTTGCCTTTCAGTTATTTGACAAGACTGGAACTGGGGACATTTCCTTTGGTATGTATGAACATAAAATTGTATGTTTACATCTGGTTAACCAACAGTTGTGTAGACGGACACTAGTTATTAATTGGCCTAATGAAGAGACCAAAACTCTTTCAGAAGAGGACTACGTGTGATAGCTCCTGCACTCTTAAAATAAAAGGGCTTCACGAAAAGGCCATGCATGCCATACAAGAGCTGTTATTGGTTCCACAAATGACCATGCTTGTAATAGAGATGTGTGAGTGTTAAGAGTCTTGTAAACATGTAAAGAACATTTTATATATACAATACCCCTTACGGGACATCCTGCATAAATAAAATAATAAGTCCTGGCCATGAAGGCATGGAAACAACTTAGTAAGACCTTTTTCCCATAGGATTGCCACCTGTTTGGCTTTCACCCCAAACACTCCATTGTTCAGGACATGGTTGTTACCTCAAGCGTATTTCATCTGATGAAACAGCATCTGGTTTTAAATGTAAATTGTCCCTTTATTTGTAACAAAAAGACCGTGGGGGATTTTGGAAGGTGTGGCAACCTTTACTAAGTCATGGCCACATTTTAATTTTATTTATATGGAATGTCCCCCAAATGCTGGATTACCATCCCTGCTCCTGGAGAGCTACCTGCCTGAAGGTTTCAACTCCAAACCAAATCTAACACACCCCATTCAGCCAATCTAGAACTTCTGAAGGCAATAATTAGTTGGATCAAGTGGGGTGGATTTAGGTTGAATCTAAAGTGTGCAGTAACCAGAGGCAGGTTTGGTGACCCCTGCCTTAAGGGCTCCATAGATCTATTAGTTCTTTACCAATTTAAAGGTTCTTCATACTCACAGATCTCTATTATATACATGTATGCGTTCTTTCTATATTTTACTTTTAAGAGTGTAATCTATTATTAATGGTAAATGATTATGTTTTTTTGTGTTACAGAAAATGTACGAGACATCTTCAGCCAAACTACAGTGCACCATCATATCCCCTTCAACTGGGACTGTGAATTCATCCATCTGCATTTTGGCCAGAACCTCAAAAAACACCTCAGTTACTTAGAGTTCACTCAGTTCCTACAGGTGTGGAGAACACAAAGCACAGACCACAGCTTGTAGCCGCCACTAACTTAATACTGAGAGTGTGTTTTCACCCTGCCATCTTGTGGAGGCTGAAGAATCTCCATGCATGAAACATATGAGTGCTTGACCAGTAACATATCAGTTACTCTCACACACAGACCCATGCACAAACTCTTAAAGGTACAGACAAGTAGTCACGTTTAGGTGCTAGTAGAGCAGTTAGTGTGTCTCTTTAAAGAAGAGATCTGGAAGAATGTGAGGATTCCTGCAGTGAATTTGAGAAGTTAGGTTCCTCTTTTGTCTGAAAGTTGTGATTTAGGGTCCAGGCGTTCCCTCTGTCCATCAGATGTGCTGTGAAAGGAGACTTGGAGAAGAGAAGACTGCAGTTGCAGTGGGATGGCATGTTGAGTTATGGAGATCAGAGGGGCTGCTGTGGTAGTATCTGATCAGTTTTGACAGCCTTGCTGACTCCTGGTTCGACCCTCTTCCCCCCCGACTCTGCCTCAGCTCATGTGTCTGATTGCAGGGCTGTCCGGCTGAATCATGGCTCCGTGCTCCGGAAACACCTGCCTCCTCTCCAGGGCACACAGCATAGGATCAGACTACACCTGATGTGGTTTTCATTAAACACACCCACACACAGAAGATGTGGACACACAGAAACACACACACACACTTCCAGAACTTGCTACAGTTCTCATTCAAACTGAAGTTTCCGTGGTTCATAAAAAGTGTGAGAGAAACACTGACTCATGACATCATACTGCTGGTCCAGGATTCTTCTTGATTTATTGAAGCGCAATAGATATTAATTCTTTCTGCTCTTATTTATTTGAGGTTTTGTTGATTCAAAGTCAGTATTATATATTATGACTAACAGTTAAATATACTGACATTAAGTATGAAGGCTTGCGTAACCCTACGGACGTGAACAAGGTCAAATACAGATTGACAGTCAAATCAGTATGATGCTGAAGGTCCTTCATCCATGGTTTTGTCTACCTGTCTCCCTGTAGGAACTGCAGTTGGAGCATGCCCGCCAGGCTTTTGTTCAGAAAGACAAGACAAACAGTGGGATGATCTCAGCTTTAGACTTCAGTGACATCATGGCCACTATTCGCCACCACATACTCTCGCAGTTCGTGGAGGAGAACCTCGTCTCTGTGAGTTTTCATCCTTCAATTCTTCTTAGAATGTTCAGACAAAGAACTGACAAATCAAATAAACTGGAGTGAATGAGGAAAGAGCCTTCTAGATCCTCCCAATAGTCAAATACATCAACCCAATGTTTGTGTTTGTGTATGTGTACTCTGCCCTTAATACTGACGGTTGTCTTCAGAATCCAGAATAAACAGAGCACAAGGCCCCATTTCACACCTGGCATTTTAAATGTGTGTCCTGGGACTGCTTGCAAACAGATTTCTCACACCATTTCCACTGGAGGAGGGGTATGGTGCACGTTAATGAATTAAATTAAGCCCAGTTTGGCTTGAGCACCTGCCTTGAGAATCAGTTTTATCCTTTAGTTAGTTTGCTGTGTGCTCAGCTAACTGTTGTGGAAGGTATGGTCTTCCGTCTGGGGCAGTGACAGAGTTGATGCTTATGGAGACACTATGTGTCTCTGACCACGTCTAAATGTGGTTTGAGAGATCAGATTACAATGCATCCTCAAGACTGGGCCTAAAACAACCAATGAACAAAAACATACAAACTCATTTAGATTTGTTGATGATTCTGCAGTGTTTAAGACCAAGAGCAGGTTCTGGACTACAAAGACGTTTAGTGGTTGCTGAGAGGCACAGCTTGGCTGATGAGGTTTAAACCTGTATCTCTAAAATTTCAACTGTATAGCCATTGTACAATGCAAGTTAATAGAACATTTTTGGAGCATTTCTATTGGTCTATTCTTCATCAAACAAACTGTCTTTTGATTCAAAAGTTTTGCATGACGTTGATATGTCCAAATGTTTGTGGACACCTCTTTGAATCTTCTAAACAGATGTGCAGGGGCACACACATCTTGTCTAGTCCCTGCAATAGGCAATAGAATAGGACTCTTGGAGCATATCAACATGAACCTATTGGGACCATGCCTAATACCAAGCATTGAAAAGAGGGGTACAAATATGTCAAGTTGTAGAGCAGTTAAACAGTGTTTTCTGGAATGGTGGTGCCCCAGTCAATACAGCAGCGACAGCAAAAGCAGGATAACCTGTTTTCAAGAGAGATTGATTTTGAATTCAAGAAACAATGAATGAGCAGGTGTCCCAATACTTTTGCCTAAGTAGTGTATATTCATTTGTATCTTCTTTTAAATTGCACAAAATCAAACAAAACAAAACCGAATATTTCATTTGAACAGTATAGCAAAGTATAGCAATCCTTTTTGTTTGCTGAATCTGTAGGTGTCTAACTCACTTTCAGTTGAGTAATTTGGACTGAAAGTTCTGAAGACCTGGTCTTAAAGAGGATGTTTATGGTCTTGTTCTCATTTGGACTCAGTCTTGACTTGTTTTTGGCTCCATTCATGCTCAGTATTACCTTGGTCTTGATTTGCCATAATATTTGGTCTTGGACCTCTCTTTGAGTGCTCTTGAGTACAGCCCTATGATCCTCCAAGGATGTTCTTCATGTTCGTTCCAAAATATAAACTGCTGATTGCCTACTTTTCAACAGTGTATGTTTAAACATTGTCATCCAGAGAGATTGAGCCTAACTTCTAGTATAATCCATGTCCAGTTTCTCAGTAATTGCTATCATTTTGTATTATTTTGTTTATTATCTTGCATTATCTTGTTACTTTAAACCATATTTGACACACATGCCCATATTTCTTTTAAAAAATGGAGGTGATTAAAGTTCAAATTTGGGTTAATAAATTGAGTCTCTTCTCTCTGGTGTGCAGGTTGTAGGTGGAGGCACCTCCCACGTGGTCAGCTTCTCCTACTTCAATGCCTTCAACTCGCTGCTCAACAATATGGAGCTTATTCGAAAGATCTACGGGACAATAGCCGGGACACACAAGGACATACTCGTCACCAAAGGTGCCTACCACAGTCAGTTCCCTCCTCCAGGAAGTTCAGAGAGATTACAGATCTCAGCTTTAAGTAGCAGTTTCCTGTTTTGGTTGTTTGTCCAGAATTTGGATGTGTATAAACTGCCTTGGTGCTGGTCACAAGGCCAAACACAAGACAGTGTAGAATATACAATAAGAACTAATCTGCACTCTTCAAAATAAATGTGCTACAAAAGGTTTTTTGAGTGATACCATAGAAGAACCACGTTTGGTTCCATAAAAAAACATTTTTGCAAGAGTTGTGTGAGGGTAAAGAACATTTTTAAAGGTTTAAAGAACCTTTTTGTACATGTTATATAGAGTCATGGTCAAAAGTTTTGAGAATGGCACAAATTTTGTTTTTCACAAAGTCTCAGTATTTTAGAACCTTTTGTCGGATGTTTATCTGGTATAATGAAGTACAATTCTAAGCATTCCATACATTTTGTTTGACTTTTTATTGACAGTTTCAGCAAAAACCTAATATTTATAGTGTTGACCTTTCT
This sequence comes from Acestrorhynchus altus, assembly GCA_034509495.1. Lineage (NCBI taxonomy): Eukaryota > Metazoa > Chordata > Actinopteri > Characiformes > Acestrorhynchidae > Acestrorhynchus > Acestrorhynchus altus. The sequence goes on from CM067509.1 coordinate 20,712,033, forward strand.
TCCATAAAACTCATCATGCTGGATATCAGCTTCTGGGCAAAATCTTGAGTGATTGTAACCCATTCTTCAATCAGAGCTTGAAGTTAATTTCTGGGTTTTTATTTGTCCACCCTCTTTGTAAGAATTGACAACAGGTTCTCAATGGGATTGAGATCTGGGGAGTTTCCTGGCCACCCAAAATATCAATGTTTTGTTCACTGAGCCACTTGGTTATCACTTCTGCCTTGTGACATGGTGCTCCATCACGCTGGAAAAACTATTTTTCATCCCTAATTGCTCCTTGATCATTGGGAGAAGTTTCTCTTGATGGATTTTGATACCATTTCCTTATTCGTGGCAAAATGCAGATAACCATGGTTAACAGAAGAAAACTTAAAAGCTCCACTACCCTTTTAAAGCAATGTTTAAAGCAGTCTTCTCTTCTAGTCAGCATGACAGAGTGATCAGCTGTCTTGTCCTCATTAACCTTTTAATGAAATCATCACTGAAATTATGTTAGCAGGCCATTTTGTAGGGCTGACATACAATGGTTGGAATGCAGTAATTTTTGTGTAAAGGTCATTTTCATTGCAGGGAATGACTTTTTATTAAATATGAAGAGTGATTAGATTGATTGCAATTAATTGCAAATTGCCACCATAAAAACAGAGGCAGCAAACTTTGAAAACCAAAATTTGTGCCATTATCAAAACTTTTGGCCATGTACACTATATGCGCAAAAGTACTGGGACACCTGCTTATCCTTTTTTTTCCCGAAATTGAGGGTATTAAAATACTTTTTTTCCTGCTTTTGTTGGAGTAACTGACTCTACTGTCCAATGAAGGGTTTCTACTAGATTGTGGTGCATTGGTGTCAGGATTTGATTAGATTAGTGAAGTAAGGATGCTGGATGATCACTACCCTACTTCATCACCAACTCCCCAACTCATCAGCCTGATCTCATATTGAAAACATCCACATTGGTTGTTTTTTAAACCAGTAAAATGGCTCATTGCTATGACTCATTGTTACGATCTGAGGAAACGCAACCTCTCACAAGCAAATGCAATGGCATACTCCTCTTAAAGTCAACTCGCAACAGAAACTTGACTCACAACTGAGAGTCAAAACCACAATACAACCGTAACCTTTCCATATCTCCATCAATTTCATCAATTAAGCTTAATAAAGTAAAAAAGAATATCTCCACCATTACTCCTAGTGCTGTTTTTTTCTGTTCTTCAGGTACAGGATTGGTACAAGACTGCTTTGTGTGTATTCTGCTCAAGAGTGCTACTAGTAGCCATGTGAAAAGATGGCCAAATAGGCTGTATTTTTAGACTGGAACGATTAACATAACGGACATTTCTATATAAGATCAGGTTGAAAAATCCCAAAAGTTTTGGATGGAGCACTATAATTCCAGGGAACACAGTTCCACTGCTCCACCGTTCAATTTAGAGGGCTTTATACCCCCCACGACCTGGTATTAGGCATGCTTCCAACAGGAATTATGTTTATCTGATCCAGAGAGCCCTATTCTGTTGGCTATCCTTTTCTACAGTGATTAAACACACATGCACTGTGGGTACATTTGCACACCTGCGTCAGCATTGTAGCTGAATGCATTCAGTAGAAGGGATTAGAATGGGTGTCCACAAACATTTGGACATAGTGAATTTTCATGGAAAATGTTGCTCCATATCCTAGTTCCAACATTCTTAAGAAAAACTTGATCATACAATAGTTTATCAAACAGTTATGTGAGCATGTCTGATTTGATGTTTTCTCCTCCACCTTTGTGTATGTCATCGGCCATTCTGCCCAGAGGAATTTATTAATGCTGCCAATAAATTTGGTCAGATCACTCCAATGGAGGTAGACATCCTGTACCAGCTCTCTGGCCTCCACGCTCACTCAGGGTAACCACATGCTAAGCTTTTTTCCCTGGACAAATTCAAATAAACCACTCCTAATCTGCCATAAAACTGCTCTGGTACTTTAATGCACATTTATTTATTTATCCCCCCCAAAATTCACCCAGCAACACCTACCCAGACATTGTTTTACACGTATTATTAATGACTTTGTTTTAATCACTATACAAGAGGTGGTTTAGTTGAATTGTGTTTTGATATCTACTGTACTATCTTTATTTAGCATGCATGTCACCTACTGCAGACCTCTGCCGTCAGTGTGGAGCTTTGCATGAACGTCGACATTTCAGTGTGACCCCGTGGTCTAACCCGTTTAACACATTCCTCCAAAACAGGCCCTGCTGCAAGAATCTATAAATGCTATTAAAAACATTACAGCCCTGTTTATAGCTCGTAAATTTTGCATTATTGCCTGTTTTCTGTAACAACAGTGGCTCCACTGCTTGATTTATAGGGGAAAGGAGAGCAAGAGGGAGTCGTAACAATGCCTGCGGCGCGTGCTGGAGAATTCTGTGTCTCTTTCCCTGGCTTTCTGATGGAGTCTTGCTCAGTGTGTGTGTATGTGTGTGTTACAGGCTCGTGTCCAGCTTTGTTTACCTGTCTGTGTGTGCATGCCTGCAGTAACTCGGTGTTACAGCGCTGTAAAAAAGCTTATGGAAAATGTGACTTCATGCTGCTGGGAGGGATACAGCACGTTTGGTGTTCCTACTTCACTGAAGTGAAGCTTTCCTGGCATCTTCCAACCTTGCTGATCTCTCTTTCTCCTGCTCTATCTAGCTCTATATCTACGCTGTCTCCCTGTCTCACTCTCATGCTTCAACTGTCTGTTTCTTGCTCTATTGTCTCATCTCTCTCACTGTATTTCTCTCTCTCTTTCTCTCTCTTTCACCTGTTTTATCACCTTCTCTGAAAAATGATAGTTCTTCAAGGGTTCTTTAATAAAGAACATGGTACACTCATCCATGAACACTCAAAGAAATCTTTGTCTGATTAAAGGGTTGTTTGCATATTTTAAGGGTTCTTTAGACTGTTGGAGAATGCACTGTATATGGTTCTAAATAGAATAGATAAAGCTTGTAACAGTAGAACCTTTTACGTTCTATATAGAACCCTTTAAAATAAAATGTAAATTTAAAATATTTAAAATAAAAACACACAAAATATTACATGTACATAAGTATTCACATCCTTTCCCATGACACTCAAAATTGAGCTCAGGTGCATGTTGTGTCCACTGACCATCCTTCAGATGTTTCTGCAGCTTGATTGGACACCTGTGGTAAATTCAGTTGACTGGACATGATGTGGAAAGGCACACACCTGACTATATAAGTCCCATAGAAGACAGTGCATGTCAGAGCACAAACCAAGCCATGAAGTCTAAGGAATTGTCTGTAGACCTTCGAGACAGGATTGTATTGAGACACAGAGCCGGGAAAGGGTCCAGAAAACCTTTTGCTGCATTGAAGGTCCAAATTGGCACAGTGGCCTGCATGGAATGGAATGGAAGAAAAATGGAAGAAGTTTGGAACCACCAGGACCCTTCATAGAGCTGGTCGCCTGGCCAAACTGAGTGATTGTGGTAGGAGGGTTGTAGTAGTAGGTCACCCCTTAGGTCAGGGAGGTGACCAAGAACCCATGGTCACTCTGACAGAGCTCCAGTGTTGCTCTGTGAGAACCTTTCAGAAGGACACCCATTTCTGCAGCACTTCCCCAATCAGGCCTGTATGATAGAGTGCCCAGAAGAAAGCCATTCTTCAGTAAAAGGCACATGACAACTGTCTGGACTCTCAGACCATGAAAAACAAAAAAAATTAACTTTTTGGACTAAATGTCAAGCATGATGTCTGGAGGAAACCAGGCACTACTCATCACCTAGCAAATACCATTCCTACAGTGAAGCCTCGTGGTTGCAGCATCATGTGGGGATGATTTTCTGCAGCAGGAACTGGTCAGGGTTGTGATGTTCTGCAAAGAAGAGCTTGAGATGTTCTGCAAAAAAGATTGGGAGAAACACTCTCTCTCTCTCTCTCTCTCTCTCTCTCTCTCTCTCTCTCTCTCTGTCTCTCTCTCAGTTCCATTTCCTCTCTTCAATTCCATTCAGATTGGTTTTATTCGCAGGACTGTCTCCAAAACCAAAACCAAAACCATCATCCATTAATACTGAACATACTGTGGGAAATTACATCAGTGCAAATAATGACTAATAATAATTTAATCAAATAGTAATAATAATAATCATAATAATAATAATAATAATAATAACAATAATAATAATAACAGTAATCATAATAATAATAATAATAATAATAATAATAATAATAATAATAATAATAATAAAAACAGTAATCGTAATAATAAAATGCAAAAAAATAGATAGAATGGCAGTATTGACTATAAAAAATTAACATCATAAGTAACATATTATATAACTCGTATCATAATTATATCATTCTTTCTCTCTCTCATTGTGGATCACTCTTTCTGTGCTGTTCTCTCAGTTTAAATCAGGTTGACTGTCTGGCATTACTGTCTCTAAAACAATATTGCCAAAGTGCATAAACATTAAATCTGAACAATGTCACTGATGAAATGAATTGCAGAAATATTAATAAACAACTAATATTAATCAAATACATATAAACAACACATTAAACACTATAAAATAATAATAATAATATAATATCAATAATTAATACAAAAAAGGTATATCTGTTGCTCTTTCTTGTTTCCTCTATTTCTCTGTTCTCTCATACTTTCATGTATTATTTTTTATCTGCTTTTCCCCTTCTCTTTCACTGCTCTATCTCTCTATTTGCTGCTATATATCACCCCATCACTTTTTCTTTTTAATACTTATAATAATTATAATTTTTCATTTTTATTCTCTCTGCTATCTGTTACTTTCTCTTTCTCTTTTTTTACTGTGTTCTCTGCATCCTGATTTTTCACTGTGCTGATCTTACTTTCTCTCTACTGCTCTCTTTCTTATTTAATATCTGTATATTTTTTTCTCTACTCTCCTGATCTCTTTTTCTCCTTACTACTCTCTCTTTCTATTCTATTCTATTCTATTCTATTCTATTCTATTCTATTCTATTCTATTCTATTCTATTCTGTTCTGTTCTGTTCTATTCTGACTTCCCTTTCTTGTTTTCTTGATACTGCTGCTGTTCTCACTTTCTCTCTCTCTCTCTCTCTCTCTCTCTCTCTCTCTCTATCTCTATCTCTCTGTCTGCAGGCGTTTGAATATGTCTGATATAGAGAGAATAGCTCCTTTGGAAGAAGGTGCTCTACCATATCACCTGGCTGAAGTGCAGAGGAAGGTAGGTCTCTCGCACTCCCACAGTTTACTCTTTTTGAGCTCTTGTTCTGGATGCAGAACATGCTTTAATCTCCATGCTTTCTCCTTCCATTATAACGTAACCATCTCCTTATTAGAGTGAAAATTACACATGCTCTCTCCATAACAGAATTAGCAGGGAGACTTTTTCTTCTTTGTGGTCTTGCATTACGTAAAACTAATTGGAGAGCATATTATCCCTAATTTCCTGCAGTAAAAGCTTGTCACCCTCAGTCTGCGTGGACACATATCACACACACACACTCGCATTTGCACTCTCATACACACACACACACACACACACATCTGAGAATCTTTAATAGGTGCTTTTATCAGCACTGGGCTTTCTGAAGCCTTATTGTGTGAATATCCTAAGGCAAGGTCTGCTCCATCTGAAAGTGAAGAGCTGGATTCTTCGTGAAAGGGAAAATGGGAGCAGGGTTGGAGAAATAAACCAGAAAAACAGCACAGAATCACAAAAACATAGAAGGAAAGATAAGAAGAGATGGACAGCATTAGAAAGTTAGGGGAAGTTTACCTGACACACACACACACACACACTGTGCTGTGGAGAGAGTCTTCACTGCTGGAGGTCTGGAACGCCACACTGGGAAAACACACACACACACACACACACACACACACACACACACACACACACACACACACACACACACATTCATGTGCATGATCACACAAAGTTGTGGTGTTCTCAGGCCTCCTTGGGTGGAAGTTGGGGTGTCTGTAATTGACTCCTTGATCAGAGGCAGCCTCGCTTAGCACTCTGCCCTACAAAAACAGCTGTGTGTGTGTGTGTGTGTGAGAGAGAGAGAGAGAGAGAGAGAGAGAGAGAGAGAGAGAGAGAGAGAGAGAGAGAGAGCGCACACTCCAGTACTAAAACACACACTCCAGTACTAAAACACACTTTTACAACTCATGAAGATATTTATCAGATGACAGATTCTCACAGGAGTGATCATAATCTGTGGACCACAGTGAACACTCAAGCCTCAAGGAGAAATTGAGAAGGGGAGAGAGAAACTGAGATAAGATAGAAAAAGAGTCAGTGAGTCAGTGAGATTTGGGAGAGAGTGAAAAAGAGGTAGAGACTAGGGGGGAAAGAGATTTAGAGATTTAAGGACAAAAGGAAGATTAGGAGACAGAGAGAAAGTGAGGATAAAGAAAGGTAGGTAGGTAGTCAGAAAGTGAAAGAACGTGAGAAGAAAATGAGCTTGGAAGTTAATCAAAAAGTGAAAGAAAATAAGAGCGATTGTGAGATGGTAAGAGACAGAAACTGAGGAGAAAGTGAATAAACAATGATTGGAAGGTAGTGAGAAAGAGAAAGAAACTGGGGAGAAAAATATTTGGAGATGGAGAAAGAAAGTGAAAAGAAAGAGAGATTGGAAGCTAGAAAGAGAAAGCAAGTGAGGAGAAAGATTGAGAGAAACTGGCGAGAAAAAGAAATAAAATGGAGAGAAAGAGAGACTGGAAGGTAGTGAGAAAGATACTGGGGAGAAAGAGAGATTGGGAGGCAGTGAGAGAGAAAGAAACGAGGGAGAAAAAGATTGGAAGGTAGTGAGAAAGAAAGATATATGGATGGAAAGAAATGCTCCGATGGGAGAGTGAGGCTAAAACTAGAGGATGATTTGAGTACTAGGTAAGAATCAGGAGAATCACTGCAAGCATTTTCATTCACTCTAGAACTCTCTTCTGTAAGCGTATTCACACAGAACCTCATCTTCACATGAATAAGAGTGAAAGAGGGCTATAAGATACGAGGCGCCTACAGCACATTCCACATCTTTCCTCTGCTGTCAACTGCTTTATAGCACTCTTCTGTCTACACAGTATCTGGTTGACGATAGTTTTATAAAGCTCAATTCATTCATCCCCTCCCTCCAGTCTTCTTCAGTGTTCTATATTCTCTCTCTCTCTTTCTCTCTCTCTATAGCACACAGACGGTTCACGGCCAATCTGGCTCCAGGCTGCTGAGTCTGCGTACCGCTTCACGTTGGGCTCCATCGCGGGAGGTGAGTGACGTCCATGCTTGGCCTGCTGAGGAGTAACTCGAGCTGGGCACACTGACATAGGGAGGCCCCTGGACTGGTTATTGTCCTATTGGCTGATCTGTGGCTCCAGGCTGTCTTTGCAGGGCAGGGTTCCGGAATGACACAAATCTTCCGGAATTGTGGAGGAATCTCAGAATAATTACGAAGGAGGAACTGATACAAGGAGACCACTGACATAATGGCACACACACACTCACTCTTGCAAATACGCACACAAGTACGCACACACATTAACACAATAGGCTACACACGCCGGCTTGTGCCTTTGACTGTTCCAACTGGGAGTTTTGTGAAAGAATTTTACTGTCAGTCTACACACACACACACACACACACACACACACACACACACACACACACACACACACACACACACTATCAGCTTGTGCTTGCATTGCTAATGCTTTAGGCCAAGGCCTTGTGAACTACTATAATGATAGAGCCAATTGTCAAACAATTGTTCATATACTCCCCAGAATATGGCACCAGTATGCTTTATAATATGCTGACTTTGCTAACTGCACATTTGCTGATTGACACTGATTGTACTGGGTAAATGGCTGTATTAGCTGTCAAAGGTAGTAATATGTTGTACAAGCAATATGTGTCAGTGCCTATATGTTATTTTATATGATCTAAGCAGACATATTATTGTCTTTCATTGAATGGATTGGGAATGAGCCAGACAGGACCAATAGACATTTGATGGCATTTTTTAAAACAGCCTGAAAAAGCCTGAAAAAATTGCCCAAATCACATCATCATGTTTTGAGTTAAGACCTGATCTGAGCTCAGCAAATTCAGTCTGAAAGTGACCTGCACCAGCACATCATCAACCTAGGGCTGGGTGTTATATTGATATTTATATCGTTATCAGGATATAAGTAGAGCACTATATGTGCTAAGACAATATCATTTATATCAAGTTTTAAAGATAAAAAAATAACGTTCTGTTCAATCTTGCAGAAATCTCTTTTCTGTTCCCTTGCTCTGCTCCACTTCTTGCTCTAATTTCCTCCTGTACTCTGCTCCCCTCCACCCCCATTCACTTCAATTTCAATATGCTTAAATAATGAAAAATCACTGAAGAGGAATTTCAGGAGGATTACATTTTTTCATTAATCATATATAGCTATGTTAGTTAGCAAAACTGATATAACTGATTTTTGTTCATATTGCCCATCCCTACATAAACCAATGCCCACTAAACCATGATATGTCTAATCATAGTACTGAATAAATAGGTTTATTGGCAAATGCGTTAATAGATCAAAGATTTCAAATTTAAAAATCATTGCTTTAAAAACGTAAACCCTAGCTCCCTCATGTTTTCTGTTTTCACCCCAATAGCTATGTCCTGTGCCTTATGTTGTGTCCAAGCAGTGCATCAAATTGGGAATTATCATGTGCACCGCTTGTAAATTGCATTTGAACAGCCAATTAAGTGGTATTTATAAGTGGGAAATCCGGGTCCGGAATACTGCCCTACAGGTTTTAGAGTTTCCCTTACATCCAATCCAAATAATGAACTAACTGACAAGCTCATACTGAGACAAACAATCTCTTACAGTGTTACAGCAGGAAAACCCAAAAACAAGCTGGGCAGTGGTACCACTTGAGAACCACTGTTCTAGATAATACATAGGAATACAAGATATGATGCATAACACACTCTTATCCTTATGTTTTAAATTCCTCATTAAGTTGTTATGTGGAGTTGTGTCAATAACTTAATTTTGGGAGGACTACGTCCTAAAATCCTCCACAGCCCTATATTTACCTTCCTTCTCACTTCTAACTTCACCTTCACAATGAACATTCTTGAGGATCTCAGAGGATTCGCAGATGATCACCTCAGCTACAAGGGGGCTCGGCTTCACACACCTGCTATGAACCCGCTCCAACCTTGAGTCAGCTTTCTGGTTGTGGTCTGTTATAGCAAATCATGTTTTTTGTTGTTATTACAAACGCTTAGCTGAATTGTGGTCAACTTAATGTTGTGGTTTTTGAAATAGCCTATGGATCTCAATGCTTAACGGGCGGATTTTCTGATAAGCACCTGAATGGAGTTGAATTTACAAGTTACCCTTCAGATGAGTACTTGAATGTAACATTATTTATTATTCCTACATGCAAAATTCCAGATCACTATATTCAGCGCAGTTATAGGGAACAGAATTCGTCAAGGAAGTGGACAATTCTGGACAGCCATTATGCATTCTCTTCTTCAGAGAAGCCACAAATGAATCTTCAAACCAGACAACACAATGTATTGTGGATATCCCATTTCTACTTGTGTACAGCATTTATAAAATTTGTTTATAAAATTTGTTCTTCTAAAGTTAAAATTGACCTCAGCTTGGAAACTCTGGTATCAAAACTATTTCTGAATTTCCCACTAGACTTTAGGCAGTGTTCATGTGCAAGTCAGGAAGCTGCAGGAATTATTTACTGTAACTCTGATAGCATGTGGATGTGGCAATGGTTTTGTCTCCACCCTTGACGCACCTTCTTGTTTGTAGTCTTGGCCCTTGTAATTCCTGTCAGGTGTGCCTTGCTTCTGTCTCCTTGTATGTGTAGTTTCTTTGTTTCAGGATGACTTTGTCAGGTGTGTGTTGTACACGTCTTTTGTGTATGTCTATATGCTTATGCTGTTGTTTCTCTCTACGTTGTCTAAATTTCAGTGTCTTTCAATGTCATGTTTTCTTGTATGTAATCAGTTCTGTGTTCAGATTGTTTTTATTTTGATTTTGTGTGAATAAAACCTTAAAATTCACACTTACGTCCAACCTCTCTCTCAAAATATGTAACCCATTTTTTAATTTAATGTGTAAATTACCTCTGCTTTGATTGGCTTCCTTATATATGCTGAGTGGGCAATATATATGAGTGGGCAGGGCTAAACTGCTGTAGGCTGAATCAGTGGATATATGTAATGTGTTAATTTGAACAGTATCTGTTCAGCAATGCATTCAAAACAGGTTGTTTTTGGAGGTGAGATGGTAATTTTTACCCTTGTACAACAAAGCCTCTCTTTTTTGGCATGTCTCTGTCTGTCAGTCTCACACTCCCTTAGACACTCTGTGCATGTTTGAGAGGTGCCGTTGTTGCCTGCGCTTTGAAGTTGAGACAAGACATGACAAGCTTTTGAGGATGAGATCTGCATTTATGGCAACCTGCTGCCGAACAGCTACAGAGACACACACGGACAGAAAGCATAATGCCTTTAAACACCTTTATTAAAGATTTCCAAAACCTTATATTTCCATTTTTGCTACTATTTGACAATTTAAATCTGACACTTATCAAAAGTTAATTTGTATTAAAGTTTGTGATACTAATAGAAATGCTTCAGAATTACTTGGAATTAAATATTTTACAATCTTTTTGCATTCAAAGTTAGGAAGATGCCATTTTGGTGTTAAAAGATGAATATCATACATAAACACACACATATAAACACACGCTCAACCATGCGATCAAGCTCTCATATACAATACATAGCATAAAATCCCACAAACACTCTGCAGAATATGTACACAGACACTCCTGCATTCTTATTCTCATGCTCACCAGCTTCTATAAACACACACACATACAGGGCGTCTGTGGGAATGGGAGTTCTCACTGGCAGACATCACACAGTCTGAGCCTAATGACTGTTTTCAGCGCATGCAGTGTATTCAGGTATCTACTACATGCAGAAAGAAAACAGCAAAACAATGACAGTTAAGTCTAGCGCTGAAAGGGAATAACAAGCAGAACTGATTTTTCATTTCATTTGTGTATGTGTATGGATTAATATGTGAGACCCAAGGATTTGATTTGTTGAGTGTCTTTGTTTATTTGTACAGTATCGTCCTCTAATTGTGGGACTATGTCCTAAAATATCCAGCTACTTTAGGGTGCACCTACTGGTGATGATTGTTCAGTTGCAAATACACTGCTTGTATAACCTCTGTAAAATCATTACTAATAGAATGGGATGCTCTGGAGTTTAAGATCACCATGGCAAGTGTCAGGTATCAGGTACAGGGGTATAAAGCCCCTTGGAGCAATGAAAATGTTCACTGAAGTGATACAGCTCCATCCATCTCAATCTACAGTACTAGTGGATGCCCAAATAGCAATATTATTTCTTGTGTAAAGGACAAGCAAATGAGAAAGTATCAAACCTTTGGGCATTCAGTGTCCCATCACGATGATAGGAAAACATGAATACTGATCTTTTAGAGATGTTCTGGTTCAGCCTATTTAGATAAATGCCTTACACACATAAAGGAGAGTATTCAGTAAAGGAAATGGTTCTATTAATAGAACCACGAACACTCAAATAACTCCTTGCACAAAGAGTTCTTTCTTCAGATTGATGGAGAATGTGCTATAGAGTGTTCTATGGAACCTTTTGGACAAGGGCTATTAATAGCACAAAAAAGATTCTTCTATTATTACAAGTTTAACATTGTAACAAAAGCAGAACCCCTTTTGGTGTGGCATAGAACCCTTTTCAAAAAGGTTCCATATAGAATTCTCTATCAGTTTGAAGAACCCATACAAGATGCAAAGAACCCTTAATGCAAGTTCTTTGAGTGTTCGTGGTTCTATATAGAACAATTTCCTTTACTAATTTACCTTTAAAGCAGGGTTTCTCAACCTGTGGGCCATGAAGAAGTTCCTACAGGTTCACCAGCTCATCCTCAAATGGCGGCAGTTGTCCATAGTGGGTCAGTGAAGGCACTCAGGTATCAAAATTTACTCCGAATTTCCCACTAGAAATGACGACTTCAGGAGGTGTTTTGAGTGTTCATGCTTATACATAGTACCATTCTCTTTACTGAAGAACCCTCAAAACAGTGGGCTGAGGACCATGGGCCATGAAACACTTTGTAGTGGGGGGAGGGGGGCATACAACAAAGGAAGAAAGGTGACATTGACTCTTATAAAAAGCAAAAAATCAATCCACAGGTACAACCCAGACTATATCCAACATGATGTGGAGTGACTGACACATAGAGAGCTTTAGACAGAATTAAAGAAGACATGTTGAAAATAGACATGTTTGATGTTTTTAATGCATGTTTAGGCATAGATATGCTATTTTTGAAGCTACTGTTTAGGCCCTAATTCTCATGTTTTGAAGGCCCACAATTGTGAAATAAAATGCAAAAACAATTTGCTTTGTAGTTAAAAACAGGTGGGCTGTAACCTAAAAAAGGTTGAGAACTCTTGCCTTAAAGACTCCTCATTAAGTGTGTATTTCTCTACCTTTTAATCCATTTTTCCTTCAAGTTTTGTTTTCTTAAAGCATTGCCAGCTTAACTTTACACAATGTGAACATTTCATGATGAACAGACCAAAATTGACCAACATAAACCAAAACAAATGTTTGAAAATTATTGTTTCCCTTCTGCTATAAAATTAATTATTCCTAATTTCATAAATTTATGAATTCATAAAGCCTAGATTTTATCATGCCAACATAGGTGAAAGCTCACATGTGCCTATTTCCATGTGTTTAAAAAAACATGCAGGTTAACGCTTGTGTGTCTGGCAAATGAGGTTTAAAGTTCATGCACTGATTAATTCCTCCCATCTCTTATAGCCACGGGTGCCACAGCTGTGTACCCCATAGACCTGGTGAAGACACGCATGCAGAACCAGAGGTCCACTGGCTCATTAGTGGGAGAGCTCATGTACAAAAACAGCTTCGATTGTGCCAAGAAAGTACTACGATATGAGGGTTTCTTTGGCTTCTACAGAGGTAAACTTGCACCCACACCATTACAGACTTACACACTGAAACCCTTACAATGACATGCAATGAATGTTTGCTGATAAAAGAACCTGAAAGCAGGTGATACTGAATAGCTATAGGACAGGATTCTGATAGTTCTTAAGAGGTAGCTTCTGATATCACCTTCAATTAATGTGGATTGTGATTCACTGTATATTGCGTCACTGACATGTGTGGCCTACACTGGATAGTGCCAAATCAAACAGCTTTAGTGCTCATGGTTGATACAACATTGAGTGGTTGGTAAATAAGTGAGGCAGCAAACGACCCAAGTAATGAGTTGAACAAATGTACTGTTGATTGCTCTCATGCTCTCATACTTGCACGAGGGTCAGGATCCATTACATATCCATTCAGCAAATGCAGAAATGGATTTATAAACAGTTATGGTGTTACACATTGAATTCCATTGAGTTTTCCTAAAATTGTCAATACAAAGCTTAGAAAAGGGCTTGATTCAGTCCTGTATATATATAAAAAAAAAAAAAAAAAAAAAAAAAAATGATATTTTATATATTTCCCCTTAAAACTAAGAACTGTGTTACCAACCATAACATCTCCTAACATCTCAAAATATTTTAGGTTTTAACAGTTAGAACCTGCAGTTACATTCCATTACTAGGCTTCATAACTCAGGATTAGAGAAACCTACAAACATGATACACATCATGACAAACTGTAAAACTTACAATCTAATCACTATCAACATGTGATGGATAATCAGCAAGTAATCCATCTTAGAAAACAGCTAAAATTCACATCTTTACAGTTTAAATGTCATAGCATGCCTTCAAGTGCTGGTTTACTGCTCTGTTGATGTGTATAAGCTTGCCCTGCAAGCAGACTCAGATTGATCGGTGAGAGGGGGAGGGGCTGATGATGTCACTGACCCAGATATTGAGTTACAAAGGAAAATGTGTTTTCAGGAAAGATGTGCTTTATGTGTATTCTGCACCACAAAAAGAAAAGTTAAGAAATCATTGAAAGTCCAATATTGGCATGATATCCTTGTCTATGATGAGTGTATGTAAACTTCACATTACAGCTGTATGTTATTTTAAAGATTCTGTTTTCAACTTTAAGGTAAAGCATAGTTAGAGTAGGCTAAGAAGGCAAAACTACTGTTTTCTACCTGCTGTATAGTTATTATTAATTATTAGACATAGATTGTTGTGAAGGACAATTTGCTTATGTTTAAAGTCCAGATATATTTACATTATATAAAATATAATACTAGTGGGACCAAACAGAACTTTAACTGTCCATATATTTTAAACCCACTTTGCCTCCATATACCACCTCAGTGGATTTTGAATGAAGCAATCAGGTTGTAAATACATTGTAGACTTTAAGCTTTAAAATAACAAAACAATTAACAAAAATATTGCATTAACCCTGTTGAAATTACAGCCATTTATGCATAATCCCTCCATTTTACAGGCTCAAAAGTGATTGGACAGTTGACTAATGGTCAGGTGTGGCCAGTTATATGGACTGGTGTGATAAGTTCCCACATTATTTCATGACAAATGAAGATGATATAAGGTCTGGAGTTGCTGAATTTTGTAGCTAGTATATGAACTCTTAATAGATGGTAGCAGAGTTGTGAATGCAAGTGAAAGCAGTTGTTAGTCAAATCAAATCAAAAAATCTAAATTTATTTTTATAGCGCTCTTCACAACTGAAGCTGTCACAGAGCAGCTTCACAGAAATAAAATAAATAAATAAATAAATAAGTAAATAAGTAAGTAAGTAAGAAAGGTTAAAACAGAAACAGAAACAGAAAGTATAAATGAGTATAAATGGGTTAACAAAACAAAACAAACCTATCAGTGAGACAGTAGAACCATTAGAAGTGGCCAAATCAACAGTCTGGTACATTTTTTAAAAGAAGGAATGCTCTGGCAAGCTCAGCAACACCAAATGGCTGAGAAAACCACAGATAACAACTAAAGTAGAGTACTATGCAAAAGGCATTTCCGCAACCGCCATTGGCCAAATGGCACATTTTGTTGCTTTTTAGTTGAGAAGTAGAAATAGTGAAAGCAGTAATAAGCACAACCTTTGCATGTAGAAAAACATAATAGTCATTATTTTGGAGGAAACCCTACTACAGTTACACTGATAACCATAAAATGAAATAAATAGATAAATAAATAAATAAATAAATAAATAAATAAATAAACAGTGTGATCTGTGCAAAGGTTTGAGTTCCTTACAAAGTCAGGGTGTTGTGGTCGACTTAGCAGAAATCACAGCTTGTAAACACGTTATACAGCTGAAAGCCTTTACATTCTTGTAGTCGGAATTTCTTTGCAGAAATAGTTTCTAGTTATGAGATAATCTTAGGTGATTGTGCATGCACAGCTTATTTGAAGTCTATTCACACCTTTCCTGTGATATGATTTTCTGTGATATTTGCATACTTTGTGGAATTCATTCTTTCATACACTCTTGTAATATTGCAAATGCCACTGAAGGCAACATAATCATCATACCTGATGATATGTCATGATAGATATTTTTTTTTGTCTATTCAAAGTCTAATGAAAAGGTGCCTCAGTAAATTCAAAAACATGGTTATCTCAAGAGACAAAGCACTAAATACCAGAACACATCATCTGTTAAACATGGTGGTGGCAGTGTTATGGCACAGGAATTTGCCAATGGAACTGGTTCGCTGGAGTTTTTTGAGGAAGTGGCTGCTGATAGAAGTAGTAGAATCAATTCTGAAGTGTGTAAAACTACACTTTCTGGTCAATTTCAGTCAAATTAGTTTCAGTGAGCTATAGAACTGATAGCATGGAGCTGTATAGATGAATAATGAGTGTTCAGGCATAGTCAGTCACCTGACATTAAGAAAACTGAGCAGTTTTCACTGAAGACAAAAACTGAAATTAGGAAGACCCACAAACCAGCAGGTGCATGTAGTAAAGACCTGACAAAGCACATAATTAGAGGAAATTCAGCATTTGATGATGTCCATGGACTCCAGAATCAGTTGTTGACTGTAATGGATTTGCATACTATTAATATTTATGTTAGTTGGCATGGAAATAATTAGTTGGCACTGCAGGTAATGCTTGTGTCCACCCCGGGGGTCTGGGGTTGTGAGTTTGATGACTCTGTGTTGATCACTGCCTGTGAGGAGTTTGGTGGGTTTTCCTGGTGTCCACATGGGCTTCCTCTGTGCTTCCTGTCCAGAGGGTATTCCTGTTGTTCTCCCAATGATGCTTGAAGCATGGGCTGGTGAATGATGCCAGGGATCTGAACCCACTCTTACCCTGATTGGGAAGCAGATAAGAAGATGAGAAAGACCCTCATGTTAAGTTAACTGAAAAATGATGTAATGTTTGGAACTTTTAATTTTGTTATAGTTCAGCAGATTCACTGGCATTGGTTTAGTCTGTTGCTCTGCCAAAAAAAAAACTTGAATCACATTCTGTACCTGTCCTGTAATTTGGTTGATGCCATCAACCCCCTGAAGCCTGTGTGTCTGGAGTCAGGCAGCAGAGATTTAGCAGAGCTAGAGCAGCAGCTTCCCACAGTCTACTAATCCAATGTGGATGTCTGCACCTCCAGCAACACAACAGCCTGGACACTGGGGGAGTCCAAGACTGCCATCTGCTGCTGCTTCTCACACTGCAGCCTCCTTACTTACATTTATGGGGCCATGTTCATCTACAGCCCCCTCTTCTCTTTTCTGCTATCCCTCTATCTGTTCCCACTGTCGTTCCGCTTGTTATTCCCTCCCTTTCCCTCTCTCCCCCTCTCCTTCTCTCTCTCTTTCTGTCTGGGTGTTGTTGAGTGGTGCAGAGACGCATAGACGGGCTGGTTTGTGTGCTGGCAGCCTGCCGTAGCCACTCACTCAGCAGTGCCCTCACAACTTTTCATACTGGTGCACACACACACACACACACACACACACACACACACACACACACACACACACACACAAACCGTGCAGATGTTCACACATACACACTGTCACACACACATACAAACACACAAACTCCGCAGACCCTCAGAGCTTTATCAGAGCAGCTGACTGAAACCCACTGAAACAATTCTCAACAATTCTCTCTCCCTCTCTCTCTCTCTCTCTCTCTCTGTCACACACACACACACACACGCACGCACACACACACACACACACACACACACACACACACACACACACACACACACACACACACACACACACACAAAGACAGTTCTGCCTCTGTTCCCCCTTCTTCACAGTACCATCAGCTGCCAGACCTTTCAAAGGCTCAAAAGTTGTGTTTCATTTTTATCTTGTTTGTCTGAATGGCTACTTTGTTGACCAATCTAATCAGATCTGTAAATGTTACTCTGCTCTCTTGTCATTAATAGGAAACTGGTAAATGTTTCTTTTCACTCTGTTGCCATGCTATCAGAACTGCATGCATACCGCACTACAGCTGTAAATGTGCTT
The DNA here is from genome assembly GCA_034509495.1 of Acestrorhynchus altus. Lineage (NCBI taxonomy): Eukaryota > Metazoa > Chordata > Actinopteri > Characiformes > Acestrorhynchidae > Acestrorhynchus > Acestrorhynchus altus. Next base: position 20,729,611 of record CM067509.1, read on the forward strand.
CACATCATTATTTCATCTAAATTAAGTATGATTACTGTTTAACTAGGTCATAAACATATATTAAAATTGTGCATAACTGCTCCTCACAGGTGTCTTTTGTTGTGTTTATTGAAAACAATGTAAAGCTTTTTGCAAATGATGATTTAAAGTAGCATTACGTGAGAATTCTTTTTCTCTTGGGCTGCCCCTACAGTTATTGAGTGTAATTCAGATTTACACCACTGCTGTAAATACAAATCACACTTCATGGAGAGACACAGTAGATACATGCCTTTGTTGACATCTGTGAAACAAAGTGAAAGATGATGTGAACTGATATGGTAGAAAAATGCTTGTGCACAATTTAATATTTTACAAATATGACATAACGTGTGTGCAGTTATGCATTGTTACACACTTCTCATAATTACATAGTACAGTAACTGGAATTCCATTTCATCCAACAGAGATGCCATTTTCTCTATTACAAGCCAGTGATGCATCAGTATTGCTAAATAATGTTGCATCAAATGAACTCTGTTAGGTGTTCTTGTATATTCAGTGAATTTGCCCAGTGACGTGTGTCACCTATTAATATCACTAAAATAATAAGCTAAATTACATTACTATTAAGACACTTAGCAGCATTCCTTTCCATATTGACTTACAAAGGTCATCTAAAAAATATATCTCTAGATAGTCCAACTAGGCTAGAAACCAAAGAAAATATCTGAAACTGGAATTATCAACACAACATGTCAGTAAATAAAAAAAACAATGAATATTATCAGCAATATGCACTCTTAAGTGTCTCCAATATTGCCGTGCCTGTATAGATAGTAGTATCATCTTAGTATATAAATACTAAGTGTTATTTTCTGTGTGTGTATGTGTGTGCGTGTGTGTGTGTGTGTGTATCACCCCTGCAGGTCTGCTGCCACAGCTGATCGGAGTGGCTCCTGAGAAGGCTATCAAACTCACTGCAAGTCATTAAAGCATCTAAATATAATCATCTCCAACCAAATCTGTTCCTGTGTTGACTCACAGCACACCCGAGCCTTGGGCTCATTTTAAAGAATACAAATACGAATCACCTCCTGGTGAAGGTGGTCTCACCACAGGCTTTGTGAATAGATTTATAATGTAGAGCGGTAGAGCAATAGCAAACAGGTGAACGCAGCATGTTGTGTTGGATATCAAATGTCTGACTTTTTTGCAGGTCAATGACTTTGTGAGGGATAAATTCACAGATAAAGATGACACCATTCCACTGGCTGCGGAAGTGCTGGCTGGAGGCTGTGTGAGTAGGGTTGCATGTTGGGCTGTGTATTGGCAAGAACGGGGTGATGCGATAATTATCACATCATACAGGGCTTACTATCCAATATACGGTGAAATATTGTGATTTATCACATCTCAGAAAAACTATTATAGTATAAAAACAAATGATCAAATCAATAAAATCGGAGTAGAAGAAAAGTTTACTTTATATGTTCAGAACAGCAAGGCCTGAAGTTGGTGGTCTAGTTTTAGAACAACACTAAATAAACCACTGTCTGACACCTGTGCATGTAAACTATTTAGTTACAATCAATGCTTTTGATTTTGAGAATTGATACAGTATTGCAATACATAATACACTGATATTAATCAGAACAGCTAGTTCTGGCCATGCAGGCATGTAGAGAAATATATGAAATGTGCTGTTATCTCATCACAACAGCACTTTTTTCACAAACACTATCACTCTGCTGAACAACTCCACTAAGCAAATAACAGCAGGGACTAAAAGTAAATGACCTGAAAAGGATTAAGACTATGTTGCAGACCTGGAGGTGGATCTGCCATTTTCTCGTCGTCCGGATTGTGGGCCAGATGCTGCCACATAGTAGGACTCACAACAGTTTCTGTAAACTTGACCCTCGCAGGATCAGCAGGAGGCATACGGCTACAGATATTCAAATAGAATGAGTTTATTTCTTGCTTTATTTATTTTCTGAACTTTTGTAAAGCCACAATAGAACACTCAGGGTTGTGTGTTATTTCATTACATAAATCTGCTTCATCACACCCGTGCTGATCTTTCACAATAACACACAACCTTCAATTATTATTTTCTTACACCCCTAGTTACATGCAGCTACATACTATTTATATTGCTGATGTACAGGATGAGGGGTAGGTGTGAAGTTCTGTGAGTGGTGTAACCGGGGGCTGTTTTTGGTGTTGGGTGTGTGCAGAGTGTAGAGGATGTAAATACTGGCTTCATGAGTGCGTGTGGTGCCAGTGCTTGGCTCTTTGTGTGTGTGTGTGTGTGTGTGTGTGTGTGTGTGTGTGTGTGTGTGTGTGTGTGTGTGGTGCCAGTGCTCAGCTGAATGGGCTCTTGTCCCTCATGTTAAGCTGGTCTAAGTGAGGCAGCTGCTCCCCTCTCTGTGCTCAACCCGTAATTGTTTCTGATGTGGTGGACGTCAAATGCTCCTTTTCTTCAAACTCAAACATTATGCCTGATTTTCCGCTTCCTTTTAATGAATATTTACTTTGGTAAATGAATAAATCGTGAGCTTAAAACCAGACCTTAAAAAGAGAGAGGAGAAGAAAAAAAAGAAAGCTAATTGAAAACTTCAGCAGCTCATGATTTCATGATTTCCATCTCTTTCAAGCAAACTTTCTGACAGATGTGAAACTACAATTAGAAGCTTAGAAATGATAATGTCCTAAATCATTTTTCTGTGTAATTTCTGAGAGTGACAGGCTGCAGTGCACACGTTATTGAACCATCACCGGGCCTCATATGGAGCATCAGGCTGGTGACTGGCCATTCTTCCTCTGTTCCCTGAACCCACTAATTGACCACAATTTGAAAAACGATGCTGCGCTTTTTTTAGCCAGTGCTCTAATTTAGCACTCAGTTGTGTTGTGTGGTCAGTGGGCTTTAGAGGATGTGGATGCAGTTGGGTTTGCTGTGTCTAATGATTCCTGCTTGACAGAGAGCAGGCCGGCCGGATAGAGCAGAGAGAGACGAGGGCCGAGGCTGGACAAAAGCAGCTCGGGTCCAGAGGGTCGTGACCCCTGTCAGTGTGTAATTGGGGGAAAGATGCCCTGGAGGAATCTAGGCAAACTGGCTAGAGCTCGATCTTATTGAGTTTGACAGCAGCGTGCATACCTGTGGCCTCCTCAGCCTCAGGCATGCAGGAACAGCCAACACGCAGACGAGCAAAGCGTGTACGCATCCTGCCAAGTACAATATAAGCCCCTGCTCTGGGGTGCTAAAGTGCTCTAGTAAAAAATCATAAGAAGATGAAGTTTAACTCTTTACAAAACTGGAGGCAAGAACACTGCGGCCCACTTGTTCATCCTTATAGGAAAATTTTACACAGCTTTGTCCCTTACCCAAGTGTAGTCAGTCAGCAGGATATCTTTGTGGCCTTTAGTTTTGCACTGGAGCTATGAGGGTAACGTGGGTATTGCCCGCTTACACCACTAAAGACCTATCAAGCCAAGTCCAATCAAGACCAAGACCAGAGAGCAGACAGATAAATAAATAAACCTATTTATTAAGACACCGATGATGACATATGCTTCGCCTGAGTCAAATTTTATTATACTATAATTTTAAATATGACATGGCATCAAAGTGAAGGGTTTCACCCTTATTCACCCCCCCCCCCTTTCTTTTCCCCAGTGGATTACAATTCCCGCTTATCAGTTAAGACGTGTAGTCAGACACACGACCCACCATTAACACAATGCCACTGGACAGCTAAACACGCTTGAAGGAGAACACTAACTGCCTGTTTTGTTGCACAAGTGAACAGACACCTGCTCTGGCCGGCTAGCATTGTACTGAGTAATGGGGAGAACAAGGTGAACTGTGCTCTTTGGGTGACTTGGGGAACAGTGGGTAATGTTCACATATTCCTGTATATTCTAGTGTGTTTATTTTTTGGTTATTTTTGATTTATATATTTTTTTTCTTCCTAGGAACAGGATCTTGTAAATACATCAATATATTTATTCTTGCCTACCTTTCCCCTACTTCTTTTATTGATTTGTGTGAAGACGGTCGCGAATAAGCATTTCACTCAACAAACCTTGATCCTTGAAACCTTGAACCTTGGACCTACCTTACAGTGTTTCAATCATTAAAGCTGACCACAGATGACTGTGGCATCACCCCTGACTATAGGGCTAACACTTAGATGGCTTTGCCACTCAAGAGCTACACACATGCTGCTCATGGGAGAAATATTGCAGAAAGTGTATTTTGTAGTTTGTAGGCAAGTGGCAACAAAAGTGCACTTATGTGACATTGTTTTGAATGTCCACAGTGACATCAAATGTCACCTTAAATATAGACTTTGTTTCTATTAGCATTGCTTGGTCTGATTTAATCCTGTTTGTTGTTTGTGTTGAAAGAGAAATGGTGAAAGAGACAGTTAAGCCTACAAATACATTTATGCAAACCTAATATCAGTGGATTAGCTCGCTTTACCAGTTATGTATTCAATTTTAATTTACAGTGTTTTGTAGCTATAGACTGATACCGATTGGCAAGAATGTAAATATGTATTCAGAAGGCACTCAAAAGGAATCAGCTGATTGCAATGCAATGCAAATATTATGCCATGGACCGTTGCAGACCAGACCGATTGGAAAGTGTGGGATGATATTGGACGCACTATCAACACTCCACTCCTACCACAAAATCTGAGTGAGATTATTCAAGCTGCATGGCATGAATCGCAGGATACCATTAGGAACCTCTACAACATCTTTCTGAAACATCTGGCATGTTTGAACACTATTTCTGTATGTGTAGATCAATAAATATTGCCCATATCATTTTTTGTACCTTATCATCTTTATCTTCCTACCAAATAGCATTGCAATCCGACACTTCCTTTTCGGTTCAACTATTTGTGCAACTATTCTTTTGACAATGAGTGTATATAGAGGACCAGGCATTAATCTCTAGAGTAATAATTCACTGGAGTAGCGGATACCCCTTGATCATGATGATCCATCTCTGGGCTTTTTTTAGGAAGCTGTTCGGATGTTTACAAAGTAGACTTCGACCCTGCATGTCACCTCCACCTTCTCGTGGCCCTGATTAGGCTCCAGAGGGGTGATAGATGCTCCAGAGTCAGAGGGCATAAAGCCTCAGGCTGTCCCCACTCAGAATGGACTGTCCCCAGGGATAGGAGGGGGAGGCAGGGGAGAGTGTGTAAGGAGAGGGGACCGAGATCTTGAGGCCCAGGGACTGTGTTCTAGCAAGCCCAGAGAGGGTGCAGCCTTAGGGGCAGGGCAGAGAGGGGAGAGAGGGCTGGTGTTAGGGTCAGGTCTGCCAGGCTCCGTCTCACACCAGCTCTGATCCTACATGACCCCCATGTTTCCGCTCTGAATGGACGCTAGTGTTGTTGGGCTGACATGGAGACTACTCTCTGACACTGTGACATCACTCTCTTAAAGAAGGCCTTGTTTAGGGTTTATTTAGCTAATTTAGAAATGCTTATCGGGGAGGAGAGTGCTGATGTGACAAAAATTTAGGGCCAAATTGTCAACCTCAACCTCTGATCACCCCCCAAAAGACCTCAGATTCCTCCGGGAAAAGAAAAAAAAAATAACTGAAAAAGTATTAGTTGAACCAATGTTTTGTTGATTAGCTTTCTGTTAGATTGCATCACTAATCTGAGCAATAGTAATGATTGGGATTATGTGCAAAACAATATGTGCAATTTTCAGACATTTTAAGTTTAATTACAAATGATCCATAACACAAGTATAACGCAAGCCTGTGTTTGTATTTCAACCTCAGGCTGGAGGTTCTCAAGTGATCTTCACCAATCCTCTGGAGATTGTGAAGATTCGTCTGCAGGTGGCCGGTGAGATCACTACAGGACCACGGGTCAGTGCTCTCACTGTCATACGAGACCTTGGATTCTTTGGACTCTATAAGGTGAGCGGAGTGCTGTAATTCCACTTGTAACCTCTGCTTGGTTTAATTTACCAAAAACCTTTATAGGCGCTCTAGAATGTCAAACTGTATTTTCCTTGGCATAGTTGAATTATGGGAGTTTGGTAAATGGCAGTGACCTTGTTGCATGAACCATAAACACTGCTCTGTCCTTCAAAAGAAAATTCGACAGAACCCAAACACAGCTAGAGGAACTGGCCAGTTCAAAAACCTCAAAAATGTTCCCGCAACAGTCTTGACTCATTATACATTATGTGGAGACTCAAAATTTACATTCATGTAAAATCAATATCTGGCTCCAAGTGGCACAACAGTCTAACGTGCTAACACCATGATCCGAGGATCACAGGCTTGCCATGCTGCTTGCCATCAGCAGAGAGCTAAACTGCAAAACTGGCTGTGCTCTCTCCCCACATCACACCCAGTGCGATGGTGGCATGGAGAGGCAGCTGTTAGCTGTTGTATTGACACTGAGGACCCTGCTTTGGCTGCACAGTAATCCTGCAACGTTGGCAGTCTGGAAAGAGGCGGTGACTTCACATGTATTGGAGGAAGCATGGGCTTGTCTCCACTCTAGTAGTGCATCTCAGGGATTTAGAATGTTGGTGAAAAAGAATATTATATCCATTACATTGAGCACTGTGACACTGACACTGACATAATCTATCATGTGTTTGATTCAGTCATACTACTGTACCACCGTCACCATGCTAATGTCCCTGCTGTGACGAGGGCAGTCCATCATCCAAACTTTACTTACTCATAAACAGCAGGTCTGTGGTCAGAAACTGACTAATACATTAATGCTGACTAATACATACTAATACATTTGATTATGACATCAGATCTGCTAGAGTACAGCTACATATTGGACCTGTAAGACTGTTGTCAGTGAAACAGCAGAATCTCTACATTTGCAGTAGTTGTCCATCCGTTTGCTGGAAGGGCTGAAGTGGCTGCAGAGTTTGGTGTAGTTGATCTGGAGCCGCACTGCAGAGGGAAATGTGTGTTTGCATGATCAGTAAGAGATAAATGAAACATACCTGACCCGACCCCTGTTGAGTATCCAGTATTTCTGAAGATCAAGTCATTCCTATCACACACTCACTCACCATATTAGTCAAAAGTTTTAGAACACTGCAACTTTTATCTCAGAAATGAATTTCTTACTGACACTCGACTGCAGAAACCAAGTCTTCTCTTTACAGCTGAAATTGGACAAGTAGTCGATTCCTCTTACTGTAGCAGTTTTCTCCAGTTTCCAAGAGACTACTGATGGTAATAACTGCATACCAGGGTTCTTTGATAAGTGTCAGTTAAGTGTCATTTTCTAGACACTATAGCGAGTTTGACATGCAGTGTCATGACACTGTATTGTGGTAGATGGTCTAGTAACACAGTGTGTTCTAAAGCCTTTATACAGGCAAAAGGTTTATAAGTCATCAGTAAAATGTTTATGGATTGTTTGTTTAATTTACTTCTACAGCTACAGATGTGCTACAACTGAATAACATGACTTGTTCCCTGAAAACTAAACCTTTCATACACTTTGACCTACAGACATTTAGACATATATTTAATTTTAAAAGAAATTGTGATTTCTATGTCCAAATAACAAAGAAAACATAGAAATGACAAGAAATAAAATCAGAGTAATTCACAAAACTCAAAATAATGAGAGATCTAAAAATGTCAGTTTCTTAAAAATTAATGAGAAATAAAATTAAAATACTGAGAAATTAGCTCCAAATATTACATAATGTCAAAAAAACATAATTGAGAAACATCAAAATAACAAGAAATAGAAAGAGAGAACAGGACCCTCTGCAGCAGATTCCTAATGCCAGGTGTGGACAAATATATATATATATATATATATATATATATATATATATATATATATATATATAATATATATAAAGCCCTACACCAGCGGGCTGTGGAGCTGGGGAGCTGTGTTCTCTATTCAATAATTCTGGGATGACTTGGGTGAATATCCAAAATCCTGACCTCACTAATCTAGCCTTCAATGGACAGAAGAGAGTGTTACTCCAACAAAAGCAGGATAAACTCTTTTAAATATCTTTGTTTTCAGAAGAAACATTAATATACAAATGTCCCAATACATATAGTGTAGCATCTTAAAATAATGACATAGCAATTCACTTAATAATGAAACAAGGTGGCAGGAATGCACTTCCATAGGTTAGTACTATTTGTGGTCACTGGACTTTGCAGGTTATTTATTGGATTTGAACCACAAACAGCAGTGTATACATACATACACACACACACACACACACACACACACAGAGAGACACACGGTTGGCTTGTAATTTGTTCAAACAGGAGGTGGAAGGATTATGCTGCTGCTGCTTCTGCTGCTGCTCTCCAAGTTCCTGTGGCTTTAGCCTGTGATCTCCAGTAGTGTTCTCTGTCTCCATATTCTAATGAAGAGCAGACAGTGTGCTGCTTGTTAAAACACCTACTTCCTCTTTTCTGCGTGGAAAGAGGCAAACACAAGCTAAATTGTGTCTGCGTCTGTGAGTCAGACTGCCGGGAGCTGGTAGACGTGTCTCTTGTAGGGATGTGTGCCATGCTTTATGTATAGAAATGAGAGTGGTTTTGTGTTTGAGTGTGTGTGTGTGTGTGTGTGTGTGAGAGAGAGAGAGAGAAAGAGAGGCCTGCAGGCCTAACACATACCATAGGTTGGCATCAGTTTCAGACCAACCACACTACACTACACTCCAGAGATCTCCCTTGGGCCTTGTTTATGAAGCATTTCTCAGTGGGCAGTTTACAGTGTGGGCAGCATGTTGTGTGTCCAGCACTGCACCAGGTTGAGGGTTTGATCCTCACTCTGGTCACTGTCTGTCAGCGGGAATGTGCACATGGACTAAATCCAGGTGCTCTAGTTTTGTTTCAACTCACAAGAACACAGGGTGGATGAGCTGGCTATGCTAAATTGCACCCTAAGTGCAAGTACATGTGGTTCCATGGACGGATGCCCTATACGGGGGTATTCCTGTCTTACACACAATGATTCCAGACTCTGGACCCACAGCAGCACTGACCAGGAAGAAACAGAAGAATGGAAGATGAAGACAGACTGTTAAAACTCAGATGAATGTGGACAAATGATTGCTGGAAGTGCTTATATAAACTTTTTAGAGCATGAAACATTTTACTGTTTTCTCTGTTCCAACACACATGAGCTCATTAAATATTAACAAGGCCTTTGTGAGTTTGAAACGGGTAAGCAGGGAGAACACCAAATGCACATATAATACATAATAAGATAATATGCAGTGTGTGAGTGCAGTTGTAATAACACCTCATATGTCTGAAATTGAGAACATTCACTTAATGTCTGACAAACATGAGGACTGGTCTTAAATCAGCTCTAAATTTCAGCTCAGTATAAAGGAAAAGGTGTGTTTACATAACAATAATTGTGGAAAAATAAGATTTATAAAAATGATTTTCCAACTTTTGACAACTTTTTTGACCTGGATTGATGAGTAGTGTATTATCAGGTGCGCCCTGATATATGAAAGCATCAACTTCTTGGGGCTTTCCAGACGTTTTTGAGGTCTTCGTGACTGTGTGGTAGAACATTTCTGTAGTTGTCCACGAATCAGTATTTCATACCTACAGTACACCAGTTAGGTGCTGGTGCAACCCCACCCAATTCCTGACTAAGCCTTTCTGCTTTAGGGAGTGAAGGCATGCTTCCAGGGACACATTCCTTCTTGTGCACTTAACTTCCAAATCTACACACATCTACTAATGTGGAGGGCACAATAGTGTTTGGTACAACTTAAACGTGTAACCTTTTTTTACAATAAAAGGTACATTCCTTACCAGTACTTATGACAATAGTAAATATTACTAAATGGTTTAGTAATGTCTCAACTAATTATTAACTGATGCTACCAAAGACGTTATTAAACATAGCTACTAATTATAGCTCATAACTAACAACAAAAACTAAACTACAGTATATGGACAATAGTATTGGAACACGGGCTCATTCATTGTTTCTTCTAAAATCAAGTGTATTGGCTCCTGCTTCTCATTTGTGTATGTTGGTTGAGTATATTAGTGAATTAATAATAACAACAACAACAACAACAACAACAACAACAACAATTGTGATAATTTGAAAACATTATTATGGTTGCTCATTGCAAAGCAATATCATTTGGTATTCAGTTTGATATTCAAATTTCATTATATTTTTGGCCTCCTATCAGGACAACACTGACAGTATATGTGCTACTTCAGTAGGGTTTTGGTCTCTACCTGAAACCCTGCCCAAAACCCGAATAAGCCTTTCTGTTTTTGGCTGTAGGGAGCAAAGGCCTGCTTCCTGAGAGACATTCCTTTCTCTGCCATCTACTTCCCTGTTTATGCTCATGCCAAGACAGAGCTTGCTGATGAGGAGGGCAGACTGGGGGCACTGCAGCTGCTCATCGCTGGAGCTATTGCAGGTACACAATTGCTCTCATCTTAATCATGAACACCACTGGCCTGAACAACCAGTGCAGTTGAAGTGCTCTGTGGCATATCTGATTAAAGTTAAGATGATTTCCTTTGCCAAAATAGAGGATTTTATTTTGGCAAAGGAAAAAGGATATTGCTAAACTAAAGAAGAATTACACCAGTCATTGCTTATCAGTGTATGCACAGAATATACGGTGCATCCAGAAAGTATTCACAGCGCTTCACTTTTTGCACATTATGTTATGTTGTATGAAATCTTTACAAATGTATAGAAAAATAAAACACAAAAATATAACATGTTCATAAGTGTTCAAAGCCTTTGCTCAATACTTTGTAACTGCTGCGGAAGGGGCTTTAACTGCCTCAAGTCTTTTTGAGTATGATGCTACAACCTTGGCTCCCCTGTTTTTTGGATGTTTCTCTCATTCTTCTTTGCAGAACCGCTCAAGCTCCATCAATTAGATGGGCAGTGTCTGTGCATAGGCAAATTTAGATATCTCCAGAGATGTTCAATCAGGTTCACGTCTGGGCTTTGGATGGGCCACTCAAGGACATTCACACAGTTGTCCTGAAGCCACTGAAGCATGATCAGTGGAAGCAAGATGCACCTGAGCTCAATTTTGAGGGTCATTGCAAAGGCTGAGAATATTTATATATATATTTTTAATACATTTGCAAAGATTTCAAACAAACTCCTTCACTTTGTCATTGTGGGCTATTGTGTGTAGAATTTTGAGGGGAACAAATATTTAATCCATTTTGGAATAAGGCTGTAACAAAATGAGCAAAAAGTGAAGCGCTGTGAATACTTTCAGATGCACTTTAACTAATATTTCTCATTATGGATTTGTGTTTAGTGTTGTTTATTTAAAAAATTAGTCAACCTTCAGTGGCATGCAAGGATTTTTACAACCATGGTTGAAACATCTGCTACTGTGAATAACTGATACATGAAATGATTTTCAGAAGACACATTTACATGTGACATTTTTTTTTACATGTGACATGACCAAGTTTTAACCAAGGTTACACCATTTTACAGTTTCAAAAGTGTCCAGTTTGGGAACCCTGCATGGTCAGTTTTTAACACTGTATAGTAACACCCCTTTCATCAAGCAACACCGCTTGTAAAAGCACATTGTTTCTTGTGGGATTTCCCCCCATTTTTTCTTTCAGAAAGACTTCTAGTGCTGAGATTTTTAGCCGTCTGTGATCTGTCTGTGGTGGCATATAATGCCATATCAGCAGCTGAGGCTATATTCATGGCTAAATCCTGATAATTAGTAGCAATGCAGCAACGATAGCCTGGAGCATCCTACTTATTCAACCCCCCAAAAAAATCATTGCATTTAAATCCTTTCAGGTCATGGAGCTCTCGCTATCTTTCAGAAGCCAAGCCAGTGTTTATCCAGGTTTTAGCTTTTCTTTGGATTGCCAGCTCTCTTCAGTTGTAATGTTGCATTTCTTTGGTTTGACAGTGAGCAGATGGAGGCTGGTTGCTGTTCAGATATCTCTGTGTTCAATGCAGCTGTTGTATTGCAATCCTGTTTATTTCAGCACCATTATCAGCACTGTGGTTGCTCAGCAGAAGGTGCAGGATCCTCTTTCAGGGATGTTGTGCAAGTATATAAATGGTCAAAAAAACTCCACCTTAAAACTACCAGGTCACTGTTTAGAATTATTATTTTAGATATAGCAGGGGTATTATATTATTTTATTCTCTCTCCAGTCAGGAACTACTGTTTTTAACTAAAAAAAAAAAACCTTAATTACTGACACTAACATCTGAGACCTTGGCAATAGCTATCTGCCTAAATTTACATTTGCCATTTACAATCTAATGAGAAATATCTGATAAAGCGACAAGATTTAAGGTGGTTTCACATTCCAAGACAATTTCTTGCTGTGTGGCAGGTTTGGCAGGTGAGGATACCCACCACTGAGGTGAAGCAATACATTTAAAGTAATGTTGGTTCAGAATTCTTTGTACAGGATTTGTCTGTCTGGAAATTCAGATCAGACTGCATACCTTTGCATGAAGACACCTCCTCACTATATTGTGGATAATTGAAAACATCTTGTTTAGGTGTCCCTGCTGCTTCTTTGGTGACCCCTGCTGATGTCATCAAAACGCGTCTGCAGGTGGCAGCCCGTGCAGGCCAGACGACATACAGTGGTGTGATCGACTGCTTCAGAAAGATTCTGAGGGAAGAGGGCTTCAGAGCGTTCTGGAAGGGAGCAGGAGGTACATAAACACACATACACAAACAGTGCACTGAAATGAGGGGTTCCATGACTGTGGAACGAGGCACACCTTGGCTTCTGTAATCACTCCGTAGAAGACGACACTGCCCTTGTTTGTGTGTCTGATCGAGAAAGTGCACCAGTGTATCAAGTGATGGAGGCTTTCTGTTCTTCATGCAGCACGTGTGTGTAGGTCCTCCCCTCAGTTCGGTGTTACACTAGTCACCTACGAGCTCCTGCAGAGGTGGTTCTACGTCGACTTTGGAGGACAGTATGTGTGTTCATCTTTATCCACACCCATTTAAAATCCATCAGAATACCTTTACATTCTCTAAGTGTGCTCTTTTTCTCTCCTTTCCTGATCAGCCGTCCTGCAGGAGCAGAGCCAACACCCAAGTCCCAGATCACAGGGCTTCCTCCACTGAGCTCAGACCACATTGGCGGTTACAGACTGGCCGCTGCAACGTTCGCAGGGGTTGAGAACAAGTTTGGTTTGCACCTGCCCAAGTTCAAATCATCAGGTGCTGTAACAGTCAGAGCCGCTCCAACAGAGTAGACACCCCAGGCCTCATAGAGCGCCATTCAGTTCCAGCCAGCTGTGTGATTCACCATCAGCTGTCTTTGCGAGGAAAATCCTGCTTCCCTCCAGTGCCTCTTTTCTTTTAAACTCAAACTGTGCCATTTACATGCAGTGACACTCCTATGCATTTCAACACAGTACTCTTACTTGCGCCCTCCCCATCTCTTCCCCTCCTCCTGCATGAACATGGGTCTATTTATATATTTATTACCTTTCGCATGGTTTTGCACAGATGTTACTGTACATATCGTATGTGTGTGCAGGAATATTCAATGAGGGTGTGAAAACCGTGCTCTTAACTTGAGATGGAATCATGAGCTTCTCCTTTGCCTCAAATGCCCTGTTGACATATAAGCATTGCATAGAGAAATGTTTTAGTGAATAGCGCCTACCATCATGTAGGCCAGAGTAAGATCTGTATGCAGATTGGAATTTGGGGTTTTTCATAAGCCCTTCCTTTAGTAACCTTGAGTGAAGTGTTCTGACAGGGTGTACCAATATTTGATTTCATTTAAATGCATTTGAATCTTTTAATGAAATAAATTTTCATTTTCGTTTTAAATTGGTGTCTTTTCATACACAGGATCTTGCAACAGTTGATGTTGAAGTTCTTAATATGGCAACAGAAAGAGACTTGCTCTGGAGGCTCAGAGTTCCTCAGTGGTCACTATGATCCAAGGACTGCAAGGTGATGGTGCTCTCCTCACATCACAGCCAGTGCAATGCTAGTTAGCATTAGCTAGTTAGGTTATGTCTGTTAGCCATTGTATCAGAGCTGGGTAACTGGCACTTTCCTCAAAACATGTTGGTTGCCCAGCAATGATGTAATGGCAGCAGTTCCAAAAGAGGAAGTGGCTGCCTTCATGTGTATCGGAGGAGGCATGTGCTGGTCTTCACCCTCCTAGTGTTGAGAGCCTGGGATATGATAGTGGGAGTTGGGTAATTGGCACTTCCAAACTGGGATAAAATTATTTAAAATAAATAATAAAAAAAATAGACAAAATCATTTGTTACTTTCTTATTGATCATTTAGCTGTTTTCCTTTATGTTAAGCATGCACTGTATTCATGAATTTTATGTAGATTATTCATTAATGTGCAGGATTTTTCCACATGTATATGTTGTCCTGCTTCCACACTCGCTGCATCTATAACTTTCTTTCTGAAGGCCTTAAAGGGCACTTTGGACCTGGCTATGGTGATACCACTCACTTCAACAATCAAGCACAAACCAAACTAAGATCTGAGGTTTAAATAAGATAGATGTTCTAATCATGTGCAGCTGATGTGGGGCACCTGATTCTAACTTCAGACATTAAGGAGTAATAACAGGAGATTTGTATTTCAAATTATTATATTTCACTGATGATTTATGAAACATTTCTTCAGTTTCATTTGTTTTCAAATTGAAGATTTCTTAGGCTGTGCTAATCATTTCACATTATTGTATCTATTTTGTTCAGTGGTGAAACTGGAGTTCTACCAGCAAAGCCAATCACTGTTTAAATCAACACAGCAAACATTTCAGGTTTAGAAAGAATTTATAGAGATATACAAAGACATTCAAAGAGGTGGAAGAAAAGCTATCATTTCATACAGGATACAAACGGACGCTGGAAGAAGAGGAGCCGGTTTTGAAAAAACGGCTTAAAAAAATTTGCCAGTCCGATGATCATACGGCATCTCACTGTGCATAATAAATATGTGACTTATGTTGAGTTCAGATTGTGAAGACATACAGCATTTCATCCTTACACAGCATACAAATGCCAGAGATGGAGTTTGAGTAGCACTAGCAGCAGATAGTGAGTCTTAACTATAGCTGCCTCAATGAGACCAAGCAAATCCAGAGTGTGTTCAGAAATTGATTCACTTTAAAGCATTTATTAAAAAGCCCTCTTGTGAGAAGACAAGTGCTTCGTTTTGGGAAAGATAGAAAAATGGCAAACGCACATAGATAACTGGTTTGTACTGAAGAATTAATTATACTTTTTAAAATTTGTTCATATTGTATTACTTGTCACTGTCCTAAAGCCCAGTTAGGGCTTTAGTCCACAGTTCTCTCTGTCCCATTCTGTTTGAACCTGCCCTTCATTTTCAACACTTTTGGCAACTATAGATTTCCAGGCAGGGTTATTACAGAGTAAACCATTTTTCCCTAATAAACATACTGGTTATAGTTTCATTTATAAATCACAAGTGAATTCATAAACACACCCTGGCTCCAGTCAACAAGAGCTGTAGAATTTCCATGCCAGTTCCATGCTACTGCTTACAATTGGTTGAAAACTTGTATTTGGATATTATTAAGGAGTGGTCAGGTGTACAATAATGGTGGAATCACACTGAATGTAAATTGTGGCCAACTAAGAAACATTCATTTGTGTTTTCTAGGGGTTTTCTACATGAGAGCTTTAAGGCTTCTGGTACTGGGAAAGAGAGAGGATCACTGGTGACTTGTGGACTTTTTTTTTTTCTTTTACTCTATGACCAGGGTGTCTTTACTTGAACCCAAAGAAAGGGCAGATTCCAAGTCCAGTTCTATGTTTTCAAAGGAAGATCTTCAGAAATCTAATTAGCTTTTTCATCCTCATGCCTGGATGGGGTGTAATTTTTACTTTTTTTTGCATTGAAAACCTGTAGCTGGTTTCAGGAATGGTGTGGGACCCCATGGTTCTTAGGCTGGCAGGCGTTGAGCTGCCAGCTCTTCGGCATCATCTCGGTTTTCGTTGATCTCTGCCAACGTCCTTACAAACCGTGTCCATTCGTCGTTCCGTGGCACAGCAATCTGCTGTAGAGGAACAGATGCAGTGAGGTACAGAACATTCTACAGATGCCTTTTTTATCTAGCCCTTAAACTGATGTGTAAAACCTGCAGAGCAATTCAGAGACTGTCACAGAACTGACCCCACACGGGAGGAGGCCAGCAACTAGAGCTGCTCTCCAACTCATTGCCTCTCTCACACACTCAACTGCGCTCCACCTCTCCCTACATCTTTCCATCTGTCTGGTTCTTTCTCTTACGCTTGCTTTCTACCTCCTCTTTTTAGCAACTCTTGTTGCTCTCATTTTTCTCTCTCTTTTTCTATTTGCCCACTCAGCGACTCATTGCATGAGCCTCCCAGGCACTCTGCAACCCCTCAGGGTGCTGGCCCTTAGAGACCCCTTCATGACAGAAGGTTAATTGTGGTCCATGCATTAGCTCTTGAGCATCTTAGCATGGGCATTTTATTCTGCTGTATCTGACACATATAGATGACAGCTACTAAACTAGAACACTGCTAGCTAGATACATCACATAGGTGTTTGGGAGCCTAGTGAGAAAAACGAAACACTGCTATAGATGCACTAATGTGAAGTATTAGAAATTAGCACTTTGTCCAAACAATTATTCTGAAGTTGTCATAATGTGTTGTCAGCTCAAAATAGAGTCGAAAGGATTTTACTGTTATTCTCCATTAGTACTCACTTCTCCAACTTCATAAATGAGAATCTGTCCATCAGAGTCTCCTACAGCAATCTCTCGGCCTGACTGTGCCCACCTCAGCCTGTTCAGAGCAGGGGTTCCTTCCACCGTAATGCTTGCAGTGGGGACCTAAACATACAAGGAAACAAAACTCGCAGTTAAGCAATTGTGTTCCTACTTAAAAGTAGTTCAAATTCAATTTGAGGTAAATACAAAAACCGTATCTCATAACTGAACCGGTGTATAGATCCGCATGAGTTACCTCAGTATCATTGTTGAGGTTCCACAGGTCCAGATGTCCGACTCCATCCACACAGGCAAACAGAGCAGGGTGAACAGGGGACCACATCACATCGTACACATAGTCAGAGTTATCCTCAAATGAGTACAGAGGCTTATTGTTCTGCAGGTCAGAAATAGGGCACGCACAGAAAGGGTAAAACACACTGGCTTTCGGACACAACAAAACCAAGAATGCAAATAAGAACAAACACTGAGCACACAAAA
This sequence comes from Acestrorhynchus altus, assembly GCA_034509495.1. Lineage (NCBI taxonomy): Eukaryota > Metazoa > Chordata > Actinopteri > Characiformes > Acestrorhynchidae > Acestrorhynchus > Acestrorhynchus altus. The sequence goes on from CM067509.1 coordinate 20,746,866, forward strand.
CTACATTAAACTCTATTAAAATTCCTATTTCATTCTATCATGGGGAGTTCCATCATTTAACGGAATATTTTCAGCTTGAAATGGGGCCAATATACAGTAACAAAGTCCCGACAACCTAAGTCCACACCCAGGACTGATTCTGGACATGAATGAGGGAGGGGCTCATTATGTCTGTTTTGGTTTCACACCAAAGAATACTATTCGGACTGTGGATCGATTACTTTTTTTTGCATGCATTTTTGCAAAATGGTACGGCCTACATTCATCTATTTAGCATTTCCTTTATTTTGCTCATACACAAACACTCAAGCCTGAAGAATAGCATTTCTGGAGTCATGATGTTCTTGTAGGACATTTTTGCCCTAGCAGATGAGTTGAAGTTGAAACATGAAAAAAAAAATGAATCAATCATGCATCCCCAAATGCAGAACTGAGAGTGAATAGCTTCCACACTTGTAGCAAACCAAAGCAGAGTCTGCTTGAAGTGAACCCCAGGCCACTGATTTCAGGAGGACCACAAGTTAGTTCTCTGGGCTCCTGGGCTCAAAAACAGCTTTCCCACTTGAACAAACACTCTGTTCTCAGAGCACATTAGTCATTAAAAACACACTAGTGTGAATACACCCAAAACCTTTATTTATTTATTTAATGTTGTATCCCAATCCCCCCCAATTTGGAAATGCAAACGATCCAACCCCACAACTCTCACCCCGCCGTTCACTCCCCCAGTCTATTTATGGAAACTAAGCTGCAAAAGAGGTCTGCGTGTTGAACAAGAATACAAGGCAGTCCATCAGGACAGACATTATTTACATACAGTCCAAAAGACACAGTAACAGTCTGTTTCTAATTCTCTGGAATACAGACAGGCTGTAAAATAAGTTCTGAATAATCACTGTTGTGCTACATGAATGCCATCAGTGGCCCTGTGGGGAAACATTAAGCCCCACAAACAAAAATGGCAGAATATGGGCCCAGTTGCCTGTCTCCATGTTACAACTGATCCAAGACTTCCTTTATCTTTTAGTCTTTATTTTAGATGGTACCTTGGTGCTCCACAGCTTGACGGTCCAGTCGAAGGAAGACGTGAGGAACAGATGAGAAAAGTCTACAGGGCCGGCTGCTGTGTGGCAATGGATACCTGTGATTGGTCCATGGTGACCCTCAAACATCTCACTGATACCTGCCTTACTGCTCACACACACACACACACACACACACACACACACACACACACACACACACACACACACGAAAAGTATGAATACTAAAGATTCAATAAAGTTCACTGTAGTTTACACATTAAGAATCTACTAATTCAGGGCTGGAAGCTACACAGACAGCGACAAATCTGTGAAAGACGAAGCACTCAGAGGAGTGTGTTTGTGTATGTGAGTCTATGTGTGTCCCGCACCACCCTGATGCTCATTACGCTGAGAGGTAAATAGCCAGTGTGAGAGCTGCTTCTGCCTTATTAGCGGAGTTGAGATTAGAATATCATAATCATAGCATCATAAATGAAGTGGAAACACTGCAGCACTCTCAATCACTGCTGAGGACAAGCACACAGCTTAACAGCTCACTGACTAACTGTACTGCTCTGGCTGGCTCTGAATGACACCATCTACACACAGGAGAAATATTACCCACTCACCACTTGGGTAAATTTAGGGAATGCTTTTGTCAACAGGCACAACACTGTTTTACCTCTAATGCACAAATGACTTGTGCATGCACTTATGAATACTGATGCCATGTGAGCATATTGCAGCACACCTTTTAGAGTAAATCAACTGAACCAAACCATAAAAAACAATACAGTTATGGAACTGTTATTGAGCACTTGTAAACAATTGCAACCAGTGTAATGAAACTGCATAATAAATAGCTGTTCTTAAAGCAGCATTTTGCGAGATGTGGAATTTACTGCTCCTGGGCTCCCCCTACAGTTGAGAAGTAGAATTTAACCATTGGGCCACCCCTTAAGGACACAGTGAAGGGACTTCTGGACATAGAAAATGTAAATCATGTGGATTGAGGCAGTAAAGCAGGATATGTTAATTAATACCACTCAGGTTAGGCAATGTTACACAGATTTCATAAGCATTTTCTTACATGCTACTCCAGAGTTACATAGTACAGTCAGCAGCATGCTGAGCCTGGAACAGAAACTATAGCAGTGCTCCGCAATATGTGCAATATGTGGCCAGTACTTTAGGCTCCAGTGAACAATCTCAAGAGCCTAAGTGAGGTGTGGTGTTATCAGATGCACTCTGGTGGGTCTTCTGCTATCATATCCCGAGCTGCATTGGCTTATCTGTCCGCAGGGACAGTTGTACCCAGATACCACCAATCACAATAGCATACAGTGCAACGATAGCTGACCATCCTGCAGAACCAAATATCACAAGCACAAGTTTCACACAGAGACCATAAGCTGTTAGATATTAGCAAGTAAAGGTTGTATGAACTGTACTGTGGAAATTGTAGTGGATATCGTGGGTCCAGCAGTACCATTCCACAGTATTGCTATGGCAACTGTAGTTTTGTTACCTGCCATGCCGACAGGCTGTGTACACTGATCCATCTTCACTGCCCACCACAAAGTTATTGACGTCACCCAGAGGGAAGGACATGGAAGTGACTGCCACTGCCTTAGACTGCTTAAAAACCAACTCCATACTGTCCTGCAGGAGAGAGAGTGAGAGAGAGAGAGAGAGAGAGAAGTGACATCAGTGCACAAAACACACAGCATAGTAAACAACCTCCCTTGACAGATTTTTAAGGGATGATGTAAATTCAGCTAACACATCATAAATGTTGAACATCTGACATTGCGGCTTGGCTAAATGTTTGGAATGACTCAGTAAAAGCAACATTACGACATGTGAACAGCCTTTTACTCAAAAATGTGCTGGGACTGGACTGGAAAAGCGAGTTGCTTTCCAAGCCCAGAAGCACCTCCAAAGCACTTCCCACAAAACTGTCCCCTTGAGTGTCCTAATCGGTCACTCATTGTATAATATGGGCTTTCCTTAAGCAGTGTCTCAATAACACTTCTGTAACAAAAAGCTGGTGGAGTTTTTCATATTGCCACATTTGAAAAAGAGGTGGGGTGGCTACTGGGAGAACTGAGCGCTGTTCATTCAGGAGTGATGTGGTGGAAGAGGAGACTATTTTGAGTACCTGAGGCTGAGACAGCATGTCCAGACTCCATGAGCACATTTTACCATCAGTGGAGATACTGATCAGGTTGTGAGCATTCTGAGTGCCAACAACATTCACACAGTACACAGGATGCTGGAGAGAGAGAGAGCAAGAGAGAGAGAGAGAGAGAGAGAGAGAACAACATAATATCTAGAGGATGCATCTGCAAATCTGCATTATGTATTAATGTTATAAAATTGGTATAACACTACATAACTGGTGTAGGCACCATGGAGTTTTAGTGGTTGCATGAAATATTGAAAAAATGTAATACAATTTCTTTTGCAACAGTGGATCTGTTTTCCAGAGACACTATTTGTTAAAAATAATAAATAATTAGCCCCCGGACAAAGAAATAAGCATTGCTTTTGGACACATCCGAGCTGATGAGTGCTCGAGTACACCATCTCTCCTCATTTTCACTGTAATCGATTACATGAAGCATATGGCTCAGAATACCTGCTCAAAATTGCTTGCTATATGAATATATAAGGCTTTTTTGTATGATTCATGCTCTGTGTGGTAGCTACTGTAGTAATCATCAGGCAGTCCTAATGCATGGCAGTCTCCTGCTATACAGCTCTTTGTATAATGCATGCAACTTTACCGTGTGAGCAGAGGCAGAGAGCGGGGTCCTCTGGACAGGGGTCCGCTTGTTACTCCTATTGTCCCACAGCACAATCTGTCCCGAATATGTACCACCTACCACCAGGTTAGGATGGAATTTAACAAATGCTGCTGACATCACTGCAGACTGGAAGAGAGGGAGGAAAAAGAGAATGGGGAAAGAGAGAAAGCATGAGAGACATATATTAACATGAAGTAAATAGGCTTGATCTTCATATGTCAGCTGACAGTTTATTTGTAAACGTATTTGCAGACTGATGTGTTGAGGTTGTGGTTGGGGCAGAACAATTGATGCTTTTTTTTTTTTTTAAGTTCATAAAACCTGTTTTCAAACAATGGACTTCTAATGTGAAATCCAACACCGACCTAATACCAGTGAGATACAGCAGCATGTGTGAAAGAAGAGCTGCCCTGTGCCACACGAGGAACAAGTAAAGATACAAGATCCATCAGCCAGTGACTGGTAGCTGATTTTTTGTGTGATTTGCACTGACCAGTGACCAGCCTATCAGTCTGAAATATCCCATTCTATACCAATTCAATTTATTCAGGGGACACTTTGGCCCTCACAACAGTGGTGCTCATGCTCACCCGTACACACAGTTTTTGAAGTGTGGACACAGCAAGTGAAGATGGCAACAAGCTTGCAATTCTCACAATACCTGCAGCGCCAAAGTAAGCCATGGGGGAACAACTCCAAAATATTTAAAGTGACATTTAATAATGCGTTTAGAAAACACCATAAAACCACTGAGATATCCTGAATATATAATTTGAAGAAGCTAGAAGCTACAACTAGTAAGCACACAGAAACAGCCACAGCAGCTTCTGCACTCCTTCAGCAATGAAAAGACATTACCAGGGCAATCATTACATTCTCAGCACTGTATGTATTTGGGGATAGAGGCATTACAAAATTCATTTACCGGAGCCCAAGATAAACACAAACACTTTAGTCTGTAAAAAGAAAAGGTTGTCATTTATGCCAGGACATGTTTTTTTGCATTTGTAATTTTAGTATTTGTGTATTTTGTCAATAAAAATGGTTTTGGCCAAAATCTGAACTGGTAGGTCAGATGTTAAAACAAATTGGAAATCAGAATCTGCCAAGAAAATTGCAATTATTGCTTCTCTAACTTCAAATTATGCAAGAATTATATCCAGAACCAAGTGCAGAGCATAACACTGACTCAAACATCACTACACTTGCCTCCAGTGAGCTACACTCTTAAAAATACAGGTGCTTCAAACAGTTATTTGAACAATATCATAGAAAAATCACTTTTGGATCCACAGACATTCATTTGTAATAAGAGTAACAGAATGTGAATATTTTTAAAATGTGGTTTTAAAAATGGATTCTTTGAAAAAACAATCTTTCTTCTGTGGCATATATCATGAAATCATTTGCTCCAGTACAGTTATAGGCCTATTAAATACACCTTTTTTATTATTATTATTAATGCTGTGCAACACTACTACTCCAGCCCAGTATACACACAATGACAGCCTCAATTATTATACATCTATCGAACTGAAGACATTATTCCATCTGATGCACAAACATATTCATAAGTGAATGAATGAAAGGGCAACTGGACAAGTACATGCATGCATGAGTGAACACTGGTCATCTCCAAGAGATGGACATGCTTTCAGCACTGGAAAATATTTCTCACTGACAGAAGGAGTCACATAAAACCCCCCACTGTATCAAACATAATCCTCTGCCATCTAACCCAATGTATTTTTATACACTCTGCAGGCACTTTGCCAAGTGAGACACACTGAAGGAAGATTGGCTTATTCTAACTTTCAGGAGAAAAATGATTTTTGCCTCCATCTCACTTTCTCAGTCACACACACACTGTCAACCCCCCCACCCCCCCACCCCCAAGTTCACACTTGTGCATGTATTGAGTTTTTGCTTGGTCTGTGTAGAGTGTGTGAGCCATGTATCCGCTCTGGAAGCCAGCACATGTGGTTCTACTCAGTCTGTCCACAGCAGAACACCTCAGGGCGCACACACGCACACACATACACACACACACACACACACACACACACACACACACACACACAGGCTAAAACTTGCGCAATGGAAATTTCAACTCTACTATAACTTTAATTTCTAGATATATCTCTGCAGCTCCTGAACAATGTCAACACTTAAGAAGAGCACTGCACAGGTTCATGCTTGCGTCCCTCTTCTTCTTAAGAAAGATCAACTTTACACAAGCAGTCCTTAAGTGTCATGTCTGCAGCAAGATATTTTATTAACCAAGAGATGAATAGATTTTTGTTATAAAGTGAATTAATCTCACACCGTGAAGCATTATTCAGTCACTCTTCAGATAAATGGGGAGGGGGGGGATAGGGAGAGAGATAAATAGAGATGGAAAGGAAGATGCAATGCTAGGAAACCTGGAAGTAGACCACATTTGTCAGTGTAACAACCACCAATGTGTGCGAGAGTGCAAGTCAGAGTGATGTTATTTATGTGAGGCTGTTTTGTTTTTTTACAGGGTGTGTGTGGTGTTTCTGGGCAAAGGTGGTATTTGTAAGGTGCCGAATTTTGAAGGGAGGGTGCTTCCTCTAATACCTGGCAGTGAAAGACATACTCCGGCGTGGTTTTCTTATACTTCATGTTCCAGACCAGGGCCACTCCATCAGGCTCGTGAGGAGCCTCCTCGTTGTTGTTGTAAGAGGCAACCAGCAGCTCAGGATACTGCAGACACAGAAAAGCATTAAAACGCACAGAGCAGACATAACACGCACACACACACACACACACACACACCCTCGGGCACTTCTCTTCCCTCCTACTGTGGTCTGTATGTGTGGATGCCAGGCAGAGCGCGTCACCGCCCAGCTTCAACAAGATTTATTACAGGGAAACTTTTTCTCAGCACTCTTGGTGAATAGAAGCTAGCGTGCAGCAGGGTAATACTCAGCCTGTAGACTACTAAATGAGCTAAGAGTGAGCTAAAGCATGGCGGAGCTGAAGAGCTGCTGGGAAGCACTGCCCCTGGCTACTGCTCAAACATGTTTCAGGGTTTTTTTTCCTTCTCCTCCTACATGCTGAAGGTTAGGATTCAGCATGAAGCATGAGGTGTGAAGCTATTCCTTAAATCAGTGTTATACTTTGTCCTGTTTATTACTAAGTACAGGGTGTCTGCTGGCCAAATTTAGTTTAAATTAATACATTTAAAAACTGCAAATGTAGCATGCATGGAGGACGTCCACACATTAGGGGTGTAACAGTATTCAAAAGTGACCAGTCGGTGCACCCTGCAATATGGACCTCACAGTGTAGGAAGACCTTCAGTACAAGGTGAATTGTGTACATTACAGCATATACAGTGTCATATAGCTCTCCTTCAGGAAGTTGGTACAGTGTGTACTGCATTAATTAAGCAAATAAATGTTAGGATGCACAATGTGTTTCCATACATTGTCCAACAGTGTGACACATCATCCTCATCCAATCCGACATGATTTCAAGAGTTTAAATAAAATGAAAAAGGTCACAATGTCAGTAAAATACCTGTTTGTTTTACTGCAAACAGAACAGTGAGAGATAAAGAAATTATAAAGAAAACCATCACAATAATTTGAAATCCACTACAATTATCACAATCGCATGCAAACACAATCTTTACTGGCCAAGAAGTCACATTTTAGGGTTTACTGGAGTAACTCGAGCTCATGAAAACTGCCATTCCTAACCCATAATCCACATACAGTATATTCTCCATGTGACTACATACACTGAACCGTGACACCCGTACCAAAACAATCTGGCAACCCCCAGGGTTTATTCCCCAAGCTGAAGGAGTTTTTACTTGCCATTGACATCTTTTGGCTTGCATGATTTTTAACATCCGTTGTTAAATGCGCTATACAAATAAATTTGCAGACACTGTTAAAAGATGTGCACCTGTAACATGTCCAGGATATACAGATCTAAAAGTCTTGTAGTGTTCAGTGACCCAACTGACATACATAACAATTTTTAGTTTGGTAATGATAAATATAAAAGGTTTCATAGGGCCCTATATGTCTCTGTGTATACTCATTTAACATTAGGTAATATTTAATTCTTTCCTAAATATGTGTGTGAGCGACATCGTATTGTTCATTGTGAGTAAAATTTTTAAAAACAAAACAAAAAATCCCACTCCCTTCTGTACCCTGAAATCTAAGACCTACTACATTTTATAAAAAGTATAAGTGAGACCTTTCATTTGTAAAATGAACAATTTTTTAGGCCCCTCAGACACCCTGTATGTAAGATGTTTCTAAAAATGCCAAAGCTGCTGCAAAAACAAAACTAAGTAAACTGTAGCTCTAAAACTTTACCCACAAAGAATAAAAATGCTCACCTCTGCTTCTCCTAATGCAAAAGAAATGATTACAGTTTGTCAGGAAAACACAAGTACAGAGAGACACAGACACAAAAGCTCAGAGCAATCTGCGTGTGTGACAAATGGCTTTTGGTGTGCAACCAGTGCCAGAAGTCTTTCAGGCTTTACATATCATAATGCATAGCAGCACCCTAAGAAACTTAATCATTCCACCTCAGCCATGATTTGCCAAAGCACAGATTTCAGCCTCTGGAGACACCACGCCAGCTAAAACAATAATACATGTCTGTTTAGATTGTATACATCTGCTAGGGGAAGTGAAATTGAGAAAGCACCAGAACACATTGAGCCGATTACACATAACTAGATGCAATGCCTCCAAGCTTCAGTGTGGGGCTTCTGTTTTGACAGAGCAAAAAGCAATTTTCATTACATCATCAGCGAATAAATGTGACATTTATCTTCAAGTTCAAACCAGTGAGCTGGAAAGCAACAAAACTAACTTTAAATGTGGTGTGAGGCACTGTTACGTCTGGAACTTCAGACTAGAGCAAAGTCGTGAGTGGACTTAACAGCAAATATGTTCCTGTGTTAACGTTTTTTTTTTTGATGTGAGACGAAATGGTAAGTAAGAAAAACTCAACAGCACTTCCTTCTCAAAGCAGTGTATTTCTCAAGCTCAGTAGTTCTGTAAAAGTGTGTGCTACGTGTAAAAAAAAAAATCAAACAAACATTCAAAGGGGTCATCTGTCAGAGTTTTTCCAAAGTTGTACTTAATTGCACATTCTATGATGCAATTGGTGATGACTGTTTAAGCAGGGACACGTTTATTGTGACTGCTCTTTCCTTTAGCACTTGAGCCTTGATATCAAAGCTGCTGAATCAGAATGGGATACAGATGTGGTTAAGTGCCGATTGTGAAAAATGTCGAAGGGCTCAAGTCAACAAACACAGGCACCCTGTACGGCCCTTATACGCCACATTCTGCAGTCTACGAATAATTAAAAATGGCACCACAGGACCCATGTGACCTTTCTCATAAACTGAGACACACAAAAATAACACTATCATGCAGGTGTTCTTCACTTGGACACAGTTTTCTAAGATGTGTTGGAAAATATACGTAAAAAGTAGGGCTGAGCAACATTTAGTAAATATTGATATATTACATACTGCACATAGTGCGTCTCAAAAATGAGAACGCTGTGAGAAAAGGTTTTTCATTTTATATTCATTACATTCAAAATCATAGATTTCAAGCTTTGGATTTAAATTTCCAAATATTTTGAGAAAATGCTTGAAATGTCGCTCGTGATCACAGATGAGCTTTTTAATGATATTCAAATGATATTTCAAAATTAAAGCTTACTATTTACACATTCGTCGATTTTCTGATACTTTAACATTATACTCTGTTAATGTTTTCATCATAACTCATCATATATCGCCATTTCGCTGACTCTATAAAAATTGTGTTTTCGTCTGTTGTTCAATTACCTGCGGAGACCAGTCCAGACAGGTGACCACTCTGTGCTTAGACCAGCGCTCATCCATAAACTGCCTATTCAGAGACAGCTTCGCTCCAGCCTGCATCTCACTGAACCAAAAACACCACAACAAATTCATTAGTCACATCTTATAGAAAGTAAGACACAGTCTATGGGTTTAAATCCACTTTTTACAGTATGTGCTGAGTTTGATCTGTTTCTAGAATAGAACAAAAACATTAAGCTATAAACTAATACCAAATGTTGACATTTCTTTATGTCCAGGGTTAATTATTATTATTATTTGCAGTTGTAAAAAGAAAATTATAGAAAATTCACTTGAAATGTTGTGTAGTTAACCCTTAACTGAGATCCTTTCACCCTTAATTTGGTATTACTAACCAATAATATATAGAAACAAAGCTATGAACTAATAAAAAGTCAGCCATTCCAAAGTCAAACAATCAGTTTGAGAGTCCAGTGCTATAGGTCAGTATACCCCTCCTTCTCCTCTAGGTCACGGCCGCTGTAGTCAAAGAAAACGTCCACATGTTCGGACAGAGCTCTCTCAATGATACGCGTGCTGTGGTCAAAAAAGTCCATGAACTCCTCTGAGTGCAGGATCTGCAGTTTCTCTTCTTCAGTCAGCTCATGAGGGGGCACTAGAGGTGGTGGATTAAAGAAAATAAACTTAACTGGTCTAGTAATATGAATATAGGCCAAAAAGAGGAAGACAGTGCATCAGTTTCAAACAGTGAGAAGAAAAGCTGCATTAACAGCTGAGCTAAAATGAAACAAGGTCATGTTAACCATGCTGATCAATGCTAACCTTCTTCTTCCTGCTTTTGGACAGGAGTCTCCTTCTCTACCTCCGATACTGGTTCAGCAGGGGCAAGCTCTTCCTCCTCTTCTTCTTCTGTTGATTACAAAAAGTCATCACAGGTTAGATTATAGAAGTAGTGAGTTAAAATACGAATCCACTTAAAAAAACCCTTTTTTCAGGAACATTTCTATTGATCTGTTTAACATACATTTAGGCACTTTATAAAGAACAGAGAACGCATCTGACAACACACATTTACAGAGTTCCTGATGTGATAAGCAGCTAATTGTAGCAGAGTTAGAATTTATGATTAATATCAATTGTAGCTGATTTGTGAGGCTTTAAAAAGAAAGGATGATAAAAAAAAATTAATATAAATATTAAACAAATATTAAAATTATATTTAAATGTACAAAAGGTGGTTTTGTGGGGAAATGAGGTTTGCAGAGAAAGTGCAAACTGAAGTTCTGTGTTTATATTAGATAAAGGGTAATAAATGGATAGATGGATAGATAGATTAAGGCAACTCAAGGGTAATCCTTAACTCCTCACAAAATCATTGGGTGGAGCACCATCATTCCATAGAACACAGTTTCAATGTTAGGGGGATTTATACTCCTCTAGCCCATGCCTAGCAATAGAAATCCAGTTCTGTTGGCAATAGTTTGCTACAGGAACTAGATGGTGTGTGTGTGTGTGTGTGTGTGTGTGTGTGCGTGTGTGTGTGTGTGTGTGCGTGTGCGTGCGCATGCACTTGTAAATTTGCACATCTGTGTCAGCAATGGGTGCAACTTAAAGAAGCAAACTGCATTCAGTAAAATGGGTGCCCAAACATTTAGAAATGTTATTACAATATTACAGAACTTTAGAAGGAAACAATGAATACATAATCCTAGTATAGAAACGTCACAGAGGTCATAGGTCAATCACCTTGAACAGAAGATGGGAGTGTGACACTCTGCTTGAGCTGTTTGGGTGTTAATAGTGTTAATAATGTTTGCTTCACAGTTAGTTATCCTACCACCACAGTGTCACCTCTCCGAATGCAGCTCCTCTTCGCATTACAAACTAAGACATATTAGGACACAGTCGGGGTCCTCGCCCCCTGCAGCCCGCCAGTTAATGAGCCACACCATTCAACAGGGAGTACACTTGTTAGCACTACTCTATCCTCTCTCCCTTTCTAACACACGTACATACAAACTGACACAAGCATACGCGCACACATGCACAATCACACACAGTCACAGACAGTCTGACAGGGCAGGAGGGCGGGCAGCAGGTGCCCTAAACCTCTCCCATTGGCCAGTCCAGCTGAGGAGTGGTGTGTGTGAGGCAGATGGCTCTGCTGGGATTGTGTGTGCGAGAGAGGTGGCATAGAGATGGCACTGAGGTTTTCTGCCTGACTGCTTCTTCTCAACACACTCGCCGGAACCACAAGCCTGTGCAATTACCCACACACCAGGGGGTCCGATGACTGCTATTCAAACGGCGAGGATGTACAACAAAATACAGCTTGTGGCCCTGACCAGCTGGCAAGCCCCACACTGCTCAAACAAAACGTCAAGCTTTTCTCCTGTGAGAAAACACACACACATACACACATACATCATCTGAAACAAATCCATTGCTTATTGTAAGCTTGAAAAGGGCAAAAAAAAAAAAAACCCAAACAAACAGAATCCCAGCCGTTAACATACCTACATTATGAATGAACCAAATGAAGCTAAATTAGAAAAATTAGCCGCATTCTGCAGGTGATTATAAAGACTCTACAGCAGAGGACGATCGTCTTTCCTCGAGGGAAAATCAAAATGATAATGTCATCTGTCAGATCTTCCATTACGAATGTCTTCATCCTACTCTCTGAGGGAGGAGGGGGCACAAGGAAAAGAACGGGAGGAAGACAAAGGATTGTTCTGATGAGTTTACAGAGTTGTGCTGATGACACAGGCCATCTCAGTGCATTGGGCCCTTAGTCAGGGAAGGATAGAGGAGAGAAGGTTAAAATCTTTCCTTTCAAGGGCCTCAATCAGGCTCAGAGGAAAACAGTAATCAGTGTCTTTCAGTCCTGGGCCTGAGCGCATGCCGCAGCCCTTTCTCTGCCAGCCAGGCCCGAGCAATCAACCTGCCAGGCATTAGCAGCGGAAAGACAATCTGAAAATAAAGGGGATAATGCACCTGCCAGACAAAATGGCCATTTGGAGAAAAGCTAGTGATCCTGGTGACCCCACAGGGGTAAGAGGGGGAGCACTTGGACATAGAAAGAAAGAAACAGAGAGAGAGACAGACACATCGACAGAGAGAGAAAGAGAGAGAGAGAAATCGGGGGAAGGGAGGGAAGGGGGGAAGAAACGTTTAACAGAATTCACCCTGATGGCAGATTCCCTTCCCCATCGACACCTCATCTCAAAGCAGCCCAATTATCGCTTTTGTATCATTTAAGGAATAAAAGCTTTTGGGGGAGAGAGGGGGAGTGGGCAGAGGGACACAGGGAGTAATCACTCGCTTTTGTCAAAGGACAATATATTAATGCAAACGCGCCATGGGTCCAGAGGTTGTTCGAGTACAAGACTAATGCCCTTTGATCTCCAGTGCAGGTGCATGGGGTCTGTGCGAAACAGACAGAGAGGACCCTGAAAAAACCCTGACTTCCACATTTCGACTTATCAAAAGGGGACTAAGCAAACAAACCTCAGCTCTCAGCACTGCATTTTCCCAATTGGATTTTCCAGCATTCTGATTATAGTGGGACGCTTAATTGCACAGAGTTCATGTGGATGGGTTTTACAGCTGAACGAGGGCACAAAGAAGTGGGCCCGGAGCACTTCTCGGCCACTTTAAGCAGGGAAAATCGAGGTCCATGCAAATAGGTGCCACTGAAGTATTTTGGAATCTATTTATTTACTCTTGTAAATCCAGCAAAGTGAATTGGAGAATATGTGTAGCGCAACATTTCTCAGGTTGAGGAGCAATATTCACAGCCACATTAGAGAACTGCAGGAATAAAAAAATCTTTTGATGGAAGTTAGTGTAGAAAGATTCCATTCCAAGCAGCTTAGGAACATTTCTATTGGTCCAATCAACGTGAAATTCAGACACTGTTAGTGCCTTTACATGAACTCAAGAATCTGATCTTCAAGTGGCATCCTCAGATATTTGCTTAGTAATCAGTTTTCTCAATCTGAGTGGGCCTGAAATCAGACTGTGGTACCAGAAATAAGCAAGCGGGGTTTAACACAGCACCTGTTAGATGGTGACAGAACATATATGGAGCTATGCCGAACCATTGAAATTGAAATTGAGATTTAAATATTTTTAATTTTCTAGATGATGCATTTTGTACTGCAGCTGCATGTGTAGGAAGTTTGAGATTTACACAATGTTTCCATCATGTCTGTGAGATCATTGGCTGATTGCAAAGCAGAAACATGATTTACCACCTGACTGTAAACCTAGACATTCCAAATATTTGGAATATACATTTGCTTACTCAAGTGTATGTAAATGCATTGATAGGATTACTGACAAAATCAGATTTTCTGCAGTTGTCAGGTTATTGCATGTAACAACACACTCAACGTAAAAACCACCTGACATTCAAATTATGCCAGAGACAAAAATGGTGTAACAAATACATGCAAGACCAAAAACATGTTCACTTATAACAGCTGCTTCAAACAAATGCGACATCTGACCAGGTCTTGCAAAGAAAATATAGAACACTCTTCTCTCACACTGCATCCAGTCTGAGAGTTTTAATATAGATTATGTTCCAGAACACTTACAGACTGAATATTGTGAAAATCTGAGTCCATTTGACATCCAATGGACTCCACAGATTTTTAGCCACAATTCCTTATATATTTAGATATTACCCAGTGAGGAGTGCATCCAGTGCAATATTAATTTTTCATGATTGATTAAATACATGTCTTTAAGGAGGATAATGCTCATGTAAATGATAAATTCAAGCTCAGACAATAGGTCTAATTTCAAAAGGCAGGCAGTTTTGCGGTTGTGGCAGCTGAGTGCTAGGTTAAGGGTGCCTGAGTTTAGAGAGTGGCTCTCCATGTGAGAGGCCTCTCACATGCCCCAGTGATTAAAATAGAGTAGTACTCCTCCTCTCCAAAGAGGATGATTAAAACAATCACCTTTAATTAAAGTTCATATTCACAGAAATAACGTTTTGCAGTCCCAGATGATGGTTCTGAAGCCTTGTGAAGCCGAAACATCCCCTGGGCCAGTTCGGCAATTGGACAGTATGGTCAAACGATGCTCAGCTGCTATGAGGAAGCCAATTTGGAACTGCATTCACAAGAAGATTGGTTGCTTTACTGCTCCTATGCATGTGAATAGCTCAGGGATGAGCATAAAAATGTATGTTTCCTGAATGAATGGTGAGGTTTTCCTTTAACAGCATTTCATTTCCTCGATGAGAAATGTATTCTGTAGAAAGGTAGTGGCAGAAATTCTGAATTCAGAATTTGGACCCTCACAAGATGTCGGGCATCCCTTAAATCGCATTAGACCACCCTGCCTTTAAGATTCTCTCAGGACACAAGTACAGTGCAAACAAAAGACTGCAGAAAGGACACTAAATGTGAATGGTACAAATCAAGGACTCTAATCAGCATGTGTGTCAACCGAAGCCACAAGCAGCCATGTCTGTGTGTGAAGCATAGCTGTTCTCAGTGCACTCTCTTTCTGTACCGCACCACCCGCTGACCTTCAGAGAGCAGACCCCTAACTGCCTCCATAGCTCACGACAAATCACTCAATCAGAGAGAGGGAGAGAGAAATTGAAAGAATGAGTGTACGAGAGTGAAAAAGTGAGAAAAAAGAGAGAGAGAAAGAAATTCCTCTGAGTGGCAGGGACGAGAGGCGTGAAAGCCTCCCAATGTCACCCAATGCGTTTTGTTATGTGCCGGCATGCTGAAGGAGAGAGAAGACAGGGGAAAGCAAAAGAGTTGATGAAATGATTACAGAGTGGCGGCGGGGACGGTGGAAGGAGAGGTGGAGGAGAATGTCGGTATGGTGGTGTCTGTAGATATTGGCCCTGTTAAACACACTTTTGTGATGCCATGGAGAGAATCCTTATGTCCTCACACTTTAACAAGAGACCACAAGAAAGGAGAGAACAAATATGAGCTAGAGAGCAAGAGAGAGAGAGCGTGCGCGCGAGAGAGAATGTGAACAACAAAAAAATATGGTTATACACAATACTTACAGAATTACAATACACTTTAAAAAATAAAGGTGCAAAAGGTTCTTTGAGCGATACCAGAAAGAACCATGCTGGTAAAAGAGGTGTGTGAGGGGGACCCTTTAAACTGGTAAAGAAATATGACAAGTTATATAAAGTTCTTGAGACCTTTAACAAAGGAGCTTCTGAGTGGCTTAGAGTAGGTGCTGACACTATGACCTGATCGCATATCCAAATCCCACATCTTGCTGTTTCACCATCAGCAGCTGGAGCCCAGAGAGATCCCAATTGGCTATGACTTCTCTGAGGAAGTAGATGGTGCTCTCTCCCCATCACTCCCACTGTGATGCTGGCTGATGTATTATAGCTAAAGATTAGTGTTCCTCAGAGTTCATGGCTGCCCAATGATGCTGCACTGGTGGCAGTTGGAAAAGAGCTCTTAGGAACATGAGGTCTTACTCAGCAACAGTTCTTAAGAAGGAATTTCTTCTTAAAACCCACAAATGCATTTTTCTGACATGTGTTTTCAGTTTATATGGACAATATGATCCATCATCACAATAGCATAGTAAACAATTCTGCAGTTTAAAAAACACATGAATCGATTATAGGTCAAATGTAAGATATTCTTAGGATGGCTTTGGTGAATGAGGCTCCATGGTCCTTTATGCAATGACAACTGAATCTTCTATTGTAAAGGATTCTATGAAATCAAAGAAGCATCTGAAGCACCTTCAATTATAAGACCGTAGAGATCTTAAATGTACTGACTTTCATTCTTTTCACCCTAAAACGGTTCTCTAAACTTTCACTGTTATGTAATCATATTATCAGAAATATATTAACATACTGTCAGTGTCCTGCAATTGTTTAGTAATGTGAATCTGACAGTTGTTCTTCACATTGTCTCAATTTTATAATGGATGGACCAAGAGAAATGCCCCAAATTACCTGGAATAAAATCTTTCTACACTGACATCCACTTCTAAAGTAAAGGAATCATTTTGGAGATGCAAAGCAGAGTCTTATTAAGAAAAAATTCTCAACATGGAGTCCGTTTACAGATAAAGCCATGCCCTTCAACAAAAAGTGCAAATCAGCTTGTTGGTTGTGGCGTGAGAGGAGGAGGGTTGACGAAACTTTGGCACTAATTGGAAAAAGCAGTAATGTCATTTTTTTTTTAAGTTACTTGAATGAAGAGAACATTCTTTTAGAGTATTTGTTGTTTATAATTGATCCAGTTTAGAGTGAAAATAGACAGTAAGTATTGTTGAAATATACTGACTTGTTCCAGACCTTGGTTTGAGGACATTCTCGCCAACTAGATTTTACTCAAACTTTAATACCTCTGTTCTACATTGTTTGATGGTGAAAGTGTCTGTTCATGTACTTCAGGCTGGATGCGTTGTGTCCCTTAGTAACTCATTAATTAATTAACCCGTTAATACAGTAGATGACATTTTGAATGACTGAGATCAACATACTTTTTTATAGAACCTTGGATTTCTCCTGGAGCTGAAATACTGGCTTTTAAAAAATACCCACCGTCATGCTGGAGTCACCATTTTATATTTGACTTGGAACAGAAGCAGCCTTCTCCTTAACAAAAAGCCTGCTAATGGATGCAAAGCTGGTCAGAGAGTACTATCTGAACAACTATGAACACACGTGCGCATGCACCCCCAAACCCCCCCCACACACAGGCAATTACTGCCCCCACACACCCCCATCCTCCGACATGTGCTTGACATGAGGACCTGGAGATCACTGCAACCAAACAGTGAATGGAGCTTTTTGAAGACACGCACAGAGTTCCACATGAAAGCTACGAGCCGCAATTACATACATGTTGACATGCTTCACATGCATTAGCAAGGCACGGCACACTTCTTCATATCATCCTTCAATCTTCTTACAATTTCCTGTTCTGCTGCTCCAACTCCCTCACTCTTTCTATGCTGCTCTCTTTCACATCACAGCACCCCCACCCCATGCAAAATGCTAATTGGCAAGAGGGACCCTACCGTTCAGTAAGGCAGGGGTAGGGTAAGAAGGCTGTGTGTGTGTGTGAGGGAGAGTTTAATCTTTCCTCTGCTTCTTATGTTTCCCGAGGCCCCGCAATTTTCCCCCAGCTTTCATCTCTGTGCTCGCTTAAGTCAGATCATTTCCAAAGCAAGTTCGCTCTCTCACACACACACACACACACACACACACACACACACACACACACACACACACACACACACACACACACACACACACACACACACACACACACACACACACACACACACACACACACACACACACACAATTTTATGGCCTAGGAGACAGACTACACACCATAGCCCCCATTACCTGCACCTTATGACTGCACATATGTCAGCACATGCTACAAAGCTACTAGCACAGGTAGTTTCAGTCTGATTCGGAACAATAGTGGGGAGTAATAAAGTAATAACATCAGCATCTGAAATCATTTCGAAGCATAAGTTAAGACCAGTTACAGTTTTTGTGAGATTAACACTTAAAGCATGAGGTGTTTTGTGTGGCTGGAATGATACCATTTTTCTTGTCTGAAACAGATAAAGAAACCTTCAGCATTTGCTGATACCAACCTGATAACGTCTTGTTTTTATGGTGTTTCCTGCCATGTTACACTGATCCTGAGGTATGAAGTCTATAGTACCAGCAAAATTGTCTTGAACAATGGATTTGTGTGAGCTTAGGCCAGGGATTCTTAATCATGGTCCTGGAGGCACCCTGCCCTGCACATATTAGATGCTACCCTACTTTAACACCCACTACTACTCTGAAAGGACTTGCTAATTAACTTTAGTTGAATTGGGTTGAATTAGGTGTGCTGTGAATAGTACTCAAGTGGTAAACCAGAATTGGATGTACCATGATTTTCAAAATGCTGGTTATCATACCACATATGTTTGATTAACTGAACAGAAATCCCCATAAATTACTTACTATTTTCAGAGATTTAAAAACCCAAACAGTCACTCAACCAATGGAGAAAATAACCTGCAAATTAATCTATAACGAAATGCATATTTAGCTGGACATTAGCTGGATACAAAATAGTTCAAAAGAGCTCCATTTTATTTGCAGCTATATTATTATTATTATTATTATTATTATTATTATTATTATTATTATTATTATTATTATTATTATACATGTTACAGCCCAATGAAAAACATATACCTCAAAATGATAACTTAGGCTAAAATATTCTTAACCTTGAATGAAAGTTAATTGAAAATAACTAATTTTAGAGCCTTTCGATTGGCCTAACCATCCAGGATCATTTACGCAGTGTACAGAGTAGCTACAGAATTCAAACAAACAAAAATGGAGATACATGTTCCACTGTGAAAATAATCATGAGTACTACGATACACCTAACCAGTGATAGTTTTTGAGCTTGTCACCTTGCAGTGAAAATCTCATATCATATTTCATACCTAGTTGGGAGAAGGATTAGCAATAAATGAATAGGGTGCCTCCAGGACCAGGGTTGAGAAACGTTGGTTAAAACTTTGGGATTAAGGATGGGATCGGATCTATAACAATACTGAGTATCAAATTGGTGCAGCCCTAATAGTTTGTTTGTGAAAGCACCGTGGGGAAAATAAATATCTGGACACAGAATATAGTAAGTGCACAGTTCGCAGACTAGTCTGACTGGGTGTGATGGACCAGAATAAGAATTCAGATATACAGAGTGTCTATTGCTACAGTGCAGGAGGGAAAATATGTCTGTAGAAATCAAAGAACAATAAAGTGATGTCAGCAACAAGGGCAGATGTGCTGAAAGCATTTGCATCCACTCACCCTCTTTCTGCTCACTCATGGTGGGCGTCTGAGTCTCCTTGGTGTAGGACACCACCTCTTTGGGAGGAAAGTCCACGTGGGTCACCTTTGCCATGCCCAGCTTCACCGGGCCACGCCTGAACAGGAGGGAACACAAACATCCACACACACATACTGCCTCACTTGTTCTTGTATTCCATCAGCAAAACATAAGACTGCAAATTCGTAGCACATGTGCTATAAAATGTTTTAATTACAAGTCAAAACAGCACCTCCTTTTTATTGATACCAATACTGAAATCTCAAGTCCACACTGAAATTAATACAGATTAGAACCTTGTTCTTTACAAAACAACTTAAAAATAAACCATATGTAGTTCTGTATTTACAGTTCATTTGTTTGCCTCCAGTTTGAAACCTCAGTGTCACTGCTGGACTGACAACAGTCCACCAACCAGAAATATCGAGCCAAAAGTGTACTGTGGGCAGTGTACTGTGAGCACTGATGAAGGACTAGAGGATGGCCAACGCTGTGTAGAAACAAATGGGCTTCTGTCGTTGACTACACCTATAAGGTGGAGCAACTAGGTAGGAGTGTCTAACTGAGTGGAGCAACTGGGTCAGATCCACTCATACCAGTGCAACACACACTAACTCCACCACCATATAAGAGTCACTGCAGGTCTGACAATGACCCACCAACATAACTGCTCTGTGGTGGCCCTGAGCGGTCCTGGTTATTGAAGGTCAGGGTGAAAGGAGGATAAAACATGCAGTGAAACAGATGGACTACAGTCTGTAATTACAGAGCTAAAAAAGTGCTCCTGTATGGTACGAGGAGCTGATGAGCAGGAGGTGGTCATAATGGTTGAATGGTGTATATTCTAGGTGTAGATTCTAGTATTAATTTTAGCAAGCTACTCATAATTCCTATGTTAAAGTTATGCACATGTGGTTACTGTTACATCACCTACTTTGCAAAACTTGGGTTCATTTTTGTTTCCAGTACTTTCCTGTTGGTATCAGTTCAATACTTTACAATGTAATGATCTATTGTCCAACTAAATAACTTGGCACAATTAAAAAGGAAGAGAAACCAGAAAGCAGAAGAAGAGTCGGAGGATGCAGTACCCCAGCTCAGAGTGAAGCAGTAGTGTAGAAGGATCAGAGTCCCAGTGGAGAGTCCTGTTAGTGTCACAGCAACAAGCCAACGTTAGAATGAGAAAACGAGAGTAAGAGAGAGAATATGAAAAGTGGTCATTAGAGATTATTAGCATGCTTAGAAACAGTCTTCACACCAATCATTAACAAGCACTGTCTACAGCAGAAGTCTTTACTTCAATTTAAAGGTGAGCTTACAAGGATGCATTATATTCGCTACATCAACAACAAGGGTAGCAACACTCAGTGTCATAAGCTATTAGTCACATGTACAAATAGTTGGACATGCATCATAATGTGTGTTCCCACTGAAAGCAGAGCAGATTTCCCTGGTATAAAACGGGTCTGTGTGTGAATCATGACTGACAGGAGAAGGCTCATTCCGCCTCTCCCCTGGAGCTGATGCCGGAGACAACGTGTCTACTGGCCAGCCGCGTCACCAGCCTGCCATGACTAACGTGAGTAGAAGCTCAGAGAGGGAGGGGTGAGATGGGGGGTGAGAGAGAGAGAGTGCGTGTGTGGCAGAGTGTGCCCCAGGAGGGCGTACATGAGCCCTTGTGGATGTGTAAGTGTGTATATGTGGTTAGAAAAATGACCTCCATGTGTGTAGGAAGCGGTGGTGCAGCAGAGGGAAATGAGTGGACACAGAGGGCCTCGGGCGGGAAACAGACCCCCTCAGGGCTCAAATTCGTATAGATGTGTGTGCAAGTGTGGGGTTAAAGTTTCCATCAGAGTCCAAAACTCCAATCAGGGGTTAAACAGTCCCCCAGGCAGTTCACAACCAATCAGATTTCAGTTTGATCTACTTTAACTAAAAATGGCACTTACTTACAGAAAACAAATATGAGTAAATATTTATTATATATAAATATAATAAATAATACAAAAATTGTGTGTGTGATGTATGTGAGGATGGGGATTATTCTGAATTGAGTCACAAATGTCAAAAATTGGTTTTCAAAATTTTAACAGATAATGTAAAGGCATGACTAGGAGGTGCAGTGCTTTTGCAATAGACTTTATTCACTTTACCCATAATTCGCTTGACCCTTTCCAAGTCGTATGAAAGCATTGACATAGCTTGCTGGATGGTCCTTTGCTTAGCAGCCTGTTTTTCATTGCTGCAAATCAGGGCATCATCAAGCACGTGATAAAGCTTTTAAGCTAATTTTACTGCTAAGTGTCTGTACTCCCGTTTGGACGATATTTCACTTACAGTGATCCCCACACGCTACAGGCTGGGCGATATGATTGAAAAACTTGCATCTCAATACACTAAAAAGAAATGGGATATGACACGATATGACAAGATGAAAACCTTAAAGTACAATGTTCAAGTGTGAACACAAAAACACAGCATGCTGTATATTTAAATAGTATAATATATCTGAGTAGCTACATTTTTGTTTAATAATAAAGACATCTGCACGCTTAGTGTAGTGCAGTTTGCTGAGTCAGGGCAATAACAGTGTTATTGAATATGGTGAAAGTCATCATGCTCTTCCTTCAATTACGATGATTCTAAGCCATTACAAACTCAAACTGTGCATTTTATGACTGATGAGCAACAGCTAGCATCTCACATAGGTCCAAATATGGCAACACTGTTAAAGAATGTAGTTACTTATGACTCATACAACATGGCTAAATCTGGTCTCTCAGCAAGAACTCAAACTGCCCACTGTGTCAAGGCTAGGGAGGGTAAAACATATGACATTTTTCAACTGCAACCCCACTGCAATTCCAGCTGAAATTACATCACTATCATTTGTTTTAATGAGACAAATACTTTACTTTAAGTGAAAAATATCCTGTACAGGTAAAGAAAAGTAATTGTTTAATGATCACATCACAGCTTTCTGAATCACAACTGAATCCTGTGTGTGTGTGTGTGTGTGTGTGTGTGTGTGTGTGTGTGTGTGTGTGTGTGTGTGTGTGTAGGTTTAGGTTAGGAATAATGTAAAACACCAAAAATGTATCCAAATACAGTCTACTGTAGAATACAATGGACATCACAGCCAAATACAGAAATGTGAATTATAACAACTGATATCATACTTATAATAAGGGAAATAAAAGTGAAAGCCTTGAAATGATATACCTGACACCCATGAAATATTTACTCTTCACAGCAGGGATTTTCCTTTGTGGCATAAGTTATCTCTGAGGTAGAGGCAAAAATAAAACCAGCTAATAGTGTGGAAGTGCAAGGAGAAACTTACTACATGTTGAAACCTGTACACAAAACCACACTCACAAAGCCTTTAAACAACATAAACATTTTGCCTTTGGTGCACAGACAGACTGTCTGTCGCTCATGCAATCCCACAATCATGGCGCTCCTCAGTGCTAACAATTACAGATCAGAGCCCAGAAGAAAAGAAAGGAAAAGAAAGGAAAATAGGTGAGAGAGAGAGAGTGAGAGAGATATGATGGTGGTGATACCTGGGTCCTGTGGCGCCATCGCCTGAGTCCTGGCTACCGGCCTCACTTGGTGTACCCACAGATTTGGCAGTGGGAGACATGGGTGCAGGAACTGAAGGAGAATTCAGAAAAACACTATGATGGAACATCAGTGAGAGTGGCTCACATAAAGCTGGAGAAGCTAATAAAAGGATGAATTTCACTGACTTAGTGTGATTTGTCATCATCCAAATGTCATTAGCCTACACCATCACTACCCTCAATATTAACTAGGGTTGGAAGATGTGTTTTGTTTTCACTGAGATAGGGCCTGCAGCTCACTAGAGCGTACTTGATGGCCCACAGGTTGAGAACCCTGCTTCTAAGAAATGGCGATTATATCAGATATAACATGATAAACCTTACAGATGTATCATGTTAATGAATCAGTCTTTACCTGTAACAGCAGAAACACAGCATGCCGCTGATTTAAATAGTAAACGTTAATTGTGACGTTTCTACAATAAAAATCTGAGTGTCATTGCTCTGGAACACAAAGCATTTACACACAAACAACCCACCCACACTTCCTCTGGATTTAAATCCTACACAGATGGTAAAAAGGTTCTCTAATTTAATCTTTGATTTAACCAGGCAAGCCATTCTTACTTACAATGCCAGCCTGGTAATCACCCGAAGACACTAATGGGGAAAGGAGAAACGGGGAAAATGTACACCTAATTTACATATTCAGCCGCTTGTGTATATTGTCTGCTTTAAACATGTGCACAGGTGCACTGACCGAAATGATCTGTGCTGGGTTAACATCGGCAGACAATGCTTGTTCAAAATGACGAATCAAAGTGTGTGACAAATCCAGCCTAAAAGATGTGTCACACTGTGTGATTTGAAGTTGCCAGCTCTATGTTACTTAACTAGTTTGGGCATGATGGCCTATTTAAACACTTTACTTAAGGAATGATAAAATATCAGATCAGTGTTTTTATAAGAATCTGCAATTGTGCAATCCAGTGCACGTGCTCAGAGGAGCAGAAAAAAATTATTCACATAATTTAATAACTTTTACTACATTATATCATCCTAATCAACAGTATACCTGCTTTCAACATGGATGTGTGCAACACTAAAATAACCCTAGCAAAAACACTTAAGCCTACCCTAGGGCTATTCTGCC
This sequence comes from Acestrorhynchus altus, assembly GCA_034509495.1. Classification (NCBI taxonomy): domain Eukaryota; kingdom Metazoa; phylum Chordata; class Actinopteri; order Characiformes; family Acestrorhynchidae; genus Acestrorhynchus; species Acestrorhynchus altus. The sequence continues at coordinate 20,771,167 of CM067509.1, forward strand.
CCCTTGTGTTTGCTAGATTTACTGCACCCAATATTTATTAAATGCCCTCATTTTTTGTTCTCAGAAATTGAATTTACTGCCACACGCTGACACACATCAGAGGTTCCTGCTATCTGCCCATTTGAAATCTATGAGTGGAGATTAATGAGACTCATGTTTTGGGAATATTACATTTTCAAACGGCCAACCCATATTTATACATTTACCCACAGACACAGCAGCAATATACTGTAGACTATGTAGAGTGGAATTAACAATCCTGGTAATTTACCTAAAAAATGTTCAGCAGAGCTCTGGCTTTTGTATTGGTTACAGTGGGGAAGAGTAAAGTCAAAGATATAAAATGCAAACCTACCCACTGGGACATCAGATGTGATTCCCATGCTCTGCAGCAGAGCCTCAGCCTCTCTCCTCTTCTTCTCCAGGTCAGAATCATCCTGCAGTGTTACAGGCTCCTTCAGCTGCTCTGCCTAAAACAGACAGATTCATGATTTCTTACAGTATTACAGTATTAACAGAAATAGCAAGAAAATACCTTCCAAGTATTCGAAAAATATGTGTGGGCATTGTGCACTATACACAAATAGACAGTAAGTAACTCATGTGATTGCATACAAAACAAAGGCTACAGTGCCAGTCTGGAATGCATCTGAAGTGACTGTTATCACAGTCATAAGTCTATTTTCAACACAGTGCTGGAGATTTTGTTTAAATCCTTAAGCTGGATCGCCACACAAAGCTGAGAGTTTCTGAAAATCCTGTGGAAAACACTGCAAGTACCTCACAGCACAATAAAATAATGTTTTGATTTTCTGAGTGTTAAAAAAGGAGCATTTTCATGCTGTGAATATTCCCATTCTGACCTGGTGACTGGTAAGGGCACTGAAGAACGTGGTCATGAAACCAGTTGGAGATGAATTTTGCTTTGGGACCAAGTGCAACAAAATGCTGGAAATATCCCAGAAAATGGGTAAATTGTGGCCAAGAAGGGATACGCATGGTCAGCAACATTTCTCAAGCTGCAGCATTCAAGTGAGGACTGATTGGTATTAATGGGTCTGAAATGTGCTAAAACTATTCCCCACACCTTTAGGCCACCTTCCTGGACTGTTGATAGAAGACAGATTGGGTCTATGGCTTCCTGCTGCATGCAAATTCTGTTGGCAAAAATCTAACCCTACCATGCTACCAGGCAACTGTCCAATTTTGGCAAACCTGTTCCCTATTCTGCTCCTGTAGCTCATCCACATCAAGCTTGGAGACGTTTTAATTTCTCAAATGTTTTCTGTGCTCACCACAAATACACATTGTATTACACTGCTGTCAGACAATTTGGTTGATCAGATAATTGCATGAATGAGTAGATGTACAGGTGTTGCTAATAAACAACTTGCACAATGCCTGTTATCTAAATAAGGGTTCACCTCTTTTTTCTTGCGCTCCTCTTCCTTTCTCTTCTTCTCTTCTCTGATCTGCGCAAGGCGCTGCTTCTTCCGCTCTAACTCGGCCTTCAATTCACTCTTGTCCGACATGATGCTGCAGAACAGGAAAGAGTCAGAAATTGATTTTATTACATGCTCATCAAATTTCCACAAAAAGACTCAAAGCTATTATCTAAATGGGAAATCAGGTGGCTACAGTGAACCTCCGTTCTGTACCATGTCACACCGAACTATGAAACAGACTAGCATACAAAAATAAAAACACTCGATATATTAATCATTGTGATCTTAAACTCAATAATAACTTTTCCAATATACATTTAACACTATGAACATCACCACCAAAACATTTTAAATTATATTTTACCATTTGTGGAGAGAGAAATTATAGACAGGAGGCATTATTAGTTGCAACCAAATAGGGTTTACTGTGATGAAACTTTTGAACGGTTCACTACAAACTATGAAAAATATTCGGAGTGAACAGAAGTCCCTCTGGATAACGGCGTCTGCTAAATGTCATAAATGTCAATGTAAATAAAAATTATTTATGTATTATTACATATACATAATCATTTATTAATTATGTATTTTTGTCGATCTATCAGAACCTCGTGATTAGCATTACAGTAGCTTTTCAAACGGCTCCCAATGAAACACCACTTACAAACATTATGGATAAAGCAAAGAGTAGCACCTGATCTGGTCAAAGGATTCAGGCTGCTTACTCTCTCCAGACCAATCAGACGTGCTACAGGGTCTAATCATATTCACAAAGACATTGACTGTACAGACAACAGTGAGAGCCAGCTCCAACAGTCCTTCAGTCTGGACACTTCTTTTGTCTCAAATTCCCAGTCTTCTCGTCTGCACACTCAGGAGAAAAGAAATCAAGTGGAGGACTTCAAGAGTTTCCTTTGTTTCAATACACAGAGCTTTTCTCTCATTTCTTGCAAACAGCACCTGACTTTTACAAAAGCCTGGAGGAACCACTTTCTTAAGGAGCTACTTAAGAATAGCTCTTAATCGTTCTAAAAACATAGAGGTCTCCAAATTATGCATTATTTGCTTCATAAAACAAAGACAAGTGGAATTCTTTGAGTGGAAAGCAAACTTTGTATGGAAAATATGAACACAGACTAAGTGAATGTGAAACAGCAGGATTATACAAACCGTCACACTGTAACTCGTGATTTTTGGAAAGATTCAGAATACAATGAAAACGCTGTTCATACAGACAGACATTTGAGGCATCAGAACGCAGGGTCTGATCATGAACAATAATAAACCATTCTTATCATTGTTACCATTCCTTTGGTTATTTTTGTTTCTATGTATTTATTAATTCTTATGAACACTTGTAAATGAGGATTCCTCATTTATAACCTGTAAAGAAAATAATTCTAAATAGAACCATGAACACTCAAAAGCCCTTTGCATACTTAATCATGAAATGGTTCTTTAGGCTGTTGGAGAATGTGCTGCAGAGGTTTTAGTAAAAAGGGTTGCTACTATTGTAATGATGTGCAGTGCTCAGTATAAACGAGTTCACCCACAACAGATTTGTCTGAACCGCCCTCCCATTTATAAGTGCCAATATTCCAACCCCTTTATTTTTCTCCCCGCGTTACATACGATGCTCCTGACACTAGGCGGATGAAGACAAGCACATGCTTCCTCCAATACATGTGAAATTAGCCACCGCCTCTCTTTGAACTGCTACCATTACATCACTGATTGGCAGCCAATGCACTCGGAGGAAAGATCCAGCTCCCCATCTCTCATACAAAGGCTAACATGTACATGTAAAAGCATGTGTAGGGAGAGAGTGCCATCTACCCACCCAGAGAGAAAATGGTCAATTTTGCTCTCTTTGACCCCAGCTGCCAATGACAAGCAGCATGACCTGGGATTTGAAATTTTTTTTGTATTTAGTGAGATATTGATTGAACTCTGAGCACTGTAGACTGTAACAATAGAATGCTGCTATATAGAACCCTTTTCAGAAGGTATACAGCATATTCTCCATTCATCTGAAGAACCCTTTAAGCATTTGAGTGTTCATGGTTCTATATAAAATGTTTCAGATTAGTTTTAGTCTCTGCCTTCAGTAACTTTTCTTCACATAAACATAAAAATAGCCCAACATATGGCATTTCTACAATACTAAAGAGCTCTTTGTTTGAGGAGATCTCTTCTTTTGAGGAGATCTTCAGGCAAGAAAATCTGTGTATATCTGTTTATAGCCATACTGTGCTGTACAAACCAGCCAGCACAAATCACCCTATTTTACCCCGAGTGAGATTTCCTTACAAAAGGAAAAATATCAGCAATATCAGGCTGTACAGCACATTTATCTCACATAATCCATAATTTACCAGAAAAGCTCCTGTCTCCCCACTGCTGTTCGGCTTTACAATCAAAACCTGCCCAAGCAGAGACTCGCACTCTCTGTCATAACCTGTGGACCCTCACTCCATCACAGACACTCCACATGGACCCAGATCTCACCCTACCTCAAACTGATGTGTAACATATTCTGAGACAGAAGTCATCCTGAGGTATGAAATGTCACTGTGGACCTACTGGGCGGCACCCTCCCCTACTCCCACTCCCAGTTCCCGCTCCCAGTCCCGTCCTTTAAAGCTCAGTTTAGTGCTAGTGCCTGAATTAGATCACACAGCTCGATCTGCACCCGAGAGTGAACTAATCCCCTACACAGACGTACTCAACACTACGGGTCACTAGTGAACTCTACGGGTCAATATTGAACACTCCGGGTCAAGTAGAGAACACTCCGGGTCACTACAGTGAACCGACCAATCAGCGGTCTGAACACAGCTCTCCTCCACCGCATTAACTCGACAGAGTTCCTGTCCCCTCAGGAGCCGCAGCTCCATGTCTGTAAGAAGGCTGTTTTTCAGGGTGAGGTACAGGTTTACACTGACCCGTTAGGGGCTTTGTCTGCTGAACGCCGCCCGCCGTCGCTGTTGTTGTGGCTCTGTGGACAGACCCGCTTCCTGCTCCGCCTCGCGCTGTGACGAACGACGGCTACTGACGAGGATCAAACCACGCTGCGGCAGCCCGGCAACACATGGCCCTGGTCCTTATCGTCTGCTTTATTACACACATTCACAGCTTATATTCACTCCCCCGAATTTACCTTTATTTACTATGGGTGATTGATTAAGCAAACGCGGAAATAAACACTTAATATCTCTTTAAAACGCAATTCTGGTCACTGTATTGTTTTTGGCGGCCTCTTGCGGTCACGTTTGAAACAGCGTCGTATTGATTTCACAGAAAAATAGCAAAAAGTTTATCATTTGTTTCTGTCTGCCAGCCTACCTGTCTAACTGCACACCTACCTGTCTGTCTCCCTACCTGTCAGCCTACCTACCTGTCTAGCTGCATACCTACCTGTCTGTCTGCCTATCAATCTAACTGCATACCTACCTGTCTGTCTGTCTGCTTACCTGTTTATTCACTGTAGTTGATTGATGGTACGTTGTGGGCTTGCATTTTCTACTTTATATTGATTTTCACCTACTTTACATTCACATTATGTTTCTATATGGATACTGGAGGTCAGTATAGTAAATAAACAGAAATACCAGCATCCAGGGCTGGACTGGGATAAAATCAGTCCTGGCATTTTTGGCTTAGACCAGCTCCTCTTAATTAGACTAGTAGTTTATGTATGTGTTCCCCAAATGCATTTTATTATTATCCCAAACCCAACTGTAATTATTATGGTGAGGTGAATATTTGTTTATTCACATGACTGGAAAAAAGCACTCACAACCCCTGTCAATCCTATGAACAACCATGTGCACCAGAAGATGCTGGAGAGGAACAGGATCTCCTAAAAAGGGAGAGCATCTGGCTTTGGGTGATGATTTAATGCTAGTTTAGTCTCTATTCTCTCATCAACTGCTACCTCTGCCTGCTTATAACCAAATAAATAATATCATATTAAAGCCCACTACGTATTAGAAATGTTCTGTTAATCATTACTTTAGAAGTCTAAGTCTATAATGCTAATAATACTTTTATACATTTTAGTAATGGGAAGATTTTACTTTTTATTTATCACTTTTAAAATCTATTATTTCACACATTTGAGTGGTTTTTAAAAATATGTTTAAGCACAACATAGAGGGTTTTGTTACAGATCCAAACTACTATGCAGCCTTTCAACACCTTTAACCTAAATATCTAAAATGATATGATGGAGCCTAAAATGCACATTTGCTGCTCACCCAACACTTCTCAGCCTTGTTTGTTTGCTATTTTAACAGAAGGCACCATGGCTGCCAGACTTTGGGAAGTATGCAAATACCAACTAATACTGATACTAATCAATCGCCATTGGTCATCATTCTCATTTATTAGAGCTACCGTAACCTGCATCACCCTATATTAGTCCCTGTATCATCCTTCTGTTACTAAACACTCCCTCTGTCAAAAGCCTGTATCTCTGGCTGCTCCTCTCCTCTCCTCTCCCTGCTTACTACTGCTGGAGCATTGCTGTCACAGAGGACATGGAGGACTCAGCAGACCCTCCAGCAAACATGTCTGCGATTTAAGCACATTTTGCAGCGTCTACAGTGATGTTCTACAGTGAACTTCTCTGGACCTCTTTCTTTCACTTTGGTTTCTCCATGTTTCTGATCCATTAGTGCCCAAAACTGTGAAACTAGCAGTAGTAACAGGCACAGTGCAGGGACAGGTGATTCAGACGGAGTGGTTCAGTCCACTGTCTATAGTGAAGTTGGGCTGGTCTCTTAGAATCTTAGAATTCAGCCCTATCGACCTCTGAAGACATATTACAAGGCCAGTACTGAATTGCTGAATGTAGTTCAGTATATTTTCCCACATTCCAAATCAATATTACAATCAATTAGGGATAAGAACACCGCTGCTTAAATATGAACTATTGAACAGAAATGAAAGAAACTCAGGATAAGAACATCAGATAGCAAACATTGAACATTTGTGGTGAATTCAGTTCATTTGATTCACTGGTGCACAAGGCCTTCTATAGGATTTGAGCATTGCTGTGAGGATTTGATTGCATTCAGTGAAAAAATAATTCATAAGGCCAGGATGTTGGGTTATAGCCACAAAACCTCTTCACCAACTACCCAGCTTATTCCACTGAAATGACTAGATACGGCATCATCAGTTTCACAGCTCAGTGTAAACTACCTGTCTGTCTGTCTGTCTGTCTGCCTACCTGTATAATCTGTCTATCTACCTACCTGTGTATTTATATGCCCACCTGTCTATCTGCCTACCTACCTGCCTGTCTGTCAATCTGTCTGCCTATATGTATACATCTGTCTACTTGTCTGTCTGCCTACCTACCTGTCTATCTCTCTGCCAACTTGTACATCTGTCTGTCTGTCTGTCTGTCTAACGATCTGTTATCATTGAGTCTCTCCTACTTTACGTTCAGGCATCTTTTCAGCAGTACTGCATGATGACGCAGAGAGCCGGGGCTTAGCGCCCCCCAGTGGCCACTGAGAATGTCCTTCATGCGGGTCGTGTTTAGTGATAATTGTCAGATCTGCTCCACGCGGAGGAACCGTTTCTCAGTCATAAGCTCCTCTTTACAGGACGTTCAGGAGCGCCGAGCTGCTCCGAAAACAGCGTTTCAGTAATGTTTACCGACCTCTGGATCAGCAGGACTTCACCAGGGGTACTGTAAACAGACTGGATCAGCAGGGCTTCACCAGGGGTACTGTAAACAGACTGTATCATCACACCGGGTACTGTAAACAGATCACCAGGGGTACTGTAAACAGACACACTGCTTATATACAGTCATCAGATTAGGTGAAGTTAGGCTTAAGCTAAAAGCCCAGTTTAGATCCAACCAGTGGACAGAAACAAAACCAGAGTGGCTTGTTGACTTGTAACCCCAGCTGGTTATACTGGGAGCTGTGGCTGTTTGAGCTTTTCTAACATCCAGACCCTTACAGACCTACATTTAAAACAGGATCTCTGAGCTTGATGGCTGACAGAATCTGACATCATGAGGATTTTAAGGACTTTGATGAACAATGCTTCCATCGGGAAGCTGGTGGATCAGTATTCCAGGTTTTCCCCATCACCCTTGTCAATGAAACAGTTCCTAGATTTTGGTAAGTTTCGCTCTGTGCACCTTCCTGGAGGTATTTAACCTTTAGAACCCTACACTCATTTGTGTTATTTTTTTTTGTTTGTAGATTGATGTACCTTTATTCACCAAAATAAGAGACTATCACACATGCCAGATATTGTTATTTTCAGGAAATACTAGACTATTCTTAATTTGAGATGCAAATATTAACAGAATTTAAACATTTCTACTAATTTGACCATGTTTTTGTAAAAACAAAAATGCACCTACAGTTTCTTTTTTTCTACCTTACAGAAACCCAGTAGGAAATTGATCATCTCGCGTGTTTTTGAGCTGAAAATGCAAGAATATTGATGAGTTATTTGTGATTATTACATTGACAAGGATATTTATAATAATGGGTTTTTCATATGTTACAGTAGTCCAAATAAAATAACATGATTATCCTTTATTATTTTCATTATTTTGACCAGTATTATCCCTTCTCGGCACTTTTATTCTGAAAGCAATCTCTGTAATCCAGTATCTGGGTCAGTAATGTAGTTGAAGTCAGAAGATTGAGCCTGTATTTGTGGACAGAGCAGTAAACATGCACTGGGAGGCTCATGAGGAAAATGAGTGAATATTATTTGAGCTTGATTACTTGTTCATATTTCATCACACAGTTGATATGGATATGGTTAGTTTTGTAGTTTGGTATGATATGTGTATTGTGTCTGTGGGTTAGTATGATCCCCCAGTTATGAAGTTCAGAATATCTCAGGTTATAAGGGTTAAACCAAATCCAAAAATGCTGTTTGTGTCTTTTTTCCTTCCCCAGGTTCTGACAATGCATGTGAGAAAACATCATTTATGTTCCTGAGACAGGAACTGCCAGTCAGGCTTGCAAACATTATGAAAGAGATTAACTTGCTGCCTGATAACCTCCTGAGGACGCCTTCAGTGCGCTTAGTGCAAAGCTGGTAATTGGGACTCCTTACACTGGACCACATAACCGTAACATGTTATCACTGCCTGGTTACTTATTGATTTGTGTTTACCATTTCTCACCAGGTACATGCAGAGTCTCCAGGATATACTTGAGTTCAAGGAGAGAAATGCCAATGATGAAAAAGTGACGTTTGAGTATGTAGCAATGTGTGATTAAGATTCTCTTAATGTGTGATTTTATTTTTGCATTTCAGCATCTCAGCATATTGCTGCTTCTTTCAGTTTTACAGATGCTGTGATAAAGATCCGCAACAGACATAATGATGTGGTGCCCACCATGGCTCAGGGAGTGGTGGAGTATAAGGAGACCTACGGCACTGACCCAATAACCAGCCAGAATATGCAGTACTTTTTGGACCGCTTTTACATGAGCAGAATCTCAATCAGAATGCTCCTCAACCAGCACAGTGAGATCCTTTTGTTATCTTAAAGTCCCATTGTTATTAAATGTATTATTATTGCTGTTATTATTTATTGTTACAGTTATAATATACACATCAAAAAATAGTTGCAAGTTTCAGACTGCAATGCCGTTCGGAAGGTAGATAAAGATTACTAGGAACAATAGATGATAAAAAAAATTAGAGTGATACAGGCAAAACTTGTTGATCTACAGGTCTAAAATTTTAGGCCAGGTTTAACATTTTAACATTCTTACTCAGTTCCTGCAGAATCCTGGATCATTGATACCGCATTCAATAGCATCCCACACATTTTCAATCAGGGATAGGTCTGGTGACCCAATTAACCGTGACAAAGTATCTGTGTCTCCAAGACAAGCTCTTGAGAGGGCAGCAGTATGTGGATGAGCAATGTTCTTTTAGAATAGCAAACCGGAGTGTGCATTCAGGAAAGGTAGGGCCATTGATTGTAACACTGGGCTGTCCAAGTGCCTGTAATGAATCTGGCATTGTATGAAAATGCACCCCCATACCATGACACCAGGCCTTCTGGAGGTGTGATAACAAACCGTTGATCTTGGCACTGACCTCAGTCTCTCCTCACATGGATTTGTTGGTCATCCAAGACAAAAACGGGAGAATGAAGATTACCCGCTACCATTCTGAGCAATCCATGGCAGATTGACTTGCCACATTATCGTCAACACCATGTAGTAAAAGCATCAGTTCATATGTACACCTGAATATAACCTCGTAAAAGATCTAAACACACTTTTTTCTATACCTGTTGCAGCTCTGCTGTTTGGAGGACGAGTACGGGTGAATCCAGCTCATCCTAAACAGATCGGCAGTATTGATCCTCACTGTCGAGTCACTGATGTGGTTAAAGGTGAGAGACATCTAAGATGTGCCAGAGCTCTCAGACTGTATGCCAGACTGATGGCAGCATCTATGGTTTGTTTGGTTGCACTAGTCACTGTAATGGATAGGACTGTTAAGTTTTTCTTTGTTGTTGCAGATGCATATGAAAACGCAAGGTCCTTATGTGACAGATACTACATGAACTCCCCAGAATTATCACTGGAAGAATTCAATGGTAATCAAGTCCGTTTCACCTTCTTCATATACATGATATTGAAAATGTACGTGAGAAATAACATTGCTTATTTTCTGTCCGAAATTCTCTCTGCAGTTAAAGAACCGAACAAACCCATAACTGTGGTTTATGTGCCATCCCATTTGTATCACATGGTCTTTGAATTATTCAAGGTATTGTTGTAGGCTTTTCACATTCCCTGAAAAGTCATATTAATCTGAACTCACATTTTGTGGTAAAGATTAGTGTGTGGTTAGTTGGTATGTTAGCTGTCTAGATATAAAAATATGTCCTCTGAAACCACCAGAATGCCATGAGAGCCACCATGGAGCTGTATGGAGATGCTATGGAGTATCCTCCAATCCATGTTCAGATCGCCTTGGGCAGCGAAGACCTAACTGTCAAGGTACAGACACATACTCTGATCTTCCACTTTTATTCTTTTATCCGTATTGGTGTTTGTCCACGTGTACGATTACACTGAACTGTCCTTCTTTTGGATGATTGTTAGAAGGAATACAGGAGATAAAAACCGGGAAGTCTGCAGAATAATTTCTTTTGGAATTTAGCAGTATTAACATTTTCAGTTGTACTGGAAGACAAACGTTAACACATGATTTTTCACATTCACCCACATTTTCCCATTTTCACTGGTGGAAAACCTTATTCGGTAAACCAGATGTACAAAAAGGTTCCCACTTGTATACATGACTTTGTTAGCTGAGTGCAGTTTCTGACACCATTGCAATACATTCATTACCATTCCTTCTTCCATTACAAAGTCCACTTTTTCATTCCTTCTTACCACACGTGTGTTCAGTGAGAAATGAATATATTATTTTTAATAAAGGCCTTTATCACATGCACACATACCTTATTTATGTTGTGAACACAAGGCAGAGTTGAAATCCTGGTAAAGTTGATCAGGCATTTATGCAGTTTACCTTCATGAGGCAATATCTGGATAAAATATGCTCTGAATGAAAGTCAATACAGGAAAAAAGCAATGACTGAGAAATACAGTGACAGAAATACAGCATCTCATCTACTGATCTCATCTACTAAAATGTTGAAGATTTTTAGACATTTTAACATATTCCCTGTCATACACCGATCCTCTTAAGAGGTTCAAGGAACCTGCAATAAAAGGAAAAGAGTTTTTTGAAGGTTCCTTGATGTACCTTAAGAGGGTCCTCCACCTCCAGAAGTTCCTGAAGGACTTCAGAGTCCTGCTCCAATGGTTGTCTTTGAGCTCAAACTTTCTCATCTCTTCTCCTCACAGAATTTAGATTTTTCATTTGGGTTGTGACCAAAACGGAGCTGTATATTAGTGTTGTGCTGTATAGAGAGAGACTGTTAAGATTATTAAGTAGCCATAGAAATGTAAATGAATTCAGATAATTCTTTATCATCATTTATCAGCACCAGACTCATAAACAAACATGTGAGTGTCTGAACCTTATTAAAGCTCCATACACACCTTAACTGAATTCTGAATTAATGTCAGTAAAGTCCTGAGCTGTTCATCGAATAATCTTTGATGGCTTTGTTGCTTAAACATAAATCTCCCATTAATGGACTTCATGTTCAAATATCTGAAATTCCCAACATTCATTGCCTCTTGCTTGCTTGGATATATTTATATGTACTGAGCTACACTGTTAACTACAATATATAAAATTATGGCTGGAAATTTGAATTCCATTTTAATTCAAACACTCTGAAATATGGCTGACATACACACTGGTGCCCTAAAATGTAAATAGGTGTCCATTTTGTTCACAGTTTTGGTAAAATTTTAAATACTTAATACATATTTTGTTTTTGCTTTCACAGGTCAGTGATCGTGGAGGTGGAGTCCCATTGAGGAAGATTGACCGGTTGTTCACGTACACTTACTCCACTGCCCCTCGGCCTCAGATGGATTCAGCTCGCGCTGCACCTCTGGTCAGTATGATCTACAGCTGTACTTTTTAACAGTACTAGAAATGCAACTGCTAAATATCTAGGCAAACATAAATGCAGCAAGTCATTAAGCCTTTAACACATGGTGGTCACTACAGTGGACAGCTATTTAACACTTAGAACCCAAGAGCCGTACTTTGCGGGCAGTTACATGCCGTTTTAACATGGGATCAGAGTAACCTATGGAAATAAAGAAACAGGAGTATCTGTCCATATGACCACAATAAGCCATACACTCCACAGAGCTACGCTTTATGGAGAGACCTTTACCTACAGACAGAATCTTCTTCAAAATAGAAGTTTGACGTTTTGAATTTGCGAAAAGGCATGTGGGAGAGACCAAAATTGAACTTTTCGGCCACCGATGAAAACTATGTCTGACGCAAAATCATCTCGCCAAGAACACCATGTTTCACTGTGGGGGCAGCATCATGCTGTGGGGATGTTTCTCAGCAGCACAGACTAGGAAAGTGGTCAGAGTCAAGGGGAAGATGGACGGTGCTAAATACAATTTATATACTTGAGCAAAACCAGTTTCAGTCTGTCAGTGATCGGAACCTGGGACTTCTTTCACAAGGCGCTGTATCACACCAAGCTACACAACAGAATAAAACTCCCGAGAAGAGATAATATTGATATATAGTTAAATAATAATAAGAGTTAATAAAATAATAAAAATAATGAAAAACACTAAGGTTGTTTTATATTTTGATTACTTAACAATTTACTATTGTAAATATACTTGTCAATCTAATCATTACAAATAATTCATCAAAATATTGCATTTTTAATTAACATTCTGTATAATCAGTTTCAAACAGAATTTCTGAAATTGCAATGTGTTTTTAATCTTTGTAAGCAAAAACGAAATTTTGATCAAAACACCAAATGTAAACAAATATTTAAATTATTTTTTAATTAATGACTAGAACAATATGTGGCATGTGTGACTATTTCCTATAAAAAGTTTGTACATTTTCTTGCAAATAAAGTACAGACCATGAAAATATCACACAAAATTAGCATAGGCTTCTAAAGTTAAAAAGTCATTATTTTTGATGTGGTGTTTTTATTGTGGTCTGAAGTGTTTCTGGAGACTCATTCTCTTATTACGTATATTTATTTATTCTATCATTCATGTTCATGTATTTATTCACCACCAGATCGGTACACCTTAAAGCACAATATTTAACATAACATTTGTTCTACAGCATTAAAAATTCCAGTTTACTTCATTTTATTTGTGGACACATGAGTAACTCCTAATAAAAAACATGCTGACAGACAATTCAATAGTCAGCCTGAAAGGAGAATAAAATGGTTTTGCGGGGTAAAAATCCTGATTCATGTTGTCATAATTAATGCCATAACCTGTTGCTATCCAAAACAATGGCTGTTCAGGATGAAATGTTTGATCATTGTGATTTACACATCACATCTAATCTCAGTCCTTTTGAAATGTTGTTTGTAGGCTGGTTATGGCTACGGTTTGCCCATCTCCAGACTCTATGCTAGGTACTTTCAGGGGGATTTGAAGCTTTATTCGCTGGAGGGCTACGGCACTGATGCAGTCATTTACATCAGAGTGAGTGGTTTCACATGCATTTGAAGAACTTTTTTGATTTGATTAAAGCAAGTAGGAATGCATTCTGTATTAATTAATGAAAGGTATTAATTTCCTTTTCTATTTTTAAGGCACTTTCTACAGAGTCCATTGAAAGGCTCCCAGTTTATAACAAATCTGCATGGAAACATTACAAGACCATCCATGAGGCAGATGACTGGTGTGTGCCGAGCAAAGAGCCCAAGGACATGACCACCTTCCGCAGCATTTAGAGAGAGCTTTAAGACAGAGCAGGGATTCAGTGGGAACATGTAATAATATAGTGAGGATGTGTGTTAGGATAAGGTGCAATATTTAAACAAAATGGTCATTGCTTTACTCTGAGGAAATAAAGGGTTGTTTTGCACTTCAATTGAAATTGCTGCACTGTAAAGTAGCTTTGATTGATCCGTGAAGTTTCTAGTGCCATATCTATTGATTCCTGTTCTATGTTAGTTTTCTACTCTGTGGATGCTTTTCAGGTGTGTATTGGTATTACATCTAGGGCCAGTATTCATTGTATTGCTCCAAGGTATTTTCTAAACAGGGTTAGAGTGCTAACCAATATTTTGATTTTAATTTATTGCACAGGTTTTCAGTGTCACAGTTGTTTACAAAAAGATTTCAACCGATAATATGGTATTGTTACAAGATTAGGCAGACACCACTCTGAATTATGATGGTGTTTTTCTGGTTGGTAGACATGGGTATGTGATGTGGAGAATGCTGAAGGGATCAAATGAACTCACTTAGTGTTCTTATTGAAAATAGTTTTCAGGATTTTTGGTTTGTTTCAGATTTCACAAGTGTCATAGAGACCAGTTGAAAAACATTCTCATTCTTTCTTTCGCTTTAATCTGAATTTTAACCAAATCTAGTGCGTCACATTCCGCTTAATGTCTCTCTGTTTGACGGCTGAGAGAAAGTGTGCAATGAAAGTGACGAAAGGGATGTTTTTCACTCCTGGATGCTTCACACCCTGCTGCTTTGTATATAAAACTCTTTAACAGGCAGACATGCATGTAAGTGTGAACTGTTCTTTAATTGAAGCTTATTTATATCTGTAAAACTATGATTAAATTATAGAACTGGAAGTGTACAGTTGGTTGATAAACTTTCTGATGATTAACTAAATAAAGGGTGGTGATAATGTTGTCAAAGTGGTCAATAATTATGGTTTCCTCTGGATTAATGGGCAGCTTCGCTTGTGTTATCATCTGATAAACTATTGGGAATATCTAAGCTTGATTTCCAAACAAGGCATGAAGTTACATATTCAAAATTACAAGGAAAACAGCCCAAAGCAAAAGCCATTTAATTTTTTGTTTGTGGGATTTTCCCATTATTTTGTACTTAAAAAAAGCATCTGAAATTCTTAGGCCATCTTGCATAAACTGTCCTTTTGCATTGCTTTCCACAGAATTCAGGATATACTAGTGAATCTCTGGGAATTAGCATAACACAGAAATGTTATTTTAGATTTTAAATGGTAACCATCATTTTATATCCATTACTTTGAATCCTTTTTTGATTGTGTTGCTTACAGCTCATGAAAATCTGAAATCCAGTTTCTCAAATGATACAAGATGTTTTGGCCCTGGAATCTCCCCAAAGTTTGTTAGCAAAAATCTCCCAGTAGACACTTGATGTCTAAATGAAATGCAAAATTTAATTTAATCTGAAAAGAGGGCTTTCTAAAATGTAAAATCCAGGTAAAATGCATCTGACATTCATTTATTCATGGCTTGATGTTAGCAATGCTGCAGTTGAAGTCCCTTTCCTGGAGATGTCAGTGTTTGGTGGCTTGATAAACTTGACCATCTGTTGTCATCCCTGTTGCTTGTGCACCTTTTCCCTTTCCAGTCAACTTTCCATCAACATGCTTCAATACGACCTCATTAGTTCAATGGCTAGAAAATGCTTTCCACTGATGACTCTTCAGTCAAGGGCATTTTTGTTCAGGTGTCACTGCATAGTAGAACTCTGCACCACTACTGGAGAATCTGCTAAATCTTGAAGGTCATTTTTATGCCATTCTAGCAATCCTACAAGCAATTTTCCTGGTGTTCCAGACTTGAACTTGACCTCCTCCATGCACATCAATTGGCATTTGTTATTTACACTACAAACTGAGGAAACGTTTCCCTAGTACAATTAGTTTTAGAAACAAAAAATCTCATGTTACAAATTGTACATAGCGACAGGCGCCTATCAGTAATTGTAAACTTGTGTATGTACACCATAGATGTTCCTGATAAGTCAACCAGTATGGAAGTATGAACTGTACACTCCATATCACATTCATAACAATACACTGGCACACACAAAGCCAACATGAAAATGAATTTATTGGTGCAGCTTATACACTTGTACCAGAGAAATGATTGAGAATCAGGCCATCACATAAGACAAATTGCCCTGAAGCTAAACAATGAAAATAGTCCCTTTATACAGACAAACATCTACAAGGGCTTAGCCAATAGTTCAGGTAACCTTCTGGATGAAGTGGAACAGACAATGCAAGTGAAAGTGAAAATATGTTCTGGTTGCTCTACATTCAAACTGATTGCACTCTCCCTGTTCAAACAAAAGTTACAACTGAACCTTGTAGTCTTTAACCTGATACTGTAGCCTAGTTTGGTATTGAGAATAATCACTGATTTACAGTTTTAGATTTGTGGTTTATGGTCAATTGAACCAGAAAATAAATTCACAATAACCAGTGCATTTTAAAAGAGTAGCTGCAGCAACACCTTAAAATTCACCTTTTTCCTTTTGTAATTTGCAAAATGACTAACATGGGAGCTATTCTACTCAGTAGAAAAAGTGTACAAAAGTTAAAATCAATAAATGTTTTTTTTCTTCTTAAAGCTATGCAGTTAATAGGTGTATAAAACATTTCATTTGTACATTTAAAAAACAGACCACAGACAATATAGTGCTCTCACTCTATGACTGTACAAAGTTCCAGCAAAAAAACAAAACAAAAAGGTCTTTACAGGGCCACAGGAGACATTGTCCGTTTTAAAAAATAAGATATAAAATGTTTTTAAAGCATTACACGCCACAGTATTAGTGGTATTTGTGTGCGAAAATGATACTGTCTGATTAAATCATATTCCCTTAACACAGCCAAAAAGTTCTCTTTTGTTTGTGCTAATACAATACAAAATCATTATTTGCATATGGCCCTAAGAAGGGTTTCAATCTTGTCACCACACAGTAACAGTACAGTCCTAATAGCATGTAGAGAATTAGATCATTTTCGCTGGCATTTGTGCTTAATAGACTGAGCAAGGTAGTGGGCATTAAGAGAAAAGTGTACATGGAGGAGATTGGAAAGAGATAGCATACACTGGCCCCAATTCGTCCTTGTGTTAAGGCCTACGGTGAAGAATCTGCAAGGACTTGTCAGGTAAAACACTTGAAGAGCTTTGCTCATTGTATCCATCAGATTAAGAAGAGCAGCTAATTCATGTAGCTCGGTCTATGAGGTTCTGCACATTATTTACACAATTCCTTATTATATAGTGCCTCACTGACTGTTTGAACATTTCCTACCAACCTACCTGTAGAATGAAACAGCAAAGAGCCATCAGCTGCCAGCTTGACACCAGCTACTGTGCGTCAAAGCTTCAAAGAAGGAGTAGGAAAGAGAAATTAGACCTAGAAGAGACACACAGTAGCCTTAACAGACAGAATCAGTGTTGCCTGGCAGTCTCCCACTTCGTCTCGCTTCTTTCTCACGTTTCTCACGCTGTTTCTCCAGTTTCTCCTGTGCTTTCTTCATGTCCTTTAACTTCTTCTTAATCATGGCACGGTCACTTTGGCTAGAGACCCCAAGAACCTGGAACCCAAAGGAAAGAAGACTTTGGTCTTACTTTGAGATTAATAATGAAGCTGTTCTAAATGAACACAATATGATAAAGCAACAATCTAACATATGAAGTAAAAGTACTTGGTTACCCACTTTGAGTCTGTCACTATCGAGATTCAACAGCTGCAGGCCATCCACACCCTTTGTTGTAAACTCGGGAGTGTACTGGTCCATGTTCATTCCCATCAGCCAATGGCAGACCTGCTGAGTTGTCCATTCAGAGACTGGGCGGTTCTGCCACTGATAGTCTTTCCCCCCAGAGCAAGGCTCATCATCCAATGTCTACAGGATAAACACGTGTACACACATGATGGTGCAATTTAAGTTACTGATCCCTATGAGATTACACAGAGCTATTACAGTAGCAATTCAACATTAAAGCATTTTTGACCATGACCACACACACGCACAGTTTCTGAGGCAGATGCTTTCAGACAATGAAAAAGAAGTTGTACAGAATCCCGTGACATGCAGAGCAGCTGGAAAGTGAACAGAGTGCACTCTTTGCACAAAGGAAGCAAGTGACAGAGTATTTTAAGCATTCCTGCACTTCAAGTTATGTTGTATTCAAAAGAATAGAGCATGCATGTCAACACAAATGCAGCAGGTCACTTTAATTACATTTCAAGAGGAATTCCACAATGTTTATCAGTTTCTGCAAAATTCAGCGATTTAAAATCATTCAGTGGACTGATGTGAAATTTTGCAATGTGAAAAAGTGACAAATATGAACAGTTATTCATAAGCGCTTTTTTAAGTGACAACACTCAAATGTTATGACTCAGGTTTTATAGCCACTTGAAGATTTTTTCTGCCCCTGATATAATAAAATATTGTATAACTTTTTTTAACCTACACAAAGATTCATGCATTAGGCATTATGAGTTTCTAAAAAAATCAAGATGAAACTATTCCATTATTAAATTTTGCAATACTATCAATTTTCAAATACACAAAAATTAGTGTCAGACAGTGGTTCATTTTGTGTTGTGTTTAAACTCAGGACCACGAGATAGCAGTGTTGCACTCTTCAGATCCCACAGTTGTGACTGCATATAAACTTTTCTTTCTCAGATTTCATGCCAAAAATCTGAATAAAATTGGGAATATATCACCTTGTTACAGTATTTTAATATACTGAACTGTAACCCCTAAATAATGGTGTAATTCCTCTTGGAATTATAGTTAAATAATGAAACAACATTGACAGAAAACCTTCAACACATGCAAAGTTCATCAACATGGAAACAAAAATCATTAAGAAATGAAGATATATTTATGCTTTCAAATGCTCCAGCCAATATATAGACTCATTACAGATCAAGGCAGTTTATAATACCTACCACAAATCAACAGCAATAGATGCTCTAGCCCTACAAATTGTATTACACACAACACATGCAACCTTGCACTCCATTCCAAGTCAATCTAAAAAAAGCCACAGCAGGAACTACGGCATAGCTCAGTATGAAGGAGAACTTCCCCTTCATACACAATTCTTGACCTTTGCCGTGACCTTTTTCTGGCAGGCCCAAAACAATTAAAGTTGTGAGGTCGGGGTTGCTGTGCACCACTCACCTCGTTAGAAGAGAAGGTTAAAGTGTGCGTGCGGCCTGACAGGTTAGGCTCTGCCACTAGCCCTGCTAATTCTGAACTGGGACTGCCTGGATTGGAATCATCTAGCACTGACCAACTCTGAAACAAGTGGGGAAAACAAAAACGCACATCTGTAAGAACTAGACTATTTGAACTATTAGAATTATTTTCAATATAATACAAGCAGGCTTTTATTCACAGTGTGACTGACTCCAGTGACACAGGTGAAATGACCCAGACTGCTGAGAGTTGCTGGCCCTGCTGATCTATAAAAAGAGAAATACTGGGGACCAATTTGTAATTGTGTAAACCACAATTGTGTAAGACCTTTCAGACATCAAGTCGATTTTTCACTTGTACAATGGAATGTACTAGAACATTTCACAAATTTGAACAGCTATACTGTTTTTTTCCATACATGCTCCAAATAAAGGTTTCAGATATGTGAGAGAACAAAAATGTTAAACAGGGCCAGCACTGTCCACAGAGGGTGATTCAGCAAGATCAATCAGCATGCACACCTAAGAGTGGTCTTGGTTGCGTCGCAAAAATCCACAACTACTGAAACTACAAAAGCTACAACTACACAGAAAACTAAAACACTACACCAAACTTCACAATACAACGGTCCACAATTTCAAAACTAAAGAGGGTCTAAACCTACTCATGGTCACCTGAGTGGAGAAGCAGACATGCAGGTAACCAGATTTCACAGATATGCAAACACAAGTTCAGACATGAACTTGAACGTACTCCTACACAAGCATGAATCACTACAACATGCACTAAATGACATCCAAATACAAACTACAAAGGATTCTAAATGTATTAGTACGGGATATCAAATACTCTGCTACCAGGGTCTATTTTGTTAACTTTGATTTATTCTATTCATCTATGGGTCAAGGGGGAATATACTGTACCAAATCTAAGGATCGACTGAACAGAGAGGACCAGGAGAGGTTTGTCTGTTTGGAAAAAGGGATGTTAGTCATTGAAGGCATCAGTGGAATTAGAATCATCTCCCAGTTTCTGAAAACTGGGAAAGCATGGTATAATTGTTAAAGCAGCTTCAGAGACTTTAGCTCAGGCTTTGTGCATTTCAAAAGTCCTGCTCAGTCTCAGTCCTGCCAGCCCGGGGAAGCTTTCACAGCCTGTTGAATTAGTCAATGCTATCTTAAAAGATTAAAGTATTTATAGTGATTCTCTGTGGGCTAAGCCTGAAAATCCTCCTCTGTCTCTCTCATCTATCTAGTATCCTCCTCTCAGCTGCCCTTTTTTAGTATCCATCTTTTCTCTTTGCGCCTTGGCCCATCTCTCACTCTCTCCACTCCTTCTCCTCTTTCTTATTCCTTCCCAGCTGTCCATTTCCTTCTCTTACCATTTCCTCCTCACCGGTCTCTCTGATTAAAGATGAGTAACCATATGGCTAGTGACACAAGAACACAGCACATCTGCTTACAGTGCTTTTCAAGTCCCAACCTCTGCCTCCAAAAGCTCTTATATAGTAGACAGTAATTTTCATACTGCCTGAAATGGTTTAAAACAGATTAAGGGAGATTCTTTTTTGGTCATTTTGCTCTTCATTGAGGCTTCACAGAGGGCTAAGGAGGTCAGGGATACACACAGGCTAAATTATCTTACCTTCCTTTCAGAGAAACACTACCATATATTTTAAGGGGACACCAATAAGAGGATTCATGTGATGGTTTTACTACATTTACATGCTCTAGTTTAAAACTGACATACCTAATCAGGATCTATGTATCAGCATTTCTACAGTTATCAGTTATATTATAGTATAACAGTGACACTACTATTAAAACTGTAATAAATATAACAGCACATTTACTGTGCCAAATCTTAAGTGTGCATGTTTTAGCTTTGCAGACCATCTGACAACACCAAAAGCTAGAATTCTAAGCTGCATTTCTTACACACTTGGTGTTGAAATAACAGCCCATCAGACTAAGTAGCAGCTTCAGAGGTATGTGACTGTCTACAGGCAGAAACTGTTAAAATGGTTGTCTAAATTTGTAATGGAGGCTAATTAAGAATAGGGCTCTTTTTTTAAACATGGATCTGTATGTCACTTGTACACTAAAGAAACTGCACACGATGGGCAGCAGGGGTCACTAGTACTGGAACTTGGAAACACTGAATAAACTGTGGAAGCACCAGAAGAAGCACCTTGTTTTTGCGGTCCTGCTGCTCACTGGGTTCTGCTGAAGTGTAGGGCAGACTGCTGGAGGAACAGGAGGGATCTCGCTCCTTCTCTTTCTCCTTGTCCCCAAACCAGGAGAAAGGCATGCATGTGGGGATGGATGCCATGGACTCTGAAGGAGATACATTGACCCCTGATTCTTCAAGTAGCTCTGCTGACCCTCTGTACAAAAGACAAAAGGGGCAATTGTAAATACTGCACATGGGATTTACAATAGTAAGAACAATAAAATGTACATTTGTTTTGTAAAAGAGTGAGGAAGCTTAATATGATCTAGAATTTACCTGCTGTCAAGTGATGCCCTCATGGCTTCTTTGTCATGTTTCTTCCCTTTCCCACCAGATTTCCTCAGGCCCCTAAAGGAGAACAGGATCCAGTTATGGAGTGCTTGATAGACTTTACAAGGTTGCTTAGTAAAGGCAACAGTTCTCTATAAAGGACTGTGACAACTCAAAGTAGTAGGTGAATGCTTAAATGGTTCTCTGCATGGTTAAAATGTTCTTCAAATACATAAATAGGGGAACACTAATTAGAGTATACTCTCAAATAGATTGAGAGTATGGAGAGCATTAGAATGTAACTCCACCAACCCAAAGTCTGGGAATCGTCTTTTGGATTTTCCAGCACCATCACTGGACTCTTCTAAAATGAGAAAATAAAACAAAGATCTAAAAGTGTGTCTGAAATGTGTAATTTGAAAGTCTTTGCCACACAGTACAGTACATTAGCTCAGAACCACAATGCAGCATGTTACCTTTAATGTCTTTGCTTTTTCCTTTGGACTCTCTCTTCTTGACATTTCGGAGAAATCCGGAGGGGGAGGAGTCTTTGGTTGGGGAGATGGTTGGTCTCTCTATGCTGTCTGCACTGGCTCTATGAGACGAAGCTATGGGAGAGAGCTCTACTATGCTTTTGGAGCAGCCCACAACCTGGGCAGTGTTAGGCTCCTCCTTTTGCCCATTGGCTTGGTGAGATATGGCCACTGGAAGAGAAAGACTCTCCTGGATAGACCTCCTATGACGAGGAGGAACCTCAGGACTTGGAGACTCCTCTTCTTCAACCTAGAGAGAGATAATGCAACAGGGGTAACATGGTCAAAAACATGGAACATGGCATCTGTTATATTTCTGATGATCATATTCATTGCAGACCTGAGGAGCAGACAATGGGGAGCTGATGGCCTCTCTAAGTTTGCTGCGTGATGGGGGCTGGCGTTTGGCCTTCTGGGCTAGGTGGGCTTTGGCCCGATGGGCACTGGTGTCCAAAAGCTCAGTTTCAGGGACTACATCTCCGAAATCAGCAGCTGAGAACACATTTTGAAACATAGCAATCTTAAAATATTTGATAACATGCTTGAAAAACAATTACATTCAGCTGAAATGCAACAGTGTCAATCAGGGCAGTTAAACTGGAAGTCCATATGGGGCAACTAAAGTTCTGTTCCCACATTTTAGTGGTAATTACCAATATCAATATAATGTACAAGATTTGTTAAAGCTAGATAATGACAGTGATAACTACACCAGCATTTAAGGAGGGCATCTCTTTGATAGGATCAATGTATGGCTTTGGATTAGTTTGACTCTAGTCTCAGTGATCCTAGCTTAAGTATGTTTGCAGACGGCAGCTGCAGGGTACCAAAAAGACTTGACAGAAAGTCTCTGCAGATTACTCATCGCACACAACAGATCCACCTCATGCATTCCATATGAAAGTATTCATAGAGCTACACTTTTTGTACATTTTATGTTAAACATGGCTGTGAACAGAATCCCCATCCAACTGATAGAACATGAGAGGTTCTGCAAAGAAGAATGGGAGAAATTCAAGTTTGTAGCATCATACTCTTGAGGCTTGAGGCTGTAAATTGTCCAAAGGCTGTGGGTATTTGTGAACATATTTGTGATTTATTGATTATAAATGTGCAAATATTTCAAATAATCTCCTCACTTTGTCACTGTGTGATAGTGTGTGTAGAATTATTAAGGAAAAATGCATTTAATCCATTTCATAATAAGGCTGTAACATAAAATGTTCAAAACGTGAAGCACTTAAAACTGCTCCAGATACACTGTAGCTTCAGAACAGGTCTATATTAAAAAGAAGCAATAAAATCCCAATATAAAGCATGCATGCAGCATGAAAGTTACTTTTGCCTAAATGTATTGGTCATTTCTTACAAAGCCTGTTCAAAATGCAATGCATGCAACCAAAGTTAAAAGTTTTTTACTGGAAGCCTAGAATGTTTTTACACCTACTCAGTAATAATGAAGCCCATACAGTAATACTGATCCACATTCCCAAAGAAAAGAAAGAGGTAAGCAGACTAATTTACCTGGTAGAAGTGTGTCTGCAGACTTATTTTCAGAAGCTCCAGGACCCTCCTTGCTCTTCTCTGCTGTAGAGTCTGAAGACTTTGTATGAGACTCCAAGGCTGCTACCTATAAACCAGAATTAGGTATTTAGAGTAGGGCTGGTCTTGTTTCTGTTCAAACATCATGCTAAAAGTTGAGATGTGCATACAATTTCAATCATTCATCATATACTCTAACCCAATATTGCTGTATTGCCATCTTAGTAGTTTATCTAAAATGAACATTACTCTCATTAGAAGTATCCATATTAAACATGAAATTTTAAGGAAGCCATTTTCCAGTACCTTACAAGGGGATGTCTCACCAAATACAGATAAATAGCCTACAACACAATTTCACCCAAACATAAGAAAGAAGATGTTGACCAAGGCAACACCACAAGGAGTATCTCCTTACTCTTTGCAGCAGATCATCTAGCTGACTTTTGTACCAGCTCTCCTTCTCCTCCAGAGTTTTCTTCATGTCTTCCTCCCTCTTCACGAAGTCCAACTCTCTGTAGCGTTGAGGACATCAATCAGAAAGCCCACCCAAATCAATTTATTCATATACATTAAACAGAGATTATACTCACTTCTGCTGGTACTCTTTGAGGAGTTTCTTGGCTTTGCAATATTTCTTATCCAAAGCCTCGTACTGGTTCTGAGTGTCATTCAGCTGCTCGTTGATGGCTTTGCAGAGCGCCTGAGCATCCAGCCAGTTCTTTTCCATGTATGTGATTCTTTCAGAGTTCTCCTCTATACTGCTCTCTAGTTGTGCCTCTCGTGCCTCCCATGCTGTTTGTGCTTTCTCCGACTCCTTCAGCTAACAAGAAACAATAAATATAACAGTAGGAAGTAGGAAAAAGGTGTTTTACAAAGCATAACGTATAATGCATAAACTACAAATATCTGATGCAGAATCCCAAGCTCATCTCCTGAACTAAATTTCCATACTATGCCCAAAACATTCCACAGAATACAGAACTGTCACTGAATTCTGCCATTAAAATGCCATCCTGTACCTTCTCTTTGATCTGGTCCAATTCAGTCACAGCTATGCTGTGTTTGATCTGGAGCTGAGCGACAGAGAATGTAAAGTGAAACTATGCATCAGGAATTTGAACTTCTGTAATAATTTGTTAGTTTCAACAAAATACATTTTGGAGATACTTGTGGTTAAGCACTTTGTTTTAATCAAGACAGTCTGGTCCCTCTAATACCTCTTTAAATTTGAAGCTGAGCTGAGAGGCATCCATATTTGATGGCAGGAACATTCCCTCGCTCTCGGGTAAATCAAACACCTCCTTCACCCTCCCACCGAAACTTGAGCTCACAATCCCCTCTTCTACTCCCTCCTCCTCCTCCTCCTCATAGTGCTCATCCTGAAAGAACAATCATGACTTCACTGAGTGAATCATTGCATGTAGTCCCAGACAATGACAGAGGAAAGCACATGACAGGAAATTAATCACTCTCATTGGTAAACAAGGCCTACACATTCAATCAGCAACTGTTATCACTGTTATCCACCGACAGAAACAATTATAAGTTTAGAAAATAAATAAATAAATCTATGCCTCCTTCAATGCCTTTTCTGCATCTCATCTGGACTCTACCTGGCATGTCTAAAAAAAATAAGGAAAAAATAAACAACACTGTTACTGCAGTTTATATCTCAGTGCAGTGGGCCTCAGGTAAGTGAATTCACCTGTGCTCAAGGCAAAAAGAGAATGTCTGCCGTTGTGTTTTGCATAATGCAGATGGGAACAGCAATGTCAGTATAGCTGTATTTACACAACAGAAGGCCTGTTCACCAAGCCCAGTCATTCTCCATTCAAATACATCACAGTATGCAAAAAAGCTACTCTTGACATCAGAATGTAACCATGATGCAACCATTATAATCATATAAAGACCTTTAAATGTTTGAACGCAGTACAGTAAACTAGTAAGCTAAAGTGTGTCATTAGAAACAACAGAATCATGTCTGCAAAAGTTATAATCTGAAATGGGGAACTCAGGAGCCAGTCTGTGGATTAGAACAGTAGTCTAGACAGCTTCAGGTTTATTCTGGGGCTGTTTGTATAGAGCAGTGCTCTGCTCACTCACCTCCTCTGTGGACTGCTCATATGGGTCCTCCAGTCTCTGCTGCTGCTGGTGCCTCTCCTGCTCCAAAGTCTCACTGATCAGCCGTGCCACCTCGCTCTGCGTCCCTGGCTTCTCCCGCCCAATCAGGAAACTGCACAAGGCAAAACTCATAGGTTAGTTAGGGAGGAAGTGGGTTTGGCTGACCTTCATTTATCAGCTTGGACCCTGGGGCTACTTGCACCTAATAGTCAGGAGCAGAACTGTAAACTTATCATGTCACTTATCACTTAATATATCATTTATTTATTTTTCCTATGGGACTCTTTTTCAAGCACTATATATATATATATATATATATATATATATATATATATATATATAGTTTATTGTAATATAGTCTCTATATTATATATTCTTTATATTTATACAGTGTTTTCTTAACTAAATTATCTCTTTTCTCTATTATTACTATTCTACCTTTTTCTGTACTGTACTGATGCTGGAACCTTAATTTCCCTGAGGGACCCCTCCCAAGGGATCAATAATGTTCTATTCTATCCCATCGTTCATATATATATATATATATATATATATATATATGAACAGTGCATTTATATTTGTGTATTGTTCACTTGTTTGTGGTGAATCATTAACATGCCAGAGCAGCAGGGATTACTGTGTGAACTGGATGAACAACAGTGATTCTATTAAAGAAAACTATAATCACATCAGTATTGCATCTCCTCTAAATGCCCCAATTTTTCTCCCAGGAACCGTATTTACATCACATGCGATGACAGACTGTGGTTAGAGTATGGAGTAACACATATGATGACACAGAAATGATAACTTACTGAACAGTTCCTTTTGTGTTTTTGAGGACTGTAGCAGCAAACAGCTGAGTCACTCCCACCAGACTGGTGCCATCTACTTCTACTATCTGGTCATTCACTTGTATCCTGGACAAAGATACTCACCCCCATCAGTAAACACATCACAGAGAATGGGTACATCAAAAGATATTTATGTAAAGATCTACAGATCTACAGCAGCTCTTATCAAAATGTTAACAAAACGATCTTTAAACTATTGCACCAGTTAATGTGAATTATATCATGTAAAATAAATTCAGCTCACTGTTTCATTATTACATACACTAACAGCTTCACAACTTCATGGCCACATTAACCAACCACAAAATGTTCTCACAAAAATATTTCCTCACAGATGCAATTGATTACATTAAAAAGATCATTACAATTAAACAGACATTTAAAAAAATGGGGGCCAACCACCACAAGCAAGTTAACATTAAAAATCAAGATCAAATATCTCCACCCCGGGGATTTTTTCCAGTAACCTCATGTGGACAGATGTTTTTAAAATATCTGGACACATTGGACAGGGCCCTAGAGTGATAATCTGCTGATCTGGGGTCAGACATGATCTATTTACCTGTTTTTTTTTAATAATATAAAAGTTTTCTTGAGTGTCCTGTTTGTTTTACCTGCCATCTCTCTCTGCAGCTCCACCCTCTGTAATGGTCTTCACAAAGATCCCCAGCTTCTCCAAGCCCTGGTCAGCTCCCACTCCCATCCCTATGATGCTGATGCCTAGCCCATTGTCACCTACAGCAGATAGGAAAGAGGACCTCAGGCTTGGCTTCTCTCTTATAGTACATTTAAAACATGGCAAAGTCATGAAAGTGACCTACCTTTCTCCATCTCCACAGGAAAGACATCCATCTTTTCCACACGCTTTTCCAGCTCGTATTCAGCAGATGCTGCCACAGGATCCACCTCATCATTACGCCGGTCATAGTCCTCATTGGAGTATGTGCTGAACACCTGAGCAAAGACAGACTCAATGAGATGCACAGTCTGTTTTCAGAAAACAACTTACCACAACTTCTTAAAGCAAACTTTCAAGTTTAACTATTATTTCTTGCTCAATCTATGAGTAAGAAATAAATTTAGATCAAAGTCTAATATCGGAGAATGAGAACCATTTTATTTGAACAGAGGATACTTAATGAAATGTAACATCTAAATTGAACCTAAAATGACAAACCTATAATCATTCACCTCAAAACATTCATAAAGTATCTCAGGTTCAAACACACCTAAAGAGGCTACTGTACACAGCTGTCACAGAGATCAAGACATCCACAATATTCTTTCAGTATTTGCTGACAACAGAAGTGCTGGAACATGGTGAGGCGCATGTAGTAATATTCTGACTCCCGATGAGTGACAATTTAAAAGTTGCTTTAAAAAAAAAAAATATATATATATATATATATATATATATATATATATATATAATATATATATATATATATATATATATATCCATGACATGAAGTGATGAAGTGTTGTATAGGCAGTAATAAATGTGGAAACAGGGGTCAGAGCTGAGAGAGAAAGAAAGAGAGAAAGAAAGAAAAACAGAAAGACAGAGAAAGAAATAAAGGAAAGTGAAAGAAAGAAAGAATGAGAAAAAGAGAAAGAGAAAGAAAAAGAAAGAAAGAGAGAAAAAGAGAAAGAAAGAGAAAAAGAAAGAGAAAAAAAGAAAGAAAAAGAAAAAGAAAAGGAAAGAGAAAAAGAAAAAGAGAAAAAGAAAGAAAGAAAAAGAAAGAGAAAAAGAAAGAAAAAGAGAAAGGAAAGAGAAAGAAAGTGAAAGAAAGAGAAAGAAAGAGCGAAAGAAAGAGCATTATATTAATAACTGAGGCTAAAACATATAGCCTGTAGACCTTGGACTAAATGCAAGATGCTCTTAGAAAAGAGTGGACAATTTTGTGGTGAAAAGTGATCTACAATCTTCCAAGTTGTTGGATTGTGTCACATTGTGACTCATCATGCTCTCAGAACTCACAGTATCTGAAAGTTAGAATATGGAAAACAAATATTTTGGACAAACTGATCCTGTTGTTTCCAGCAATTAAAACAAAAGCGGCTTCATGAGCCCTGATCTCTAACACTGTGTCCAACTACAAGCCAAAACCTACATTTCTGCCATTACTCTGTCTGTTTGCTGGCTCTTTCACACAGTCTCAAACAGGACTTGTTCTCCAAGTGTTCTCCAGCTGTTGAGTAATGTGTGGCTCAGTTGACTGAAGTATTTGTGAGCACTACACAGACAGTATGAGAGCAAGAAAGTGTGTGTGTGTGTGTGTGTGTGTGTGTAAATGGGAGGAAAAATAGAAAGAGACGAAAGAAGAATTGAGATTTGTAGACTCATTTGGAAGATTTCAGAAGAATGATGTAATGCAGTAAACATTTCCTCTCAGTCAGAGGCTGTGTCCCAAACTGAAGGGGTCTGCCTTGCTGCCCTAATGTGATCCTCACTAGTAGTTGCTAGCATTTAACTGGGTTAGCATTGCCTTACAACACTGAGTAGGCAGCATTTGTTCATCTGAAACGCAGCCAGAGGGAGAGTTTGTCAAGCATGTCTGGGCTAGAGCAAACACACACGCACATACACACCCCTACCTTTCAGTGCTGCTTAAGATCTGACCTGAAACCTCTTGAAAGCCTGAGTGCTAATAAAGCTCATGATTACTACACAGTTCAAAGAGGCTGGTTCTAGATCAGCATGCAATGCCACCCATTACCAAATAACTAATCCCTTCTGCAGCGCAGAACCAAAGCAACCTCCACACAAGAGAAAGCTCAAAAACACAGCTTTGTGTGTCTACATACAGGACTCGCTTGGCTGCTGATCCGAGAGCCGTTGATTGTCCAGAAATCAGGCCATGCCTAGTGATTTTCTTGCTAATGATCAGGCAAAAAAAAAAAAAATTATCACTCACTGTCCACATACTGAAAGCTAGGATTTCAGTGGTGGAACAGGTCCTAGATCAGCACCCATTAACAAGCCTAAACCCCAACCACAGTAATTTATGTGAAGAGCATAACTAATCCGTTGGCTGACAGAGAGGGAGACAGTAGGCCTGAGCATTTCTGTGGTACAGGGAGGACAGTAGTCTTATAAGAGCCCTGTTCAGTGCTGCCTCAGTCAGTCCATCTTCTCCCACAGACTGGAAAAGCATTTCAGCTTACTGACCTTGGACCAAAAAAAATCTCCTGTACTTACTGTAAACGTCAACGTCTCACTCACTCACGCGCACACACACCAAAGGCCTGCATTCTTTCTCAACTTTCTTTAAGCAGCCGTGGCTTTGGCATACAATGGTACTTGTTCTGTGTATAGCCAGGACATTTACACATTATGCAACATATCTTCTCTACGGAGTGTTTAACTAGGAGCTATTTTGCTTCATGTCAGAGGTAAATCCTCAGTAAGCTTGTTAAATTACAGTCTACAATGAAAACTTAAAACAAAATAATAAAGCTCACTGAAAAGTCACTGAGTGACAAAGAAAGACAGAATAATGAGAGAGGGGGGGGGGGGGGCTCAAAATCATGGGAATCTTGTTAATTAACTGAAGAAAATAGAACAGCAGAGCATATGAGCATTTGATGATTCCCAGGCCTTGGCTGAACTCTCAGTACCACAGTGGTTATGCTTGGCCTGTCTCCTCTCCTCTCCACTCCCCCTTTCTTTCTTCCCTTTCTTTTTTTTGTGTGCCGACTTTCCTGTTGCCATTGACTACTTCAGTAAATTGGAACAATGTTCTTTTTCTTTTCGGTAACCTAATCGTCAAGACTCAGACTTCACAGAAAGAAATGTGTCTCTTTGTATGAGACAGTGAGGGAGAGAGAGAGAGAGAGAGAGAGAGGGAGAGAGAGCACGAGAGAGAGAGCGCCCGAGAGAGAGAGAGCGCCCGAGAGAGAGAGAGCGCCCGAGAGAGAGAGAGAGTTTATCTCCAGGTGTAGTTGCCTTCAAGCGGAACTCACACCTTTCCCCAGTTCCTATAGGCCTCGACTCCTTCTGTATTTTGACTTTTTTTCTATGCAGGTGAAGTGATATCACTCACTGAATAAGCAAACAGCCTCCTGCTTTTCATTCCTCTCAGACAAACAGAAGACCATGAAAAGACCTTTGCTAATATTATAAATCAGTAAGACTAAGGCTGCACATTATAATCGGTTCAGAATCATTATTGCAATTTGTGCATATGCAATGGTTACAGCATAAAACATGCAATATCTTGTGCAATATAACATTTTAAAACATTTTTGCTGCTCAATACAAAACGAATTCAAAATGAATATTCACACTGTACTCATTTTAATGACATACCAACCAGAGGAAGTTTTTTCTGCATGATGGAATTTATTTTACTCCAATATGGCATCCACAGAGTGATTCATTAATATTCTATGTTGTCATCAGTACTGTCTGATCAGTATGAAAAAAATATTTTATTAGCCGAACAGTGATTGATTTTTTTTTTTTAGTTACTATCAGAGGGAATGTAGCAGGAAAATTTTTCCAAATCGACAATTCGTTCAGTATTTGGTAATATCAAAAGGTTCGCAAATTCAGGCAGTCATTGCAAAGGTTTCATAGCAAAGTTTAAAAATAATTATTTATTTTATAATCATGTTAATTTGCCCAATTATTTTTTAAATGTGAAGGGCTCGACATACAGTGTATGTCGAAAATAAATTCTAAATAGCTGTAATGTGTTGAACATCTTGAGTTAAAAGCTGAAATCCCATTCTTCAAAAACATGTCTACTGCTTCATTTCACTTCCATTAAGAAGGTGTGCAAAGACAAAATTACATATTTATGGTCCTGACTGTGATAGGAAGTGATGACCTGGTATGTATACTGATGGAGTCCATCCACCTGGACCCATGTGATTTCAACTACTTTGGTTATTCAAATGTCACAGACAAAGTGGACAGAAACGTTTTTGCACACCAGAGTGCTGCTAAAGTTATGAGTGAACCATAATTCCATGGAGTAATCGTGCACATGCCATAGTAATGCCAGAAAGGAAGCAGTTTGGGCGGGGGGCATTTGGAAAGGACTTAGCTCAGTGGCAGCCAACAAGGTATTAAAATATGGTGCTGAGTTAGCTGGTCTTAAATGACATTACCTAGATCAGATGACATCAGATGGACCATGTCAGCAGGGTGGTTCATTTGAAAATAATGAACCAGTTTTACAGTTTAGTTATATTTTATTCATTGAGTGGAATGGGTGGAACTGGGAACAGGGTGAGTATGCTTTAATCACCAATTCAGTCATTTCTTACAGCAAGTCACAAAAAATCCACACATGATGAGGTGTTCTTTACTCTGCACAACAAAATCAGAATCATGATACACAGTTCCACACTTAAATTATATGCAGTCACCCTGCAAAGACACAAAGCACAAACCCTCATTGCTTTAACTATTGTATGGGCACTCATCTGGAGTGCAGGAAGCAGTCCAAGGCTGCAGTTGAATGAAACTGAGCTCTACAGGGGAAGAGGATCATCTGTAGCATGGCCCAAACTTTGCCATTAGACATTAAATTGGTCATTTGGTTGTTCTGAATGCTGACTGCCGCATGTATAGATGTGTGATGTGGTTCCATCTGGTTCTGATCTACAGCCACTGTACTACACCACAATGCAACCACCACCAGACGCCCATTTATACCCCTCCCTGTGAGTCAACATTACTGTCCATCCTCAACAAAGGCCTGTTCCACCCACATACAAATCCAACCAAAACAAATCTGCAATATGCACACAAGCACACAATCAGAGATAGCTGTAACTGTGCAGAACACAGAACCATATCACACTGCAGGACTAAGGGAGCTGGCAGCATGAGCACAGCCACAAAAACAACCGTTACGCCAGCATGAGCATGATGCATAAAGCATCACTCAGTCCCCACCCCCTCATATCATGGGTTGCATATGGCCATGTGAAAAGATTAGGACACTGTAAACCTTTGTCTAATACATTTAAACATATGGATGTTTAACCGTCATTTAAACAATACTGAGAGTTGGAGATACTGAAGAAACATCATTTACAAATAATTTGTAAAATTTTCTTGGTAAAAAAGTTAGGACACCCACATTTATTACTACTTAAAAAGCCTAAATTCATAATCAGGTGCAGCACATCATCTGCAGGTGATTAGAGGAGCCCGTCTTATTTAGCCCTGAGACATTAGGTTTGCTCTTTGCTCAAACTAGGTTTGGTTTGCTCTTGTTTGTTAAAGAAAGTGGGATCACCATGGTGAGATCCAAGGTGCTCTCTGAGGAAAGGTTGTAGTTGCACTTAAGCCTGGGAAGGGATTTTTTGTCGAATTGTCTCCAACGATCCCAACACATTACAGGCTGTACAGGTAGCTCTTGCCACAGCTATATAAAAATACAGCATCTACCATCAGAATAAGTACAAGTTTGATTTTGATGGGAGGATTCATTGCCATCGAAGAAAAAACAAAACCCACACATCAGTGCAATTTAGACAGAGTAATCTGTCTAAATCACAGTGGCAGACATCCTGGTCTTCAAGTGTTCTTAATCTTGCCCTTGCATATATCTCCCATGAAAAGCAAAGTCTCTTTCTGGCAGATGTTTGTACTTTGGCATCAACTGTGGCAAGGTTTTCTTGAGTTGTCCCATTTCTCCTTTCATGACAAACTGCCATTTACTTAAACATTTACAAAGAAACAGTTTCATTTCACATTTCAAATAATTCTTGCTGAACAACAAAATTAACTATGTAATTCACGAACAAGAAACACAACCAGAGACTATATTCAATCTCATGTAGACTGGATAACTACAGCTTCCCAAGTTTTCAGGTCTGGTTGGTTTGCTGTGTCCTCTGCAGGATAAGGGTGGAGATCATTGCTGAGTTTGTCATACATTTCCTTCTCACATTACATTCCTGCAGTTCTGTGACAGACACATTACAGTCAAGAAACTGGCTTTACAGTAGAGAGCAGGCCTTCCCTGGCCTATATTTCTCTACTTAAAAGCAACATGTAGTATTTTACCTTAAAATAATAGGTTTAAAATTAGTGTGATACTCATATGGAGAACAATACACTGCCCTATGCAACTTTGGTGAAGCTAGCAGGACATTAGTGAAAAAAGCATAACTCTATAATTCAAAATCATATTTCACATTAACTCTAGTGTGTCAATCCATAATGGATTATTTCACTCTATCTCTGGATACAGGTTCTGTATCTCTCAGCTTGTCAAGAAATGTAGAACATGCTCTTTAGGGGAAGCTCAAAGCATAAAATACATTTCCTGACTGTAGAGGGATTCAAGGAGCAATAAATACCCATTCTCTTGTAATGTTGCTTTAATTTAGATTTCCATCAAATGGTATTTTACTTTATGGTTACTTCAGTCACTTTATTCTTTCTGTGAAATACTGTTGTTGATGATGATAAACCATAGAACTGTGGAGATAAAGCTGAGCAACGATAAAGTGAAGCCAGTATGAAGAAAATTAGTATTCACATTGCCACCATGTTGCACTAGGTCCAGGTGTTTGGCTCTGACCCAGGGTCTGGGCAGAGAGAGCAGACTGCAGTGAGCAGAGAAAAACAGAATGAGAGCGCAGAAAGAGTGTGCGAGAGAGAGGGTGGAGGGTTCGAACACATTCCACAGGACAGGCAGAGATAGGGAAATGGAAAAGACAACATCAGAGCGTACTGGAACAGTCCAGGACAGTGCCCTAACTCTGTTTCCCACTTTTACTGGAAAGAAGGGGTGGAGGAAGGGGAAGTGAGAAAATGAGAGGGAGGAAGAAGGGAGAAAGAGACACTCCTATATACCAAGTCATAATAAAAAATATAGGAAAAGAACGACATTGAGGTTCCCCAATGGATTATTTAGTAATTATCCACACTGGAGCATCCATGGCAAAAAGAAAGCACTTCAGCTTCTACTGAGTGCAGTGTGAAGGTGACAAGGAAAGTTGTGCATGGCATAAGGAGTGTATCCTCACAATAACAGTGCAGAATTAATCTGCAAGGGGTCCACAGGACAGTGACACACCCAGTCTGTTCCAGTGCTACTGCAGTCTGCAGTGCCACAAATTCAACTTGGTGAGAATGACTGCATCAATAGCAAAAGTCCAGAATCAGTACCCATCCCCAAAACAAGTTCCCTTACACCGCAAATGTTACTGCTCCCTCTGCTTGAACACACTCATATTAGGTTTAGGACTTAATTAGCCAGTGTGATGAGTCAGGTGTGCTAGTGTGAGGTAAAGACTGACATGTGCAGGACCACTCCAGGATCAGGACTGGGGAAACCCTAACCAGGATCGCTTTCAGCAGTAGCTGATTAAGATCAGCAGTGTTGGCACACTGATCTCTGAGGCTGCAAACACAACTGCCGCTTTAGCCATCAGTAGATCTAAGCCTCTGCTGGCCTGCCTCCAGCCTAAGCAAACAGTGACATTTCATATTCCTGAAACTCTGTATGAGTTTGTCCACTGTGACAACACCTTGTACTTTGTGTGAATGTAAGTGTGCGCGCGCACAAACACTCGTGCAAGAAAAGGCTTTTATGTGGCTTTAGGGAGAGGTAAGCATGCTTCCTGGAGCTGACTGAGTGGGTGGAGTTAGGAATAGCAGCAGGTGCAGTTCTGCCATTTTGAGTTCCACTATAATGAAGTAGTGTGTGGTATGCAGGACACACAAAACACATAATAGCCTGGCCCACAGGTTAGGCAAAAAAGAGCACGCCGAGTTTCTCTAAGCAGAAAGAACTTTTGTTCATTCACTTTTTGACCCGATCTAGATCGGTCAGTTGATTCTTTACATTGTCTCAATGTGGTGAATGGACCAATAGAAATCCTCCAAAATTATGTGTGTGTGGGTGTATAAAGAAATCACAAAATGGCAAGGTGTAGGAGAGAAAAGCAGTCAAACATCTGAAATTACTAAGATTGAGACATCAATATCACAGCTTTCAAAATATAGAAAAGTGTCACCAACACATGTTTAAATCATCACGTAAGGAATGCTCACAGCTATTTGTGGAGTCTATATTTAAGATACTGTAGACTCAAGACTCAAAAAGTTAATATTAACTCTCTTGCTCAGTCCACACAGAATGACAGGGAGAAGAGAAAGCAAAAGAAGCCCTGTCACAACTCTTCCCCACAGCCTTAAGGCACTCCACACTTGTGATGTCATAGAAGGGTGAACAAAAGTGTACAAGTGGTTGGAGGGATTGATCGCATTACTGGGACACATACTTTAAACCATAGATCACTACTACTTGAATGTGATAATGTTCTTTTCTATATACATTAAAAGCCGTGAACAGGCCTAAGCAGATGATTAAAGCACTTACATTTCCAAAGAAATGCCTGGATTAATGTTGAATCCCTCTCCATTTTTATGTATGTATAACATCAGAATGATAAAAGCAATACAGATGAAAAGATAAATTAGTTTGTTTTTTGAGAACTGGAAAATGAAATAGGTATAGATGACAAATATCATGGGATCACAGCAGAACCTGGGTAACTCACATAATGAAAGTGTGTTCCGACACACTAGTGAAAGAGTCATGCTCACAGGGGGTATTTGTATGGAGTCAAAAAAGGGTCAAAAAGATTTTGAGCTTGTAAATCAATAGTCACAGATGTACCAAAATTTGTAACTGTGTTTGAACCACTGCATACATGAAAAATTCAAATCTGGATCACACAAATCTGAAACAAATAATTTTAATTCACAATGTGGAAAAACTGTAATACATATAACACCTACATTTTTTAATGTTTGTAATGTTTTTAATGGTTAGCATTTGTAAATCAAATGTTGTGAATGTGCATCTTCTCTGCTGCACTGCTTGTGTAAAACTTTTAAAAATATGGTACATTCACATTTGATTTACAAATGCTAATCTTTTCTACACATTCTGTCTACAAAACACAGATACAGAATTTGGTGCATCTGTGACAACTGTCTGATAACTTATTTTTTGACTCCATACATTCGTCAACACACCTGTTGGAGATACAAATACAACAAAACAAGCCAACAATCACACCTTGGTTTTCTCCACTATTTTCAACTGAAACTGATTTCAGTTAAATACAGGTCATGTCAAGATGTCACATAGATGTACATCTAGTCCCTGTAAAGACTGCAAGTAGAATAGGACTCATTGGAGCAGATACAAATGAACCTAATGGCACTATGCTCAAAGCATAATGTGGGCTAGAGGGGTAAAAACTCCCCAGCATTGAGGGGAGCAGTGGAACTGTATTCTTTAGAAAAGAGGTCATACGGGTAGTTTATTTTAAAAAGAAGCAAATATTCTCCATGCAGCAGTGCAGTGCCTTTAATTTCACAATTCTATAATTCCAATTATTTGATCTGTTCATAATCATTTAAATGGCACACTTCATTATTTTCACTGCCACACTATTTCTGAATGTGAATTTGTTAGAGAAATGTAATGAATGTAGGTAAATGCATTCATTCATGCTCATCACTCTCTACAAAAACAACAAAAAGTTCCAACTGTAATGTTTAGACGGCAGCACTGAGTAATACATAATTGCTATTTAAGTAGTGCTATTTAACACCAGTGTTGTCAGCATGTATTTTTCCAGAGTATTTTTTTCAGAGTGAAAACCCTAAGCTCTGCAAGGCAGTCTAACTACACACATCTGAGAGGGTGTGCACACAACAGTGCAGTACATGAGTTCACATCAGTACAATGTAGTTTTAGCCAATACATCAAGTAGCTAGGAAATAAATAGCCAATCAGTCACTTCAGGCTTGTATATATTTGCAGTAAATTTCATGTTTGTGACCAACCCAAAGAAACCTAAGAACAACATGACTCCTAGAATAAACATTGGATCAACAAGGCCAATAATTATCCCATGCCAAACTCTACAGTGTTTCATAAGAGCGCTTTTCTCCTTCTCTGGGGATCTTGCACACACACACACACACACACACACACACACACACACACACACACACACAAATTGTATTTCTTCTACAAGAGCCTGTACTGAATGCCTAACTACTGAATCTTGAGCACAGAGGGAGTTAAAAATGTTCCCATTAATAACAGCATAAAGGACAGATCAGTAATTAAAGCAATAAAGTACATCACAAATCAAATAGGGGTGGGCAATACATAAAAATTATTATACTACAATCCTTGATATTTATCAGTTTAAAAAACACAAGCAGAGACCCAAAGTGTCAAATTTCACTGCAAAAATGACTGCACCACATCCAGTGATCAACTAATTGGCCACCGCTCTTTAAAAGTGCTATAGTATTTATGTTGACTTCATGTTGTCACACCAAATGTGACATATCACGAATATTAAAAAGTAATGTCTCCAAACAAAGCAGAGCTGTAAAAGGAACCAATTCCAAAACCCCAAAACTGTTCCATGACACTCCTGAATCACATTAATGCCCATAAAACTGTAATTCATAGTTTTGTGAAAATCTTTTCCAAAATGTAAATCAGTAACAGCACATTGCGGCCACACAGCTAGATATCAGAAAACAAGTTCATGAGCCAGGCCAGGATAATGGAGCTCAAAAGCAGGGACCAAGGAAGCAAGCCACCTGCACTAGGCTAGCAGAGTACCAGTAAGACTCAATAATTACAGAAAATAATTCTAATGTTTGTATTACAGTGCTGAAACAAAACTATACCATGTGACTTCAATGTGAGCCATCGTAGTGATATATCAGAGCTAATCAGAGCAGAGGTCATCAAAATTTTCACAAGCTCACTGTGAAAAAATGGGTTTCATTCTGAGGTCAAAGCATATGGTTTTAAATAGGTGTGGAAAGTCACATTTTGTCCCAACCACAGTCATATATTTTCTGTTTATACATCAAACAACAACTTGACTCACACATTCCATTGCACCTTATTGCAAGCTTATTAGAAAAAACTTCTCACCAATACGCAGTCTGCTGTAAGGATAGTTGCCAAAGCTTTTGGATCCTAGATTATTTAAGGCATGTACCAAATATCTGGCAACCACAGTTGTAAGAAAATGTTCGGTGAACTAAGTGAAAAAGAGGAATAATTTATACTCAACAATGTTTTTGATTACAAAATCAAAAATCACAACCAGTGTGGAGTGAGTTTCTCTTTGTAAATGCCAACATGTTGGAAGCAGTTAAAGTTTAAAGAGAATGATCCAAGAATGGCCAGTTGCAGACACTATTCTGCTAAGAGGGTACATCTGCAATTTTACATTGGTCATATTGTGCTTTGTTGGACAAGGTCTGCTGGGACATTATAAAGGTTCAGTGTTGAATATCCATCCATCCATTTTCTATACCGCTTATTCCTGAATAGGGTCACGGGGGAGCCGGTGCCCAGCCGGCAACTCTGAGCACAAGGGCGGGAAAAAACCCTAGACAGGGCGCTATTCCATCGTAGGGCTCACACAGACGCACACATTCACACACTAAGGGACACTTTTTAAAATGGAAATTGTTTTTCTTTGAAAAGAAAGACAAAAACACATGTAGGCCATTTCATTTATTCAATAATGGAAAAGTGGTCAAATTAATGAAAGCCTGTGAAAAACCATGTTCAGCATTTGGCCAAATATTTCCTTTTGTTCAGTTTCTGCCCCCAAAGTGTTTTGGCATTTTCACTGGGTCTGACAGGTTTAATTAAATAAACATTAATATTTACAAACAAGACTGCCTGATAGTGCAAGCACATTGCATGACTGTTCTACTACCACTAAAGTTGGTTTGTGCAAACATCCAACAATGAAACACAGCTTTAGAAATCTAAAAGACTGAGGCACAATCTGGCTGTCTGACCTAAAAACTCATGCTGGGACAAGATCTTATGTTTATAGTGAGTCTGCCCACACTTCCAGTTTCACAATGGGGAAAAGAAGGAGAGAGGAAGAGACAGAGAGGGAATGTAACAGATGTATTTCATCACCGTGAGCAAGACACTCATTATGAGGAGTCAAACAGAGCTTGCCTCAAACCTCGCCCTGTTAACACACATTGATTTCTCAAAGATTCACCACTGAATGTCAAAAGCCCTTATACTGTGGCCAGCCTCTGTTCCCTCTCAGGGTCTCTGCAGGGACAAGACTCATGCTTCAAGTTCAGACATGCCATAAATTAGAAATGTAATGGTATATGAATTAACACAAAACTGTCCTTTTATGGGGTCACAATTAAGTGCATTCATTGTCTCACCATCTTAACCTCTGGATTTAAAACAACTGAAAATAATTATTTTACTGATATTCTCAGTGTGTTGGAGGAAACACTGAACATGCTAACATTTACACAATGTGATTAGATAGAACTAACTAACCTGTTCAAAGAACATTTCATTCAAATAAACTGTTCTAATTAAATGACGAGAAACCTGAATTGGTCTTAGGTTCAGAGGTCCAAATGTACCATTTTATTCCTACCATTAACAAAACAGCAGCAGTTTCTGCTTCCACAGCTTCACATAAAATTCATAAACAACTGTCTGCTATACCATTAATTGC
Organism: Acestrorhynchus altus; assembly: GCA_034509495.1. Taxonomy (NCBI): domain Eukaryota; kingdom Metazoa; phylum Chordata; class Actinopteri; order Characiformes; family Acestrorhynchidae; genus Acestrorhynchus; species Acestrorhynchus altus. Next base: position 20,811,361 of record CM067509.1, read on the forward strand.
ACTTTTCTGTACATAAAATGAGAATATGTCAATAAAATTGAGCTGACAGTAGCTTGAAATCTATTTTGACACACAAGGTTGAACTTGTATGAAGGTGTTCCTGTCTGAACACACATTTCACACCACAAACCTTCAGCCTCTCTAATAACACAGCACACAAAGAAAGGTGTTTTTCATATTTCTGTTTCAGTGAAGATAAGAAGGATAGATAGTGAGTGACACATCCCTAAACTCCCTGCAAACACACACACCTGTTTGTACTGTGGAATGCCATCCACAGTTACAGGTACCTGCTTGCAGTTTGGCACCACATGCCTGGTGTTGCTTTTGCCTCCACTAATTCCTCAAACAGTTGAGAACAAACAGAAATGTGAGCTGATCATTAACTGCCAACGTGTGAAAGACATGCCACGGTATTTGAAAAAGGCATGAGTGAGAATGCAGTTTTTCACCCATAAAGGGGAAACAGACAGGAAATATTCAGTTGTATTAGGGAGAATTAAACAGGCTATATATGAATAAGAAGTGCAGTGAACTGAATCAGGACCATATGCTTCACTCTGATTATGTTGGCACATGCTGTGTACTCTGTGTTCAAACTGCTCATGGCAAATGTGGGAAACTCAGGATTTTATAAACAGACTGAGAAACAATCCTGCTTTACGTTGAAGACTTCCAAAACAATACGTCATAGCACTCGATCCACAGTTGGACATCGTTCATTAATTTTTGCAATACTGGATTTTGGCAAACAATTTAAAAAGCTAACTTATGGTGGGTTATAAGACATGTTGGCAAACAACATGTTCAAGTATAAGCATATTATACAAATAATCCACACGGAAAGAACACTGACCAACTGCTTCATTGCAAACAGAAAATAATAGGTTTTGTTTATTGACAAAATAAAATTAAAAAAATCAAACCACAGAAAAAATATAGTTGTAATTAGCATTAATATCACAATACATAAGTATTGCAGTATTTTATTTTTTGCCATATTCCCCAGCTCCAATCTGCTTAGAAAACCTAGAAGAGGTATACACCTATTTACAATTTTGATTTACTTACAACATGCATATTTTCCTTTTAAGGGCATCTCATGAATTATTTAATGAGCTCTGCTGTGATTAGCTGGTTTATAGGGAGTCACAGAAGCCACATACAGTATATCAAAGCAGAGCATAGCATATACATACTTTAGCTTTGCATATAGCACTGCCATTTGATTTATCCCAGAAATTTACAAGATAGTGAGGTAATCCTGTTTGTGGTTTGCTGGCTGTAAAGATGGTGAGCTATCATTAGCTTTAAGCCTGATACAGAAAAAATGCTTGCTTCCTCAGTGTTCACTTTGTTGTGTGCTGAGTATGAGCTCCCCTTCTGTGGACAATAGAACAGGAAAAGTCATGGTCATTAGGCCTGGTTCACAAAGAAACCGGTTTTTCAATATTTAGCAGTGATGTGCTGCTTTTCAGTGTTGCTGAAAGCACAATGTCTCAGAAAACTCACTAAAACTAATAGAAGCACCATATTTTACCATATGAAGTAGCTTCTGCATTGACCATGAAGGCTTTTTGCTAGTGAGCTGGGTAAATTGTGTTGTGTTTGTGTAAATATAAAATTATGAGTAAAGTAAGTCTGCAAAATCATAGAAGAACCAGGCTCCATAGAGAATTATTCTTGGAAAAGAAATGTGCTTGCGTAAAGAACATTTTAAACCTGTAAAGAAGTAGGCGCAAATATTCATTACTGATTTAAAGGTTATTCACACGCACGTCTCTTGTTACAGGGCCATTTGAAATGTTTTCCTTTCCCCCCCAAATTCCATTTCCCCCCTTTCATAGGAATAATCAAAAACGCATCAACATGAAACTCATAGGGCCCTAAAAAAAGATTCAGAAATAGATATTCCATGGCAGTGGTCAAAAAATGTGTGCATCACATCCATGTACTGAATGCTTTATTAAACTAACTGTTTCTATGGCACCTTTAACAAAACTTAATAATAGTAAAAAACTATTTAAAAACCTGTCTGCAATCAGTATTTTCAGTATCAAATTTTCAATAGATATTCACCACTGGCACAGCAATTTAGTCCAAGAGTAGACTGATTCAATGTGCAGGAAACCACCTTGATATTCAGATAAAGATTGAGCTTTTTTTAATAATTACTTTTGTGGTATTTCTTCAGTACCTAGAACTGAGATACTAAACTTTGTATATATATGAAAATTAAAATGTCAACTATCAAAACAACCCAAGTCAAAGCACACCAAAAAAAAAGTATCCTCTATTCAACATGATGGTCAAGATGATAGTGATGGGACTGACACTTCAGACAGAAGCAAGTTTCCATGAAAGAGCGCATTAGGGAGAAAGAAAACTTCAGAAACATTCCCAAAATTTTCCTTTCCTAAATCCAGAGAGCAATGTCTCCGACTTGAAAACACTCTGGTTTTATGGTTTGCAGCAAACATCTCTAAAAGAAAGCACATGCATGCATCTAATCAGAGAAGTCTGGAACATCCTGATGAGATCAATGGGATACTATGCTAATTTGACCATGTCACATTGTCCTGCAAAAATCTCAATTTCTGTCGTTCTTCGCTTATTTTAATTTGGCAGTTTGGATTGGACCAAGAAAATGCTACTATACTACTATGAACGTTAATCTTTCCAACATTCTTACCCGAATTGGTGCAGTAGAGAAGCGAATCTTCCTCCTGGATGAAAGCTCTTCATCTTCTGACAGACCAGCAATTTCATCAAACTCATCATAAGACTGATCATCATCTTCCTCCTCTTCTTTCTCTCTCTGCTCCTCATCCTTGTTCTGAACAGTATCTGTATCTTTATCATCCACAAAAGCAGCATTCTCAAAACTATAAAACACTGGAGATGATTTTCCAGATTCGTCCTGATCTTCCTGCTCGCTCTCTTCTTCTTCCTCATCTTCATCACAATGTCTGACCATCTCCATTTCTGTCTGCTCCTTTTCCTGCTGCTTTGCATGTTGTTCTAGTGCTTCACCCACACTGCTCTCCTGATGTTTGACCTCTGTGACCTTCTGTAGGTCATCCTGAGGTGAGTGAATTGAAGGCGCTCCTTTCAGGCTACCTTTGGGTGATTCACCACTGAGCTCCCGTTTCAGCTTCACCTCTTCATATATATCATCTACATTTTCTACATCATTTTCACTTTCTGACGACTCATTCTGGACCACCACCAGCTCTGCTCTGACCACCCCTACTCCAGCAGGATCTAAGGTTTGTGGGGATTGGGGAGGCAGCTTGTCATTTGATGAAGTTCGTACCAGGCAAGAATCAGTCTTCGCAATCTCTGGGCTTTTGACCCTGTTGTAAAAACTGCTGATGAAAGGAGAAGCCTTCTGCTCTCTAGGAGAAGGACTGGTTTGTTTGGATCCCTCATTGCCTGTGCAGGATTTTATAAGACCATCACTTGATGAAGAGGAGCGTTTGAATGTGGTGGTAGGAGTGGGCGAAAGGGGCTCGTCATTGCCTTTAGACGTAGGTGAGGTGGGTTTGTAAGGTGATGAGGAGACTGGTGAGCTGGATTTGAATGGTAAGTCAATGGCTGGAGAAGTTGGTTTGTGAGGTTGGTTGAGTGGTTTGGAATCATTACTAGGTGAGGTTGGTTTTTGTAAGTGGTCACTAAAATCTGAAGATGGTTTTGGAGCATTGTCACTTACGGGAGATGTGGTAATTGACTGTTCTGTAGGGCTACACGCCTTGTCTGGAGTTCTGGCCAAGGCTCTACCCACCTCTTCGTTATCACTATCTGCCATGAAGTTCTCCAGTCGTCTGGAAATGGGACCTGCGTTTAATAATCTATTGACCGGCTTAGAGTCCTCACCCTCTGACACCCTCTTATCCGGTGAGGTAGGGCTCCGTTCTGTTTTAATAATGTTGTTGCTATTTTCGGAAGCCCCTGCGGGTCTCCTGCCTGCTCTCCTCTCTTCACATATGTTCCCTTGGGACACTCGGCCGGAGGCCCTGCCCGGGGCTGGCCTCTCTACAGCAGGCTGTTCCTTTATCCCTCGCTCAAAGAGTTTTCTAGTCACTGAAAACTTCTCTGCCAAAGCTGCTTTGTCTATTTCGCCATCCTCCCCTTTCGGGGTCCTGTCTGCACATGCTGGTTCCAGGACAGTGGGGCTGGTGGGGCTGCTTAGGGGACTTTTTTGGGGGCTGACGTGGAATTTCTGCAAGGGGACCTGTGGCGTGTCTGTTTTTAGAGTTGGTTTCACCTCTGGACTCTCCTGCTGCTGCTGGCTGTCCATTTGCAGGAATATGTTTTTGATCTTGTTCACCCTGTTGCCAAACGGTCGCCCCCTCGTGTCCTCTCGGGGGTCACTGGAGCCATTAGCATATGACTTAGAGGAGCTGTCGGACTTGGGCCCATCAAAGGAGCACTTAATGGCGTGGAAATCCGACTTGTAGGCATTTCTGTGCGGGGAGGCACTCCTCAAAGTCCTCTCGCCTTTGCTCTCAGCCTTGATCATTTTCACCCGGTGTCTGAGTGGAGGACTGAACGGGCTTGTTCCAAACCCAGCTCTGCGGTCTACCAGGAGCTCGGGTCCTTTATCTACTCGCCCGGTGCCATAAGCGCCGCGGGGTGGCTCAGACTCACTCCTTCAAAGAAGGCAGACTGGCGGACATCTGCAAAAGAAAGAAAAGCTGCAGCTACACGGGGACAGGCTCGTATGAGCTGCGCGAGCGCTTGCGTGCGTGTGCGCGCGCTGCTTCTCTTCAGTTGGGCTAAAGTCTGGCTAAGCTAAGCGGCTAAGTTGGTCACCTCACACTTCTCGGGCTCGGTGGGACGTTCACAAGTCCCTCACACTCACACCAAAGCCGACACTCTTCACCTCACACTCCGAACTCGCGTTGCTTGTTAACGGTGAACACTGGTTCAAACAGGACTAACAGTGGAAATAACGGCTGAAATCAGGGAGAAGCCTCGAGAAAAATCAGCCTCGCCAACTTTTGACAAGTCAAACACCCAACAAAGAGCTTCTCTCCCCTCGGGCTGCCCGGCAGGCTCTCTGAGCCGGAGAGTCGAGAGAGGCTCCTTTGAGGGAACCCTACCTTTACCCGAGCCGGTCCGCAGCTTCACCCCGGGGCAAACTTCTCATTTCTGCCCCACCATCGTCTCGCCCTGTCCCGCAGCTCCCCCTCTCTCTCTTTATCTGTCTGTCTGTCTCTTTCTCTCTTTGATGAAAACTCACAGACCTGTCGCGCGCCACCGCTCGTTCCCGTATGGGGTGCGCGCGCACACTCGCCCGCACGAGCGCATTCCACGGCTGCTAAATCCCAACCCCCTTCCTGAGGGCGCGCGCGGGCGCGGGAGCGCGCAGCCCAACAGACCGAGGGGAGGCCCACGAGTGGCGTGGGAAAAAAAAGAGAGAAAGCCCCTCCGACAGACCCCATCAGATACACCATCTCTGGAAAAGGAAAGAGGATCTTCACAGCTGCTCTCCACAAGCCGCCCGTTTTTGATTTTTGCTGGGGGGGGTTTTACACGCTCAGAAATGAAATGCTGATTTATACTAAGCTGCTCACCGGGGCTGCGCCTTACTGAGCCACAATAAATTTTTTGTAGCCATGAGTTTTGTTTGTATCAGTTAAGCTACTATGATGTACATAAAGTACAGTATTGTAATTCATAGCTTGATGGAAGATGTTCCTCTGATGTTCCTCCAAACAGTACCTTTATCATACCTCTGTGATGTTGTAGTGTGTTCTAAGGAGATCTTGGCTCAGTTTCGTCAGGAAAGTGGGTTTTCTAAACTGATATGCCGCACTTGGGACTTGCAAATCATTTTGATTTTATCAATCAATCAAAGTTCATTTGTATAGTACTTTTTACAAAGGGAGTTGTCACAAAGCAGATTTACAGAAATCTGGGTCCAAGCATCAAGTAAGCAGTCAGCAGGCAACAGTGGCAAGGAAAAACCCCTCAGACTAGGAGGAAGAAACCTTGAGAGGAACCAAGGCTCAAGAGAGGAACCCATCCTCTTCTGGTTGACACCGGAGAGCACAATACACAGACACATACATGGGCATAAAAGATGTAGAATAGAAATGTTGCTAGCACTAGATGTGATACAAATATGAATAGGTAACGAGGTATATGGGAATGTAAATGTGAGTCAGATGCAAGCTAGTGTTAGTATTGAAGTCCATGTAGGCTTAAGTATACTTTCTGTGGGAATGTAATGATCTATGTAAATGATTATTTTAGAGGTACATTTATTGGGCAAATCTGTGAATAAACAGATGCTCTAGTGATCTAGTAGAACTAGACCAGCTTGTGTGCAAAATCACTACTCCAAATGGTTCTGGAGGCAGTTGTGCCTCTGAGGCAGAACAAAAGTAATTGGTTCAGAGACAAAACAATTAAAATAAACATTAGGTGAAGAATTAGAAATGTTTTTGTGGAGGAAAGTTGTGTGATTCACTTTGAGATTTTGTTGTTTGTTTATAAGAAACAATTTTCTTTCTTTTACACAGACCCTAATTAGTTGCTACTGTCACTATTATGTCCACCAGTGGACTAACATTACCTCAGTAATACTACAGTATTAGAACAGACGTGTGGGGGTCCAGTGTCCCCTAAATAACTGTGTATATGTAGTTGACCAGAGGAGGATGGGTCCCCCCCTTGTGAGCCTGGTTCCTCCCAAGGTTTAATCCTCCATCCCTGAGGACGTTTTTCCAGGAGTTTATGTCATTGTACTCTCCATGTTGGCATGCAGTAAAGAAAAGATTGGAGAGAAGCTGTGAAATGCTGCCTTAGCTATGCAGTTTTGAGAAACCAAAATCATTTAAAATGAATTTCTTAAAAACAACTAAATCTCAAACTGAATTGCATGCCTTTCATGCAATACGTGGACATCTGAGGAGCAGATGTATATACATAAAGCTCTGTCTACTGGTTATTTTAATTGGTTATTCTCTGAACCAATTGCATTTGTTCTAACTCAGAGGCAGAGCTATCTCCAGAACCATTTTTCTAGCTGTGATTTTGCACATGAGCCCTCTAGTCTGGATACAAATTTAGATACAGTTGAGGCATACAGGTTGAGTATGGGATCCTGCAGCACATTTGCTCACAGTTGCCAGGAGAGGCATGTGTTGTCATGATGTTATGCATATATTGCTGAGCTGTTAGTATCCCTCACATTACTACTGGTGGTAACAGACTGTTGAATGTAATGGCTCCCCAGATCATCATACCAGAAGTTGAGGCAGTGTAGAGACTGCAGCAAAGGCAGAATTGAAGCACCACGAGACCTCCATACTCAAATCCAATTCATGTGGGATCCCAGAACTTGGATTTTTCCCTAAAGACAAAATGGTTCCAGTCCATTATAGTCCAGGTTTCCTGTTCACAGCACCACTGTAAATGAAGGCAGCAATGGCTGGCTGTCAATGACAGGAGAAATTTCTCTCATCAAAATGACCATCCTACTTCTCTCAGTCAAGTGAGGATCCCTCTCTTTAAATCTGGTAAAATATATTCAAGTGTGTCATAGAGGCATGTCTGGCAGTAAGCGATCTCTCATCAAGAGTTACACTATTTATAAGTAACCATTACAACGTGTAGGTCTAACAGTTAATACATTGTCAGCACTTACTGTGTTCTGCTGGTGATCTGGCAGTTAGCGTTCATCAAGTTCCTTATCAACTGCAATGTCTTTCAAAGTTTTGCAGCTGTTTGTATGATAAAAGTTGCATGTTATTTAATGTATCAAGCTTAGTGGTCCGTTTTGGGTGTGCCTGAGTGTCTCCTGAACACTAAGCGGGTCATATTCCCAGGGTGATGTGGCAGTTGGAATCAGATGCAGTGACTTCCAGCCTAGTGTTCACATATGATTTTTATTCCTAACAGACCTCTGTTCTGGCAAACAGTTACCGGAGGCCTCATTCAATCAGTCAAATTACAGTGAAAAATGCTTATTTCACAGTTTAATAGAAAAGGGTTTATTGCACTAAAACAAGCAGAAATGTACCAGAGCTATAAAATACAGGTTCATAAACTGTGAACCATTTAACAAGACCACTGTATTCTCCAAAACCATGGGTTGTATTGCTACCAGTGGCATTGGCATTGTTGCTCTTGTGAGGAGTGAATGGATCCCAATAACAACAGATAATCCTGTCATAAATGATCATCCCATTTGTGATAAAGATGAAGCTGAATACAGGGTGGTTTCAGTGTTGTAATTTACCTCTAAACCATGAACTAACTGGAACCTTTGGAATGTTTCAAAGTCCCATGACCTAAGCAATATATAATATTTGTGGACAGACATATTTAACAAACTGTGTTTTCAAGATAATCCAAGAACATCTCAGAACTAGAGGCCTCTATATATCAGATTAAACAGTTAATAACATCATTTGAATAATATACACTATAATTCATGCTGTGCACAGTAATAAATGTCTGAAGGTAGCGCCCCATCATTTATTTTACTTGATGTCCAAAATGCTGTAATATTCCTCCTCTCTGTTCTAGAGATATAATTTCAGACTGTCACTTGGCAGCTACTGCTGAAGCAGATGGTGAACTATTTTACTCATGTATCTTCTCTCCAATTTTCTGTGTATCTTTCTGCTCCAGGGATGACCCAGTGTACATATTTAATCATAAAATACATAAAAACTTAACCACAATTAATAACATTGGAAATTGTCTAAATGTTCAATTTTTAAGGGTAAAGTAATCTTTAAATGTCAATTCTATAAAACAGTATCTTCAGCTGATGGGTTTTTCAAGATAATGACTGGATCTTTAAAACTATGTAATGATCATTTTTGTACACAAACTATTAGATTAGATTTGAGCCCATTTTATTTCTTTTTTTTTTCAAGTACTTCTTAAAAGGCACTGTGAAATGCCCAGACCAGCAGAGGATTTTTCCCCCAAAATGAGTTTGGGTTTGTGGTATTTCCGGGAGCAAACTACTTACTCTCTTGTTCCGGCTTGACTAAAATTGGGGGTTATCTGATGAGCAAAGCTTAACACAGCCATTCACTCCTCATCACATACACAACATTGATGCAATCATCTCCCAGCTCTAGGCATAACATACTCTGTATTGTGCCTGGAGCTTAGAAATGATTATATCAATTGTGTAGATGACTATTTATGAATGGTATTAGTCTTATCAATTTTACTACAAGTAAATTATATAATTTAAGAAAATAATTTAATTTCCTCACTTTTTGACATAAAAGCTTTGCAGTATGTAAACACTGTTCATACAGTCCACACATGGAAACCAAACTACAAAGACAGTGTTTTCATTTATTTACCTATACAAACTTTAGGAGCGGTTTAGCTCTTGAAGACAAAATACCATAAGACCAATATTACTACTGTACTACTGTTGTAACTCTTCTGCCCTTAAAAGAGAGGAGTGTCCTCTGTACATTCACCAGAAACATTGTTCTTGAAAAATTTAGAAGCAACCCTAACTCTAAATAACATAACCCCCTAACTAACCCCAAAAAAATCACTGCTGTTGACAATTCTCCAAGCTTGGCTGGAGTGTGTAACACTTACTCAAGAGTGTCTACAGGTTCATGCATGACTGGCTCCAGTGCCACAGCCCACGCACACAAGACCCGCGTGTGTGCACTGACTGCCACATGCCTCCTGCGCCATCTCCTAGTAACCATAGTCGTCAAAAGCAGACTGGCAATTATTAAGGGCAGCCCTTCCTCTTCCCTCGTGTCCCTGGAGTAGGATTGTTTTGTTAAGTAAACTGTTGTCAGGCCAACCACCCTACTGCTACTGTCTGCTGAAGCAGTGACTCTGAAGCTTAAAAGAATAATATAAAAAAGCAAAATGGAGCGGGGTCTGGATAAATTGAACCGGTTTAAACTAGTCCACTTCTATTATAAAGGTCCTTAAAATGGTTCTTTAAGTGATGGCACAGAATGTGAAGAATGAAGCCTCTTTAGACCTTTAAATGGTTCTTCATACTTGCACATCTACTAAAAACATTTTTTTAGAACCAAAAGTGGTTCATATATGGTATCACTCAAAGATCTATTTGATTTTTTGTAGGGGCAGCTGTGACTTGGTCATTAGGGAACTAACCTTGTGACTGGAATGTTGCTGGTTCAATTCCCTGAACTGGCAGGACACAACTGATTTTGAGGCACTTAACTCCCCAGCTACTACCTGGGCACCGTGGATAGGGCTGTCAACCAGGCAGATGTGCTCACTGCAGCCTAGTGTGTGAATTCACTAGTGTGTATGTGTGTGTTTCACTGTGCGGATAGATTAAATGCAGAGGCCAAAATAAATTCTGTGTGCAATCACAAAGAGTCTATATGCACTTTACTTTGATCACTGTGACATTTTTTCAGTCACACAACATTCATATAGGGATAAAGTATAGCTCCAAATATTTAGGTAGCTTTTGTGTTAAACACTATTTAATTCTTTCAAGTACTCAGTCAGAAAAAGAATCAGTTACTTCTACTCAATGCATTGTACTTCTAGTACACAGCAAAGGGACTACCATGAAATCCCAGTTTTCTCTTGGCATTAGAAAGCTGTTGACCTCACCTCCCCAGATTAAAATGTAAATCACTATAGACTGTGTTAAAAATAGCACCTCTCATCCCTCTCGTCCTCACATGTGCCCCGAAGCCCTGTCTAGGGCTCTTTTCTTCATACGGATTGAAGTACACATCATTCTTATGTGTGTTCTAGTGCAATGGGCTGAAATCAATTCCACTTCATATTGTCTATTCATGCAACAACAGTGTAACTGCTGTTGGTATATTAGGCATTGCAGGTGGATCTAAGATCTAAGTACTGTATAATTAGACAAGGATATTTACTTAATACATAATAATAATAATAATAATAATAATAATAATAATAATAATAATAATAATAATAATAATAATAATAATAATTTACATATTATTAATAATATGCCATGGTCTGGTAGTTTTTGAACCAGCCTTGTGAGTAGATGGTTGCCGGTTTGATTCCATAAATTGGAAGGACCCACTGCTCCGGGCACGTGTGCTCACTGTGTTCACTAGTGTATGAATTCAAGCACAGTGGGTCTATGTGCATGTTCATGTTTATAAGGGCCAATACCATATACAATCTGAACCTCTGTAATGCATCTGTAACAGTGAATACTTCACCAGCAGTTATACTGTTGCATACACGGTTATTATGCAAACTATTAGAAACACCTACTATAAGCATCAAATCTTTATGTATTTTGGAAATGGCCCTTTAGTGGTTTGAGCCTGCCATACCACTCATGTAGTGCATGACCTGTTTATAAAGCTCCTTCATCAGTCAATTACCATGAATCAAACTTCTCAAGAGGAAATTTCCAGTAATGAGTTTCCCTTTTCATTTTGGTTGGTCAGGTCATAAAAATGGTTTGTGAACACTCTCCTACAAACCTACACACACCACCAATAATCTGAAAATCTTGCTTTTCTTTCTGTAGGAATGTCTGGACAATATAAGAAGACTATTGCCAATGATAGTGATGAACATATCATTTATGAACAATGAAATTCTGACATATATTTTCCATACTAGGAATGACAAATGGCATCTCAACAAAAATACTGTTATACTGTGTAAGTGCGAAATATTACTGGCTTTTATACACAGTGACTCAGCAGGGTTGTGATATCCCGACAATAGAGCTAACTCTTACAATGTTACAGGTTTAAAGGAACACTATGTAGCATATTTACCTTAAAGTAATAGTTTCAAAATCATGCTCATACTCAGCTGACCTGTATTGCTGTCATTACTTCCCCAGACTCTACACCTTTCTATCTGCACTGTGTAACTCTGGTAAAGTGGGAAGGACAATGCTCATGAGAACTGCACATCACTGTGTAACCCAATTCATATTCATGTAAACTCTTCCAACCCCAATTCCAATGAAGTTGGGACGTTGTGTAAAACATAAATAAAAAACAGGATACAGTGATTTGCAAGGATGGGGTGAGGTTCACCACTTTGTGAACAACTGCATGAGCAAATATTCCAACAGTTTAAGAATGTCTCTCAAAGTGCAATTGCAAGGGATTAGGGATTTTATCATCTATAGTCCATAATATCACCAAAGATTCATACAATCTGGAGAAATCTCTGCTGGTAAGCGGCTGAAAACCAACATTGAATGCCCGTGACCTTTGATCTCTCAGACAGTACAGCATTAAAAACTGACATCATTCTGTAATGGTTATTACCACATGGGCTCAGGAACACTTCAGAAATCCATTGTCAGTGAACCTAGTTCGTTGCTCCATGCAAAGTGAAAGCCATATATCAACAACACTGAGGAACATTGCTGGCTTCTCATGTATGATGGACTGATACAAAGTGGAAAAGTGTCCTGTGGTCTGACGAGTCCACATTTCAAATTGTTTTTGGAAATGATGGACGTCCTGTCCTCCAGGCCACAGAGGAAAAGGACTGTCTGGATTGTTATCAGCAAAAAGTTCAAAAGCCGGCATCTTTGATGGTATGGGGATGTGTTGGTGCCCATGGCATGGTTAACTTGCACATATATGAAGGCACCATTAATGCTGAAATGTACATACAGGTTTTAGAGCAACATATTCTGCCATCCAAGCAATGTCTTTTTCAGGCACGTCCCTGTTTATTTCAGTAAGACAATGCCAAGACACATTCTGTACGTTACAACAGCGCAGTGTCATAGTTAAAGAGTTGGGGTACTAGGCTGGCACTCGTTTGAATATATAAATATAATTTTTAAATGTGTAGAAAAGATTATCATTTGTAAATCATCATGTGTGTGTGTGTGTGTGTGTGTGTGTGTGTGTGTGTGTGTGTGTGTGTGTGTGTGTGTGTGTGTGTGTGTGGAGAGAAACAGGGAGGGCTTAGGAATTCACCCAAATTTGAGTTTTATCATTTCTCAATTTAAAGTGATACAAACACCTCAGCTGCATTCACTATGGGAAGCTAAGTAGCTGCATGTTGTATATCTGTGTTGTATGTTGACACATATTATGCAGTTCATGAAATAAAAGCAAAGCCAAAGTGATGTTTGAGTTTTCATTCTAATTGGCTAACTTTATTCATTTTAGATTGACCATCATCATGAAAAGACCATCGTGTTATTGAGAATGACAAAAAGCTCTTTCAATTTTAATTTTATTTTTGGCACACATGCTTGAAACAATGAACTGCCAATGATGTGATTTCATTTTCAATTCTGTCATGGTATTTACACGTGTGGAGAAAAAAATGGCAAACATGCATTTGCATTTCATTGTTTTCATTTCAGTTTCCTTCCATATATTCTACAGCAGGATTTCTCAACCAACAGGGGCTGTGAAGCACTCTCTAGTGGTCCCATCCTCAGGGGGAGACAGTAGTGTATAGTGGGCCAGTAATGGCACATTAAATCATAAAAGTCTATTGAAAAGTCTATTTACCAATAGATCAATCAAATGATAAATATTATATAAGCATTAGTAGAAATGCAGAAACAATGACATCACAGAAGTAACACAATAGCAAACTTAAATGTTATCAGCTTAGTATTATCAAAGACAAAAGTCATTTTAAATGAAAAGTTGAGTTTTTTTAGGGGCTGTTATACTTTCTAGTTTTGAACAGGTAGGCTGTAAGGTAAGAACCCTGTTCTACAACACATGGTCTCGGTCATACAAGTACCACTGAGGTGGATACATACTCTACAGCAGAGGTAGCCGTAACAGGTAAGTCTAGAACTACTGTAGCACATGAATTATTACTACATTGAAAACCATGCACAATTAAAATCCAATACACTCATAAAAGCATGCTGCCACCTTCTGGACAAATTGTATGTGGTACAAGTGTTCAGTTTTGAGTATATGAAACTATTAGGAGACCTGGACGAAAAACAAAATGCACTCATTCATTATTTTTGTTAGTAAATGGAGTGTACAAAGTGTGTTTCAGTACCAGAATGAATGTGCAGTGTTACACACAGTCACAGCAACTGATTTTACAGAGCCTTTCTTTGTGTTACCTTGGAAACAGAGGGAAGAATGTGGAGACTTCAGCTTATGTTATTGGAGTCACGATGCTGTTGTCTTTCGCTGTTGTCTATAACTGTGTGTGTCAATCACTATAGGCTCAGGACTGTCCATGTTTAATGTTCCTAACCTAAACTGTGGGTTTGCTTCAGAGGGTCTCTGCAGTACAAAACTGATTCCAAGCTTGTTGTCTTTATTTCTGCATTAGTATGGCCTCATTACCTTGTGTTTGTGTTTATGTTGTTTCAGAGAAATTTAGAGCCATTAGCTTGTTAAATGATATCCGTGTGGGCTGTTGCTGCCTGTTTTACACAACCTTGGGGGTTTGGTAGAGAGTTCAAAGTCAGTAAGGTATCTCTCTCTCTCTCTCTCTCTCTCTCTCTCTCTCTCTCTTTCTCTCTCTGTTTGTCTGTCTGTCTGTCTTTTGCTTTCTTTGTGGGACTGAATTCCTCTGGGTTGCTGAGTGGACACTACAATAATGAGACTTGGACACAGCTGGTCAGCATGCCTATGTGTGGAGCTCAGGCAGCAAAGAACAGAGCGAAACAGTTTTCCTCTGACCCATGACAACACTTATAGCTTTCCATGCCCGACAATTTCCCAGGGAGCTTAATATATTATTTATCTGTTATTTTGTTTATTTGTTTTTTTAAACATATTTTTACAATACTATTAGCTGCCCTGACAGGTGATTACATATTAATTCAGTCACTCTATTCAAACTGTCTTGCATGTATTGGCAGGATTTAGACAAAAGACCTGCAAATACTATTGAATTTTTTTACTGAGTGTCCTCATAAATATTCCATCAGTTATTCTGTGTAATTTTTCATAGTCAATGACATTTACACAAATAGGACCTCATCAGAAGCATTTTATGATGCGTTGTCTAAAAGGAAGTCTTTGACTTGACTTTGAATTGTTTAAATATGTTAGAACAGTAGTAGGCTTCCTGGAGGTCCACAGCACAGTACAGTTCTGCAATGCCCTGTTCTGCATCATTAAGGGCTGGAAAACTGACTGGTATGTAGACAGCATGAAAACAGACAGTGTCATACCCCCTGGTACTGGGGTTACCTGTGTTCATGTACCTGGGAAACAGACAAATGTGTCAGACAAATGCCATAACCAGTAAAATTCAACACCAGTAAAAATCTTTTGATAGTGTATGACAAGACAAAAATAATATCTGCTTGCCAGGAAATCTCTGGAGATAAGTCTCAGGGGACAAGGGGTGCACTGCTAACACTGATAATGAGGCCCAGAGCCAACATAGTAATGCCATGGTGGCAATTTTGGACAAGGGTCCCCTGTTGTCTACGATTAATGATAGCTAACTTAGTTAATGTAATGTTGTCTTTCAGTAACATGACCCACTCATTTATATTATTTATTGTATTGTATATCCTTTTTATTTCTTTATATACTGTTTTAATATGTTTATTTTAATACATGTTGGTTCTTTGAGGTGTAACTGGGACCTTGAGAACATAATTTCATTCCACCTCATGTAAGGCAAGGCAGGGCAAGGCAAGTTTATTTGTATAGCACCTTTCATTCACATTGATAAATTCAATAATCTAAATAAAGAAAAATCGAAAAGCATTTAAAAATCATTAAGAAATAAAATATAAAATGAATCATTGTAAAGATATTAAATTAAACCTACATTATATTTAAAAGAAATACAAACATAAGAGAATTGCCATTACAGGATAGAGTTAACAGTGTTTAAACTAAGCTGATATCTATGTACCACATGTGATGTGATTGACAATAAAGTCTCCATGGATGATTATGTTACAATGACAAGCAGCCTTTCCTCCAGAATCCCAAAGAAGTGTCAGAAGTGAGGTGGGGCTAAAAGGCTGCTGATGTTGCTCTTTAATCCCATAATCTATCCTGTTTGATAGCAGAACAATAGACACCACACAAACAACACATTTGAAAAGGTGATTTTAGCACCTTGGTTTCAGTATGTTTGAACAGTCTATTATACCTTCTGGATCTTGTTTATAATGGCTGGCAGAAGTTATGGTGGAAAGGCATACAGGAGGTGAGCCAGGGCATTCTGGACCAGTGGGAAATATTCAGCCCTTGAGCCATCAGCTATGAGAGTGCAGCCTGCTTGCAAATGATCTCGATAGCAGGGAGAGCCCAAAGGGCTGGACTCTGAATTGGAACACCATGCCTTGAAAGACAAAACACTGTAGTAGGTCTACTAAACAACTCATCCCAGAAACAATTTATTAGACAACTGCAGAATGGACTCAAGTGGAATTCAAGAAAGAATGTAGACTGCAACTTTCTTGGAACTTCCAGATTCCAAAGGGATTTATCACTAGGCAGAGAACTGACTTTGGTGACACAAATGGATCAGTCTAATGAGGCTGCATGGTGACATCACGAGAAAGGTCCTGCTTCTTGCAACTGCAGTGCAAAGCTTGTGAGGGAACTCAAATTCAATACTTCCTTTTACACCATTTTCATGATGCTGTTTGGTTTTCTCATTTCATCTGTACAAGCACACAAAATTGGGGGTAGCATAGGGAAGGATACATCCCTTCCTTTCAAATTACTCTAAACATAGGCTGCATTTCTGGGCTTCACTTTGAAACAGCATTGAGTGATGTAGAAGCTCACTTCCACAGACACAGGTGCAGAACGAGCTGGGGTTACTTTACAGAAATAAAAATAAAAATAAAAAGGTGAACACATGACAAGGAAAAATACCATGAGAGCTGGAGGAAGAAACATTGGGAGGAACCAGGCTCACAAGGGAGGACCCCTCCTCCTCTGGTCAACTACATATACACATTTAGGGGACACTGGACCCCCACACATCTGCTAAAGTAATGATAGTTTCATGGTGGACATAATAGTAACAGTAGCAGCAAACAGGGTCAGTGTAAATTTCTACAGTGTGGGAAACTAGTTCAGGTCCAGTAGCCAGACGGTTGGCAGCCAATGTGAAGTGGTGGCCGGGGAGCTTATTGTCCTTCTCAGATGGGGCAGAGGAGCTCAAGGTTAGCATTTCATCAGCCCAGGCCAGTGGGTCATCATTGACACGGAAAATGTAGAAAAATGTAATGTACATGCTGTAATGTAACACTCTATATTCCTGAAGTAATCATTGTGTTATTTTCCTTGTATTTGTTCCAGAGGGTTATTGCAAGCAATGTCTGAACACCCTGGAACCTTGTAGAATATTGTTGCTGTCCAGTGCAAAACAGGTACCTCCAAAATAGGAGAAGGCAGAAATGGAAGTTAATATAAAATAAGAGTAATTAACTATAATTTGGAGGAGTTCTATTGGTCCATTCATCCAGAAATTTTACAGTGTACAGGGCAGCTGCTGGGTTCAAACCATGGAGAAATCTAAAAATGGACAAACATGGAGATACATAGTTTTCTTTGGACAGCAGGGATTTGGTGCCTGAAATATGGAATATGGAACTCTTTAGTGTGATTACAGAGTGATTCTAGATCTGTTCTCTCTAATATAGTTGCAGTTCATTGTGTTTCAGCACTTTGCCAGGCTGTGTTGTGTTTAATGCTATTTTTAATTTTTTTGGCTTATTGTTGGTTTATTTAGTGGACACACTGAGCTTTAAAGACCAAGGCATTAAACAAATCAAACATCTCACCATTATTCTTCTAACTGAGCACACACCCTACATGAACTTGGGAAATGTGACCAGCAGTGTGTCCAGAGGATGTGTCCAGTGCAGGGAGGAGTAGATTAATGGATTTAATGTGTACCATACAGCTCTGTATGATGAACTGCAGTGGGCAGCTACTATTTCATCCCTCCCACGCACTGCACTGTGCAGCGAGGGAGTGAAGCTGCCACTGAAGTCCCAACAGTGTTGCAGACAGTGCAGACAGCAGCAGCAGCCGCCACTCCAGCAGGAGAGGCAGAGGTTTATTTTCTGCCATGTAGTTTTAGGTAGCTTCAGCTGATCGAACACAGTCACACAGGAAAAGTTGATCAGTGCGGTTCGGCTGATACAGCAGTGACGGATGTCATTCCTTGCTCCAGCGTTGCCTTGACTCTCTCTGAGGATGCCTCAAAGGAAAGTCACCCATTAACAAACCCGGACGATGCCAACCGCCTTCCTGAGTCCATGATTTCGTCAAAGATGGTGGCAGCTCACACTTCTGCTCATTCCTCTGCGTCTGCTGAGTGGATAGTTTGTCTGGACAAGCGGTAAGCTCGCTGGTTGTGTGTATTTTATTAGATGTGGAGAATCCAGGTCCAGAAAGTAAGTACTCCGCTCCACGTTTTGCTCCGACTGCCTGCACGGTTCGGGGGGAAATCCCGGAGCCGTCTCCTTACTTTCTGGATCTGGATTTTTTTTAAAAATTGTTTTTATTTATTTATTTATTTATTTATTCATTCATTTATTTTTGCTTCGTGCGCTGTTTTTCTCGCCACATGTAACATCAGCCTACTTCACTCCCATTTCAGTAGGGTCAGCGTCTGTGAGAAGTCTTACTACATAGGCAGCCTACATGCCCTGCAGCTGATCAGTGCTTAAGCAGAAAGTGCGTTTGTTGGGCATGTAAACACATACACATCAGCTGTACAGGCAGTCTGTGATGCTGAAGTTTGCTTACGTGAATTTTTAGTCCCACTATGTAAACCATACTCCCTCAAGCCGAGCTGTACTGCTGACCATTCGAAGGATAAAAAAGACCCAATTTGAGCCCTGCCAATGTTGTAGCATCACAGTTACATCATCTGTTATTTCTTCATATGTATGATGGGATGTTCTGTGCTTTAAAGTGTAGGGTGAATTGCAGTGTTCAGAGGTGTGTCCTGATGTGAGGGAGAGCAGCAGCAGCAGCAGCAGCACCGCAGTGGCTTTCCTACTGCAGACTCATTGGGAAGCTCATGAACGTTGTTTGAGGTGTGAGGTAATCAGCCTGCTCAACTGCCCCCTCAGTTCAGCACTGACTGCTGAGAGTACCAAATAATGAGTCTGTGAGACTTCAGTCATTCAGTCATTTCATTAACTGTTATAACTTCATCTCCAGGCTTTGCTTACCTCATCTTGTGATCCTGATACACCACCTGCAGGTGAAAGCAAGGTTACACACAGGACCTTTCTTCTCATGTGATGATCAACTCCAGTCTCTTTCCTAATGTGTTTATGGCACACACTGATCTCCCTGTGCCAGCATAATGGGCTCTGGGCCGTGCTTATCCGGGATTAATGGCTTCATCATCTCTAAGCAAATCAATATACACACCGTTTTACAACCGTCCTCACTTGGAGATGGATGTGGATGATTAGCCAGCAGCTTTCCAAATGCCTTTGACTCTGGCTGTGTCAAGTAATTGGGCAATGTTTAAGACATCTCTTTACAAGTGACCTTCATGATCCAACCTCTATATACTTTGATGCTTGGTCAGTTTGTGTCGGCTTTGAACTATTGTATCACTGATATACCATCAGCTCTGAACCAACATAATGCATGTTGCTTCTGATATTGGTCATGTGTGAACATGCTGGTCATGTGTATTCATGCTGGTCAAACAGCATGGTCAGTCTTTCTCATACAGGTTGTGTAGCTTAATCAGGTTGATTATGCGTTTATAAAGAAATGCCTCATGCTTATCCAAGGACTAATAGCTCAAGCTCCAGAACTCTAGAGAAGTCAGTTCCATTGCTCAGTGCTGTGGGACATTGTACCCCTCTCTCCAGATAGCATAGGGCACAGTGACTTATTCATGACTGCTCCACAGTGTCCTTATATTGGTCTGTGTATATAAATGCCTGTGTCACCATAAAATAGCTGCACTCATTAAAAGTAGCTTCTGGATACTTTTTTTTGTAACGTGCATTGTTATGTCCCTAGTGTACATAAATGCCATCAACCTGCAAAAATGATCGCATTAAAATAAAACATGTTGAAAAATGTGTTGTATAGAGACAGTTATATTGCATTTGTTTTTACACTTTACAATTTCTACCTAATCAAGCTGTGCTTTAATCAATACATTAATCAACATTGCATCAGAATCAAAATTGATAGTTAAGATAGTTTAGTTATACTTTGCTACAATTGTTTTACATGGTGCTTTTAAAGATACCCAAAGACACTCTACAATCAGCACTCTTCACATTCACAGAGCACCCAACTAAGATGCACCAGCAAGAAGTGGCAGCCAATTATGCAGTGTATTCTCTACCAGAAACTAGAGAGTTACCACTGTTGTTGGCATCCTATTACTATAATACCAACCTTTTTTATCTAAAGATTGAGGAAAAAATGTTAACTTTTTGGAGCATTCTATTGGTTAATTTATCATAAATTTGCAAATTTCAGATTATGATAAAAAGTAAAAATCAGCAGCAGTGTTTTTTTTGCATAACAGGAACAATATGTGCTGGAGATGTGTTTGTCACTCTTTGCGTGGAGGTGTGGTTCAAATATACTTCTTGTGCACAGCAGAAACAAAACTGGATATAGAAATGAAACCTTCCAGCACTGAACTTTGCTACTCTGCACTTAACTGCAATAAATAAAGTGCATTAATCAGCTATTCAAGCTATGTGGAGAGGATGATTTAGCAGAGTTGAGAATAATGGGTGGTCTGACTGTGTTTGGAAATATGTGCTGATCTGGCAGAAACGCAAATGCAATCACACACAGTCTATGACCACATTTGTCACTGTGCCTATGGAGCTAATTTCATAGAATGCACTGGCTGTCAGGACATGGTACTGTATAATATACTCTCCAATTGATTAGCAAATAAAATACAAATGTATTATTATTTTGGCTCTGTAAAATCTATAATTCAATGTTTCCACCAAGATGGGAAAGACGGATCTTTCATTGCAAAGCGAGCATAATCAGTGTACATAGTAAGGGTAACACGTTGAACATAGTGTATTTTAGATGTGGATACTGGATTTACATACATGCATTTGTATTATAATACAGTTGCAGATGCTAGATTCAAACAGGGCTGTCCAAGAAACAAAACAAAAACAAAACAGATACAATAAAACAGCAAACTGGCAGTACTCCATCTCTCTCGCATAGCCAAAAATGCTATGTCATTTGGAGTGCAGGGAGCACTCCTGAGGATATTCTTTGACACAATGGTGGCATCTGCCATCTTTTAAGGAGTGGACTGCTGGGGCAGCAGATAGGAAGAGAATGAACAAACCTATAAAGAGGGCTAGTTCTGTCCTGGGAAGCCCCTTAGACCCAGTTCAGGTGGAGTGAGGCAAAATCTTCCACCCAATGCATTTGACTCTGGCAGCAATTGTGTAATTACCTGTAAATAATTTGCAAATCTGTAAATAATATTCATCGGAGTCAGTATCTATTATCTATTATCTGTTTCTTGTACTGCAAATTATGTATATATGTGTGTATATTTTGAAATATATGTATATTTTGTATGATACATGTGCATATTTGGCCATTGATAAGATTTTTGTATGGCTAAGTAGTTAGTAAGTGATGCACTTGTTCATTACGCAGGCATTGAGCTTGTATCTCCATAGCAAAGCATTCCCAATAGAACTTTGTGGCTGAATGTATTCATATACTCTCAGTCATTTTCTAGCATGTAGTGTAAAGCATCTCTTCTCTGCTCATACTTTTGTCAGCTCTACTGAAGCCAGTTTTTTTTTTTTTCTTCATTTTTTTATCTCAGTAAAATACATTTTGCTTGACTTCTGCAGCTAAGATGCCTCTGTTCACATTAGTCTAATACCCCTGTCAGCTGAAACACCACCATTAAGTGTACCTTAATGTAAGCTGTACCTACCCATGTTTCACACTCAAAATGTTTTGCTTTAAATTGAGTGGTCTTTTTTTCTCTTTACCTTGCTGTGGTAAAGGCTAATCTGTGTCTCATGTGTCCATAATACTTTGTCCCAGAACTCAAAAGCTTAACCTTTGCTTTTCTCCACTATTATAATCCTGCACCTTTAAGCTGGTACCAGGGCAGTGTTGTGGGACAATAAGTGTTATATTCCCACAGCATGTCCTGTTAAGAGTCTGTTCTCAGATCAGGGTTAAAATGCGTACATGGCGACAACGTGGCATAGTGTACCAGATGTGTTTGCATAGTAAATGGGCCTTTAGTTCTTCCTTAACAAACACACTCGCATATGCACACATGCACACACACACAGACACACATACACACACACACACACACACACACACACACACACACACACAAACACACAGATGAAAGGGGGACCATTTGCAGTTTGCTCAGGTGTGACTGACCTGTAAGCCTGATTTTAAATACACAAGGTTTCCATTTAACAAGTCTCCTGACATTAGCTGTTCAAATTGTGAGATGCTTCCTGTGTAGCTGCAGAACATGAACAGTCTTTTTCCATTGATTATCTGGTCTTAATCACTCAAAAGCTGTTGTCTGATTGGCTAAAGAGAACAAACGACACATCACATTACCATCTCAACCTCCTTTAATTGCATAGAAATTAAAAGACTGATTTGTTACTGTGCTTCTAAGACTGGAATATGTAAATGACCTCTGTCCTGTACTGTAAACAGTAGTTGGTAGTTTAATAAGCTTCAGCCACGTTTCTAAAGGTTGACTATTGCAGATTGTTATTGTTATATATACATATGTGTGTGTGTGTGTGTGTGTTTGTGTGTGTAGACCAGCAGAACGATCAGGAGAAGATGTGGACATTATCATGGCCCGACTGAAGAGTGTGAAAGCCTTTGAGAAGTTCCACCCCACCCTGCTGCAGCAGATCTGTCTGTGTGGCTTCTACGAGTGTTTGGAGAAAGGGATTACATGTAGGGTACACACATGCACACACAACTTGTGACCAGACCTCACACACACACACACACACACACACACACACACACACACACACACACACACACACACACAGAATTCAGCAGAATTTTCTCTTTCTGTATTTAGAGACTGTGGTATAAGAACTGTACTGGCAGTCTTCTCTCACTCTGTTGTTCTATGCTTTTGTTTATCTTTGTGTGTGTTCTTTTATGCAGTGTACAGACAGGGAGACATCGGCACCAGCTGGTATGCTGTCCTCTCTGGCTCACTGGATGTTAAAGTCTCTGAAACAGCAAACCATCAGGTAACATGTTGTGCTATCTGCCCTCGAGTGTGTTTTCGGTATTAACCCTCTATTTGTGATTATAAATGTCTGTCATACAGCGCCATCTGAACACTACAGTTTTATATTCTTGTGTGATTCAGATGATTTTAGATTTTCAGAAATGATATATTTACATATTTTAGTTTTATTATATAGAAGTTACAGCATCCTACCCTCAGCCCAGGGCACCATACTATTAGGAAATTTGTCATCATTTTTATCCACACAAAGTTGCACACAGTGTAGTTTTCATGATTCTGGCTGTAAATTCCAAAGTAAAAAGTCACTTTTTGACATACAAACCTAGAAGGAATCAAACGACTGTAATGGTGTCACAGCAGATTGTCATGGAGGCACTCAGAATGGCTCTTCAGCTATGAGTCACACTTTTGTATTGGCGGAGACGACCAATGAATGTGTGTGTGTAGGAATGGTGTGGTCAGCAACAAGATCAAAGTCAAAAAGTCAAAGTCAGCTTTATTGTCAATACTACAATATGCACAGGATATACACAGGATTGAAACTGTGTTTCTCTCAGTCCCATTGTTCAGTAATAAAGATCAACAGTTTGTTATCACATGTCCAGAAGGCCTGGTGTCATGGTGTGGGGTGCAGTTTCGTATGATGCCAGATCACTTTTGGTCTTTATTACATGTACTTTGACATCCCATCCTTACGTTAAAGTGGCCATACCTTTTCTGAATGCATACGCCGGTGTACTGTCTTAGTAGGACAACGCTAGTCCACATACTGCTGCTGCCTCCAGAGCTTGTTTTGCAAATACAGATAATATGCTATACAGATAATATGCTATTGGACACAATATCAACACTCCACGCCTACCACAATATCTGTAGGAACTGAGTGAGAATATCAAATTCAAAGAAATCAAGCTACATGGGATGGGTTATCACAGGACACCATAGGAACTATTACAACTCCATGCTGAGACATCTGGCATGTTGCATTATACCCAGTGCCATACAGAGACACTAGTTTTGTATGTAAAAATAAATATTACCCATTTCAAAAATGCCAATTTTTTATCTGTTATTATTCCTAGTGACCTTTAATCTGCTTAGAACTCAATTTAACAAAATTGAGTTATTTACATTATATGTTCTTATTCTGTGACAATGTCTTAACAACGTCTTTCATATGCATTTTTAAAGTTATATGCATTTTAGACTCTTTATCTAGAAAGCAAAAGTTTCAACCTCTGTGTCAGTGTCACTACAGTAGGATGACTTTAAGGCTTAATACCTCAAAACTGCTCAAAATGTAGACAGAACCTTATAGTTCCAAGGGAATGATTTATATTTCAGTAGTATTTAAATCGGACACTTCTGGGACACTAATCGGACACTAATTGCAACTATGGCAATTAGTGTGATTCAAATCTGGCAGTTGTTCTTTATATTGTGTCGAAAGTAATGTATGAAAGCTGTATGGACCTATAAGATCCAGAATGACTTGGAACAAAATGTGTTTTTGTGGTTTTTAATCACAAATCACAAAATGCTAAATGTGTTTAAACTATGAATAATTAATAGCTTTATGTTTTATCAAAAGGGCTCCTATTTTATCATCAACCATTATCCACTTTCCCTATAAAGCTTGTTTTCGGTTTGTTTTATTTTAGAAGCCCTACGAAGCCTGTAGTGATTTTCCAAATTATTCATCCTTGAGATCCTTAACCTTGAGGCTGGAATAGCACTCTTCCATCCACCCACCCCTTCGCTCTCTCAGTACGAAGGTACTTTGAGTGGCACATTTCCTATTTAACCACAATGTAAGTGAGTATAGAGATACAGAAATTTGAGGCTTGGGTCTGACATCATAATAGAGGTTCTTGCTCCCAGTACCACTTTTGTCTCCACTCTTCTTGCCTTTAATAAGTGTTTCTCATCTTCCTCTTAAGGATGCAGTCACTATTTGCACATTGGGTATTGGTACAGCCTTTGGGGAGTCCATTTTGGACAACACACCTCGCCATGCCACCATTGTAACACGAGAGTTCAGTGAGCTGCTGCGCATCGAGCAAAGGGAGTTTAGGAGCTTGTGGGAGGTAAGAGAGGCCTTACTGACTTTTATTGCTATATATGTTACAATATAGTACTTGCAGTGATTCATTCATGCTGTTGAAGTTCTTGGCATGGAAATGATTTGTACTGGGATAGTTATAGTGACATGGAGATTATTTGATGTTATGCTTTGTCTGTTGTGTCCAGCAGGGGGAGGTAAGTGTTCTCTAAAAGGAAAATATCCAGCCTCTCTACTCACTGCTGCAGACACTGCCCAGTACTGAATAGCAGTTTTACAGAATAGCACATGTATTGTGTATCAGAATAAATGCACTAGTCACATTGGTAGCACAGGTCAAGGTTAATAGATATGCAAAGTGAGAGACCCTGGAGGGAATTAAGAGAATAGCATCCCTTATATTCATGGAGTAGCAGCCACATGCTTCCTGTACTTTTTAATATTAAAAGATTGATATTAAATATTAAGATATTAAAACATTGGTCCTAAATCTTTTGTCTGCAGTTCAGCTGACATTTTTTGCACCCATTGCTGACACAGATGTGCAAATATATACACGCACACACACACACACACACACACACACACACACACACACACACACACACACACACACACACACACACACACAGTCCCTGTAGAATAGTACTGGCAATAGAACTAGAAATAGGACTCTTTGGAGCAGATAAACATGAATCTATTGGGGCACCATGCCTATTGCCAGTAAAGCCCCTGTGGAGCAGTGGAACCATGTGAGATGAGTTGGGGAGTTGTGATGAGGTGGGGTGGTGATCATGTAACATCCTGATCTCACTGATGTTCTTGTGTCTGAATGCAAACCAGTCCTCAAAAGTTTAGTAGAAACCTACACTGGACAGTAGAGACAGTTACTCCAGTTATTCTTTGGTGTTGACTTTGGGGAAAAAAAACAATGAATGAGAGGTGTCCCAATATTTTTGTCGATATACTATGACTGAGATGTGAGAGAAGAAGAGATGGAGATGGATGGAGAAATGGCTGGACAGACCAAAAAACAGACATAGAGTAGTAGATCAACAGATAGGAAGAGAGACAGAGAGAGAGAGAAGCAGAGATTGAGGGCGCCTGTTCCTCTGCTTCCTTTGAGACAGGAAGGTTGCCTCTGAGGAGATTCTGACCCTGTGGCTCAGACTGCAGTCAGTTCTGGATCTGTGTTCAGGTGTGTTAAGGTGCTGTGGATAACGGAGGACTGTGACTACGAGGAGTAATAGAAGCACTCTGGCTTGTCGGACAGGTCTTAACATTTCTGTCAGATTTCTTTCATTATAAACATCTATATGATTGTTTGGAATCTTAATGTATGTGTTTGCAGCAGAGGTGGGTTTTCCAGGTATAGCAAGTCAAAACCCGCCTCAGGATTTTGTTCTGACTACCTGGGCGACTCTATGTACAGCTGAGCCATAGCAGATCTGCCCTGGCAGTCTGAATAAAGTCCTGGGGAGGATTATGACTTGCTGAACCTGATATACCCATCTGATTTGTGGAGTTGTATAGCTGGGATGGTTTAATACTAAGTAAGTGAAGGAGTGAAGGACAACTCTACTTGAGCGGTAGAGAAATGGGGAGTTATTTTATTATTATGAATGGGAGGCTATTTTTACTCTTCATACTGTGCATTGGTCATTGTATGATGTCATATGTGTTATTTCTCACTCACAGTTCAATGTGTCAAATGGAGACAGTCTGTCAGAAGAGTCCACACATTTGGTTTTTTTTTAATTTTTTTAAGTCAGTGTGAATCAGATGTACGTGTATATGACATCATTGAGGGTAATTGTGTCATTGGTATATGCGCTTGTTTGACATGAGAGATAAGCAGAGTGACATTACTCATCTGTGTGTCTCTACTGCTGCACTAATGGAGCTTCACTTTTTCTGTGCCATTAGTCAAGTACACAAGATCACAGACTACCTAAGAGCAATAATAGCAACCAAGTAAGCTCTCTCTCTCTCTCTCTCTCTCTCTCTGTGTCAAAGACTCATCCAGTTTCTCTCTCTGTTTCTCTCTAAGACTGATCCACAGGTTGTTGGTGTGTTCGTTTCCCAAACAAAACCTGAGAGAACTGAAACTGTTGCATTCTCAGTGATTACTTGATTACCTTTCTCCCAGACCAAGCATGTCTCATACTACCTTCATTGAATTTATAGGGCAGAAGCAAAGTGGATTTTTCCCTTGGATACCCAGCATACCCAGTAAGTGTACTGTTTCAACAGTGAAAGTGCATTCCACGTTCCACTAAAACTCTATTTAATGAAAATAACTCTATTTAAAGAAAAGTCCTGTAGATAGTCTCTTGCCGCCAAGACTGACAATCAATTAATTCCTAAGTGTAACCCTTATTTCCTATGATATATTAATATAACGTGACAATGTGCCAGTATTAGCACAGGAGAAACATACCGTTGGACCCTGGAGAAGGAAAGACAGTTTAAAGGAGACACATTGGAAGGAAAATGGGCTGTTTTTATTATTAGAACATACTGGCCTGGGTGGAGCTTCATAGCTTACTGTATTTGGCCAGTAGGGGAGATATGACTGTGGTTGCTTCACTTTTGAAAGACATTGCGCTGCCCATATTTTCTATAGTCATTACGCCAGATTCAAAAATAAGGGTGCTACTTCACTTTTTCTGCTGAGGTATTTTTACACATAATCTATTAAACAGCCAATCAAAATCCACAAGATGATGAGGGAGTACATATTAATTACCAGGGGCCTTTGAATGGACAAATAATGAAATGAATGCAGGGGAACTATAAAAACTGTACGCTGTTTAAAGTTCACATTTATAAACTGATGTGCATCCACAGAAGGTCTGTCGGGCATTTAGATACAACATCAGCATTTGCTCTTTTTTTTACATTTACTTTTCGTTGTTGATTCAGTGGTCAGCTGGTGAAACCTTTTTTTATATTTAATTGCACGTATCCACATTAATAATGCCTTCCCTTGACTATAATCACATATAGGGCTGGGCAATTTATCAATATTTATTCTGATATCGGAATATAAACAGACCAGGATATGGGTTGAAGTGATATTGTCTATATTGTGTTTTTGAATAACAAGGTTTAAATAATAATTCTGTTTCAGTCTTGCTGAATCTTTTTTTCGGCTCCCATGCTCTGCTCAGCACCCGCTCTCAGCTCCTCCTCTACTCTACCCTTCACCCCCATTTGCACTCTCACATTCACACTATGCAGGGGCATAAGACTTTCATTATGTTTAAATATAGTAAAATGGCAGAAGAATGATTTCATGGGTTGTCTGAATTTTTTACACCGTATTTTTCACATCATATTGTATTGTATATTGTATATCACCATTCAGCTGAACATATCAGGATTAAATTTTTTCTGTCCATATCACCCAGCCCTAGTTAAACACGGCTGTGTTAGTTTATTACTGGAGCATTGCAGGGAGTTCTCACTAGTAGGAAATATTGGAGACAGTGTGTTTATATGTGTAAGCAGGGACTGTAATCTTGGGCATTGTAACCATTCTGTTGAACCACCCACACAAGCTTCTATGCAGACACATCACTTGATATAGCAACTCAAACACTCTTGTAACAACAGGACCTTGACTGTTGCTTATCACTATTTTCAAGGATAACACAGTAAATACCCTGTCTTTCAGGACAGGATGGGCTTGACAAATCAGTTTAGATGTGCACTGAATGCTGTGTTGTTTCTTTAGAGTGATTAGGCTGGGTTCCTCTGAGCTTCTCCAGCCCACACAGCCTCCCCAGCTTTCCCATCTGACTCCATATTCAGTGAATGAAGTGATACATAGGAATCAACAGCATCATCTTTAAACCAGCTTTTGTTAGAAGGCATTAAGTGTGTCACTACTGGTATGATGAGAATGTATAAGTATGGAATTGGAGTATTTCTGCTATCACACACCCCTGATTTATTTAGCAGCAAACCAAATTCACAATATAATGAGCTATAAGCATGCGAACCGTAAAAACTGTACAGAAATTTTCACTGGTCCAAAACACAGCACATACTGTTTATACTCAGTTGCTCCTGTCCCAGACAAATCTGACCAGTAAGCGGAAAGAATGTTGTCACATTGTTTTTGTGACATATATTGGTACATGTAGACTTTTCCTTATGTGAAAACAATCCAAACAACCTGGGAAAATGCTACAAGTTCACAAACTTGTTAACTGATTTGGACCGAAGCAAATGAAATACAGGTGTGAAAAAGCTTTTTTTTTACTTTGTCATTAGTTATAACTGGCATTTGTGGCATTAAGAGGACATTCATAAATATAATGCATTTCCTTCAATATAACAGCCAGATAGGGTTGTGGACACTCATTTAATCAAATAATGGAATTAAGGAAATTACATCTGTGCACGAAAAGCAATAATATTACATAGGGCTGTGTGATCTGGACAAAAACTCATATCTCTCTATATTAGCTGAAAATATTTAGCTAAATGGCAATAAACAATATAGGATATGATATGTGAAAAAAAACAAAGCGAAAAAAATAGGACATCGCGAGAATTTCTTTGTCTTTTAAATATATTTAAGCATATTGAAATTTGATCTTCATTTCATCCTTATATACATTAAGCCCAGCAAGCTGAGTAAGATTGAAACAGAATGTTATTTTAAAACTTTAAAACCTTTTTAAAACTTTTTCACCTTAGCCCATATCACACTCTGTTTATATCCTGATATGGATATAAATATGGATATATTGCCCAGCCCTACTATTACATTAGCAGCATGACAATGGAATTTTGAGGAAATTTGATGTCTAAGGTCTAAACTCTTGTTTCATCTCTCACTCTCCTTTTAACAATAGTGTTGAGGGCAAATCGAAGGAGCTCTGTGCAGTTAACACTTTTAATTCCACTTGAAAGTGATTGCTGTGTGTGTGAAAGAGAGATAGAGACCACCCAGTCATAATAAAAATGGATACCACGTCACATTCCTTAACACAATTCGAGAGAGAGGCATTAGTCACCAATTTCTTGTTATTCACCTCAGGTTTGGGAGGAATTCTAGTGCCCACAGTAATTGAGTCAATCAGCGTGGAGCTGAACCGCTGTTTCTTGTTTCTTACATCATGTGCAGAGCTCTGTATTTTACTGTGTGATTTTCTTCAGCTGGGGCAGTTCTTACATTTATGTACTGTGTATATATGCACACACCTGTGCACATCCTGCTTGTTAGATTGTGCTTTATAAAGCATTTGAAGTGAACTTGCCTGCAGACACCTGTGACCCCATATATGTGCACACACACACACACATACACGTTCATACACACAGACACATACGTATAGATCAAAGCACACAGTGATTCACTAAAGCTTGCTTTCACACCTGTGCACACTGGCCACACACTTATGTAAGTGTATAATTCTGCTGTAGCCTTCAGACAGAGTACACTGATGAGCCATAATATTAAAACCACTGATGTGAAGTGAAGTGATTATTGATTATCTTGTTACAGTAGCAACCGTCACATTATGACCACCTCTTTGTTTCCTCTTACCATACAGGAGCA
This sequence comes from Acestrorhynchus altus, assembly GCA_034509495.1. Classification (NCBI taxonomy): domain Eukaryota; kingdom Metazoa; phylum Chordata; class Actinopteri; order Characiformes; family Acestrorhynchidae; genus Acestrorhynchus; species Acestrorhynchus altus. The sequence continues at coordinate 20,842,197 of CM067509.1, forward strand.
CTTTGTAGTTTATAATTACAGACTGTGGTCCATCTGTTAGCTTCCCTTTACCTTGTTCTTCAATCGTTAGGACTCCACAGGACCACTGCAGAGCAGGTATTACACTGCATCCGGAAAGTATTCACAGAGCTTCACTTTTTGCACATTTTGTTGTTACAGCCTTATTCCAAACTGGATTCAGTTCATTTATTTCCCTCACAATTCTACACACAATACCTCATGATGACAAAGTGAGAAAAGTTTGCTTGAAATCTTTGCAAATGTATTAAAAATATAAAATAAGCATTCACAGCCTTCGCTTGATCATCCTTCAGATGTTTCTACAGCTTGATTGGAGAACACCTGTGGTAATTTCAGTTGATTGGACAAAATTTGCAAAGGCACACACCTGTTTATATAAAGTCCCATAGTAGACAGTGCATGTCAGAGCACAAACCAAGCCATGAAGTCTAAGGAATTGTCTCAGGATTGTATTGAGAAACAAATTTGAATTTTTGTTTTGCCGCATTGAAGATCCCAATGAGCACAGTGGCCTCCATATTGGTGGTACTCCACCAATCAGACCTGTATAGTAGAGTGGCCAGATGTAAGACAAAAGGCACATAACGGCCCGTCTGGAGTTTACCTGAAGGACTGTCAGACCATTAGATACAAACAGATCGAACTTTTAGGACTGAATGCCAAGCATCAGGGACAAATGTTTATCTTCCAACAGGACAACAACCCTAAGCACACAGCCAAGATAACAACATAGTGGCTTCAGGAAAACTCTGTGAATGTCCTTGAGTGGTCCAGCCAGAGCCCAGACTTTAACCTGATTTAACATCTCTGGAGATATCTAAAAATAGCTGTGCTCCGATCTGATGGAGCTTGAGAGATTCTGCAAAGAAGAATGGGAGAAACTTCCCAAACACAGGTGTGCCAAATTTGTAGCATCATATTCAAAAAGACTTGAGGCTGTAATTGCTGCCAAAGGTGCTTCAACAAAGTATTCAGCAAAGGCTGTGAATACTGTAGATGTTATATTTTTGTATTTTACTTTTAATTAATTTGCCATCATGAGGTATTTTGAGTAGAAAGTTGAATCATCAGTTGATAATTTTGGAGTAAGGCTGTAACATAAAATGTGGAAAAAGTGTAGCACTGTGAATACTTTCTGGATGCACTGTATGTGGGTGGTGGGTCATTCTCAGCACCGCAGCGACACTGACAAAGTAGCGGTGTCGTATATGTGTTGCACTGGTATGAGTGGATCATACACAGCAGTGCTGCTGGAGAATTGAAACACTGTGTCCACTCACTATCTACTCTGTTAGAGTCTACAAGTCAGAGAGAGAAGCGCATCTGTTTCTGCACATTTTGTGTTGGTCATGCTCTAGTCCCTCATCAGTGCTCACAGGATGCAGCCCGCAGGATGCTGTTGGTTGGATGTTTCTGGTTGAAGTGGCACTGAGGGGATTAAAAACTCCAGCACTGCTGTGTCTGATACAATTGTAGCAGTGCAGAACAGTTGTTCATTGATGTTGTTTGTTGACATTGATGTGTTGGAAGCAGGACAATTGGACAAGGTTTAGGGTTTGTGACATAATGACAATGGCCAAATTGTCATGGATACACGACTAGGTGAGACATTCTAAGAAATGGGAGGTTTTGTGGCGTGTTCCCAGTATGCAGTGGTTAGTACCTACCAATTAGTGGTCAAAAGAAGATTGGCTATGTCTTGTGGAGTCCATAGTTTAACAGATCAGAGCTATAGGCAACACAGTATTAGGCAGGAGGTTTTAATGTTATGACTGATCGTTGTGTGCTCACATCAATTGTCAATGCACATTTATAATTGAGAATGCACATCACACACACACACACACACACACACACACACACACACACACACACAAACACATCCATTCAAAAACACACAGATGCATACAAACACGTAGGAGCAAAATGATCACCAAGAAAGAGGCTCTGTAGCAGCACCTGTTTGTGTGTCAAATAACTCATTTCTATTTCAAAGCTGGCGGCATCTGATTGGTGATTATGCTGTTGGTTTTGAAGGAGAGCTTTTCCTTTTGAAGCCGTGTGGGTCTATTGCACATAAAGCCTTTATAGAAGCAGGGAGAGGTATTAATGGAAGCAAATGGGCCTTGTGAGCCCTGTGTTTGCAGCAGAATCCATCTCTCTCTCTCTCTCTCTCTCTCTCTCTCTCTCTCTCTCTCTCTCTCTCTCAGCTCTAATGCAACCAGCAGGAACAGCAGGTCCACAGCAAAGGCCCTCTTGCTACAATATATATTCTATTCTAGTGTACTCATTCAAGGTCTTGCATCAGTTTCTGCTCTTTCTTCTTGGCTCGTTCAACATTAACAGTTAAATGTCTTTTTTAGTTACTGCTTCAGCTATGGACATGATCTGTATATATTATAATTTACATGTCACACTCAGTGTGAGACTATTAATAGGGAATACTGTATCATAATTTGGGTTGGGTACTGAAATCAATACCTTCAAGGGCAGTGACCGAATTACATTGCGACTACTTCTAATCCATGTCAAATCAGTCAGTGCCAAATTTTGATACAAGCATAACACATAGTGGCCAGTGGTGAGCTGAAATCAATCTCAAGTGTGGTCACATTTTTTTGTTTGTCCAATCTCTCTCTGGGTGAGTAAATGGTGCTCTCTCCCCTCATCACACCCAGCTGCAAAGTGAATATTAGCAACATGCAGCTACTGCTGGTGTAGCACGCAGGTGAACCTGGGATTAGGTGGCTACAGCTGTACTGCCGCTGACGTTTTCACACTGTTTATTCAAGTGATAAACAAAGATGCTAATGTAAAAAAACGGAGAACACCTTTTGCATGATGACATATGTATACTCAATCTGTGGTACAACAGGCAACAAAAAAAGGTTCTGGTCATCGTGTGGCTGCGTCTGACTTAGTGCATGGCTGTCTTTATCATTTTATACTCAGCCAAAGTTACTGTAAAATGTGTAAAATTAACCAGACTCTTAACATCACTAACCTAACTAAATGCACACTGAGAGAACATCACTCAGTACAGTACAGTGAGGATCAGAACATAGCAGATCCAGCACACACCTCTAACAGCACAAAAGGCTATTGAACTATGATTATATGAGCATGGTCACACACCCAGCATAGCCAAACATCTGAAGTGAATCACTCTGGTGTGTAAAATGCTCTTAATAAATAACAAAGTGGAATTTTCAGTTTTAACTTTGTTGAAATTTGGAGTTTTTTACAACTAAACTTACATTTTTTGTTATTTACAGAAATACAAAAAAACAACAACAATAAACTGTACTGTTTTGTACTCCTACCGAATTCCAGATACTGGTAACAGATATGTACGGTTCAATATAGGATATGTTTACAGGAAGGTCATATTAGGTCTGCAAAATATATCCTCTCTGCATTATCATCATAATTTGAACATGTGCAATAGTGACATCACAGGATGTCAGTGTCATGTCAGGCAAATTAAACTAAATTGTAGTGGCACTCCTCCTGAAGATAACTCTGTACCATGCTTTGCAGCTAATCCAACAAACAGTATTTGAAAAATGTTAGACCTTTTTTACAGCTTGATGCAAAAGGAAAATTTGCACTGTTCTCTTTTTTAATTTATGTTTTTAGCAGAGACAGATTGTATTTGCCCAACACCATTTATGTTACTTTTTCCTTCAATATGTGGGCTATGCTATTAATATCACAACATGTGGGATCATTGACCTTTATAATATCTAATAACTATTGCAGTTGAGGTCTGTTTTTGTTCAGTATTATGCAGCCAAAGTTCAACTAGGTAATAGCTGTGTGCCAAGGCTGCAGCTGGTGTAGGGCGGGTCATTGGTAGGACAGTCCTATGAAGACTATTGGTCACACAGATGGACCAGTCAAGAACAGTCTAATGAGGCTGTGTGGTGATGTCACCAGTAAGGTCCCACCTCTTGATTTTGTGGCACGAATCTTGTGATGGAGCTTGTTTTTCCTTCATTTTTGTGATTCTTTTTTCCCTTTGCATGGTACATGTGCAGAAAAATGTGGGTAACAGAGAGCCACAAAGAAAGCATCAGTTGTGCCACCCAAATCACCCCATACATAGGCTCCATTTCTCAGCTGTACAAAGGACCTTTCACGTTGGAGCAGCCATCTGTGACGTAGCGACCAAGAAGTGCCACCTACTTTGGCTGCAGACTAGACTTTGGGATGCAACTACTGACTTTGTGCTTCCCCATTGCTGCTGTTCTATCAGCTTGTTTTGTTTGGATTGTTTGTTTCACCAATTCCCCCAAAGGGAACTGTAAACATTAAACTTTAACCAGACAAAAGGCAGATTGCAGATAGATTAAATCCCATGTAATTTTAATGAACTTTCAGAATTTCCTTCACAACTGCCTGAATAATAAACACATTAAATCCATTACAGTTAACTTAGAGTGCATAAAATAGAGTATGAGGAAACTATATCTTACATTGCTGTGATGTTTTGATTGTATTCAGTGACAAGAACATTAATGAGGTCAGAATGATTTCGGTGATCACCATCCCACATCATTTTCAACTCCCTGACTCATCCCTTTTGGATAGAGTGGGATCATCCCAGAGAAAACGGTGCCCCTGCTTCACAGCTCAATGCTGGGGGGCATTATACCCCCCTAGCCCACTCCTGGCAATAAGCATGGTGCCAATAGGTTCAGGTTCATCTGCTCCAGAAAGTACTAGTACTCTGTTGGCCATACTTCTCTACATGGACTCGACAAGCTGTGTGCATTTGAGCATCTGTGTCAGAAATGGTGCAAATTAAAAGTTGTTGAATGCCTTTATTAGAAGGGGTTTCAAACATTTGCTTTAATTGTTCTAATACATAACAGCTGTCATAGTGATTAGTACTCTGCTATGATATTGTTTGCCTTATGATAAATTAAGCTTAGTCAGATACAGTGTTTCTTGCAAGCTTTTTAAATTCAGCAACATGTGTTGCTTATGTTTTCAGTGGTCAGTGTGAAACAGGATTTTAGTAGTGCTGTCAATGTTAATGCATTAATGTAATTAATGAGTACAGACATTTTAATGCATTGATGTTTTTTAACCATTTATGCATTTTAAAAAATATGCCCTCCCATTATTCACCTTTTTAAAGTGACTGAAACAGAATGTTTTATAAATACTTTATATATCTAACTTTATACCATGATGTAGATGTAAATATCGCCTGGTCCTCTCTCTCTCTCTCACACACACACACACACACACACACACACACACACACACACACACACACTGCTGCTGCTGCTGCTGCTGCATATCTTGTAAAGCATGCATTTGGTTAGCAATAAATTTCTCCATTAAATCTTCTGTTTTGTGTGGCCACCATCCAGATTTCACCTGGACAGACCAGACTACTGAATTATTCACCCAGATTACAGAATACACCCACTCTCCCTCACTCTTTCACTCTCTTACTGTTTCACTTTCTCTTGTCCACAATGTAGCTTATGTAGGTAGGAAAGGTAAAGCACACATGCATGTTCTACTTTGGCATAAATGAGTAATGAAAGTTTGGTACATGGAATGGAACAAACACTGCAAATCTAGCATAAATAGAAGTGAGCTATAACTGGACCAACTCTGTACCTGTGTTTGTAAGACAGGTGTATGTGTGTAGAACTTTGAAATTGGTAAAGAACATCAGTATGAAGTGAGGATTCTGTAGATTCTTAAGGCGTTCTCTACTACATCTAAAGCATGGTTCTTTACTGAATACAAAGTGGTTCAAAGAACCATCTGAAGCACCTTAATATTTAAGTGTGTATTAGTACCTGCAGATAAATATACATAAATAAATGTACATAAAAATACAAAAAATACCAGATTTCGTCATCAGTGCATCCCAAATAAAGACAGCACCACATCAGCTCTACCTTTCAGAATCTCATTCTTGATGTATTAATTATGAATCTGTGCTGTAGAACACTCACCTCTATGTTCAGCCAGAATAGTGGCATAACATTGTAAATTATTGAGAGGGCTGTTACCTGCTTCAATATGGAGGTCATTTGTTACTCGTGATATGTGAGTTGTTTTTGTGTGTTTTGAACATGCTTGTTATAGAGATAATTTTTACATCATTGAGCTTCATTATACATAGATTGAATGAAGTTATTGGGTTTCACTTTCAGTAGAACTGAGAAACTGGATCTTACAAACATCAACAGTGCAGCACCACTATTAATAAAATGCCCCAATTTACTATGGTCTAAAGAGTGTGTGTTGGTTGAGGGAGGAGTGGTGGGTAGGGGCTGGACCAGTAGCTGACCCCTCCCTGAGAGTGTGGAGTGGTTGCTAGGCGATTAGAGTACTCCAATCATCATCATCATGATGCTCTGATGGGTACTCACTCTCTCCTGCACAGAGGAAGACCACACTACACACATGCAATGGCTCACACACACACACACACACACACACACACACACACACACACACACACACACACACTGCACTCTGCTAGTACTCATTAGGACCTCGTAGTGCCATCTCGCACTCGCACGCACACCCACAAGCATTCGTCTGACACACATCCACTCAGGAGCTTCCTCAGACAAACACACACACACACGCACACATGCTTTGACGCAGGGATAGGCGCAGGTTCAGCTGTATGTGACGGAGACTAGTAGCAGGAAGGTGTGCAGAGAGAGACGAAGAAAAAGAGAGTGTAGCACACTGATTGCTTATGGGTCTTAATCTACTGTAGGTAAGTTTTTTTTACTCTCTCTCACTCTCTCTGTTTCTCTCTGTCTCTGTCTCTCTCTCAGGGTTGTCTGAGGTGAGTGTGCTTAGTCACTGTAGCTTTTTGAACTGATTATGCAGAATTTGAGCCTCTTTTATTGTTTCTCAGTGCATGGAATGAAATGCTTGGCAAAAAAGAAAGGTTGTACACAGGGACTCTCTGCCTGTATGTGCACGTGAGTGTATATATTAGGGCTGTCTATTGGCAAAAACCTGGCAATATGATGTTTATCACAATACATGTATACAATTCTGTATAATGTGATATATTGCGATGTTGTAGGCAAAAGTATTAGATTTTTATTAACAAGAACAAATTTTTCTTATACAATCAGTCGGATCTGAAGTCACAGCACAGCTATATAGTGGTCAGGGTTTAAACAACACAAAATGAACCACTGCCTGTCACCAATATTTCCATATAACCTATATAATAAAAGTGAATACTGTGTTGTAATATTGCAATACTTTGATATATTGATATTTTCATACACCCCTAGAAGGGCTGGACAGTTAATCAAAAATGAATTTAAAATCGAAATTTCAGAAACACTAACCAATGTAATTTTGTCAATATCAGTTATTTAAATTTTTTTATATTTAATAAACAATCATAAATAGTTCATCTGTGTGTGTTACCATCAATTATTTAAAATTTGAAAAGCTCTTTCTTTAGAAAGAATACCTCTTACTGTGCCATCAGCAGCCAGAGCCCCAAGAGAGAACAGCTGGCCATGCTCTCTGGATGGGTAGATAGTGCTTTATCCTCAACACTCCCGTTGTGATGCTGACCACCACAGACACTTGTTGGCTGATATGAGCATCTGACACTTTCCTCTGAGCATGCTGGCTACCTACCGATGCTGCACTGGTGGTAGTTCAGAAAGAGACAGTGGCTGAATTTACATGTACCCGAGGGTAAATATTTATCCTTTCATGCAATAATTATGACAACATTAATCAAGAATTTTTTCCTGATAAATTATTTTATTCTCATTTCAGGCTGATAAACTATTGATCTATGTGTTCACGTTATTCATGTCTCCATGAAACAGCATACATTTGTGTGTTCACCTACAAGTGACATTGCAAATTAGAAATAAACAAATATACAAATCAATAAAAAAGTAAATTTTTCTATAGTACAAATATCATGCTAACATTAACTGTCTAAGTCAATCAATAAGTCAATCAGTAAGCCAGTAGGTAAGTAAGGTAAGTGAGTTTCCAGAAACACTTTAAACCAAACAAACAAACAAACAAACAAACAAACCAAACAATGCACATAGTAAAAAAGTCCATGTTAAATAGCTGTCCACTATAGTGACCATCACGCATGAAAGGGTTATCAGATAAAAAGAAAAAATATATCTCAGTTTTTATTGTGATGCTGGAGTACAAACCTTCCAAAGTGAACTATGAAGGTAAAACAAATTGTTCATTACATGTCATTGGAGTAAAATTTTAACTCTGATCATTTCAGTCAGCATTAATACCTTTATACATGAGTGAAAAAAATCATTGTGGGGATTAGGGATGGAACCGTGTGTGTGTGTGTGTCTGTGTGTGTGTGTGTCTGTGTGTGTGTGTGTGTGTGTCTGTGTGTGTGTGTGTGTGTGTGTGTGTGTTTACCTTTCCTACCTACATAACCTACATTGTGGATGAGAGAAAGTGAAACAGTAAGAGAGTGAAAGAGTGAGTAAGAGTGTGTGTATTATGTAATCTGGGTGAATAATTCAGTTGACTAAAGTGCACTGGAGCACAGCGATGAGATGCATGTATATGGGAGACAGATGTCCTGCAGCGTGAGAAAGAGAGAGAGAGAGTGGTGAAAAAGAGTAAAGAGTGGAATATGCAGGTTGGGTTTCTTACATTTGTGGACATAAGAGCCAGTCTGCAGTGAAAGCACAGTTTACAGTGATTTAAATGATGCTGCTGCTGTTTCAGAAATACTTAAGCTTGGCTCTTAAAGGGATCTGTGATTCCAACAATGCCAAAGTCAAAGAGATGAAAAAAGACAAAGAGAAGAAACAATGCATGTATTTGAAGGTTCTGAGCTTCAAGTTTGTTTTTTTATGTAATATAAAATATTTTACTGATGGCCAACTCCCTAAACACAGCCTCATAACTGTATTTCTCTTATAGTTTATTTCTCTCTTATACACTAAGAAAATGAAGTATGGATTTGTAATCAGAAGTGTACTCTGATGTTTTGGACTGGAGTTTGGAGTGGCTTCTGGGTAGGTATGTGAAACCAAAGCTTCACGCACAGTGAGGGGCAAAGAAAGAGATTAACATGCAGGTGATGGGGAGGTGGAGGGTGTGAAACTGCTCGACACAATAGTGTGGTGGAAATGAAGCATTATATGGGCTGATTCTCTAGCTGTCTTTTATACCAGTATTATTATGTACCAGAAGTACAATATTGTACCTCTGAGCATACATTTCTGAAAGATTTACATCCGAGTTTAAAAATAAAGTTTGGAAAATAAACAACCCAGTCATCTGTATACAACTGTCACTCATGATGCGAATGTCCCAAATTATGGATTTGTGGTTCTACAGTGCTCATGTGCGTGTTCCCATCACTCTAGATTATTATATAGGGCAGTCATGAGCACCCTCTTTTAAAACAGTCAAAATAAAAATCGAAGTATGAATACATGTCAGTCACTGGACAAAAATGCACATTCAACCCAGTTATCACAAAGGCCTTCTAAACACACAGAAGAGCAGAAGAGTGTGCTACTGCTGACTATTATACTGATCATTTTGCATGCAGTCACTTATTTAAATGTGTAGGAAAATTGGAGTATTTTCAACGTTGGATAGTTCTTTAGCAACCGAATCAGGCAACATGTTTTAAGAAGCTTGTTCCTTTCTCATGTAATGTGGCCATTTTTGAGATACAATGTCTTTCTGTGATGTCTATATATACAGTATGTAAGTACTGTCTGTTACCATTAAATTTACTGGATGTCAAAGTTAAAGGATTTTATTCCTTTTGGGACTTTTTTAATGGTCCATTTATTCTGATTTATATTCAAAATATGTCAGAAACTGAAAAACATCAAAGACATGCAGAATTTTAGCCTGACAATATAGTTGTTACTTGTTTCTTTGTTTTGCTTAGTGGTCCTAGAGAATGAAGGCCCCTGCACGATTAACTTATAGTAAGTTATATACTAGAGACCTCTTTGCCTTAAAGTGATAAGTATGTGTTTTCATTCCACACTCACTTACTGTTTCATTGTTTGGGATTTAATTTTTTAATAAATGATCAAGTTCATTTAAAATAAAAACTGTATGAAATCAGCAACTTTGGAGATTTTATGAAAAACTCATACTCAAAAATGTCAATAACTAATATGTGCATCCAGATTGAGAACAACTGAATTATAACACACTTTGCTTTTAGGGATTCTTGACATTTATGAGAACCCATATGTCTTCTTGAACAATAATGTATTTAAAACTTGAACATTTGTATACTTTTTTTGACAGCCCTACCCTTAGGAAGGCCGTGAGCAACACCCACATTAACACAGACTCTGACATTTCTGTAAAATTCCTTGATACGCAGACGAGGACCAATCAGAGTGGACTGGTTTGTTTACAGTTGTCTGACCAGCATGATGGAGAAAATATTCAGTGAGTTTAAAATCCACCCCACCCTTCATCAGGGTCACAGGTGTGTGTCCTGAATGTGTTACTCATGCGGGGTGGATTGGCATGCCGAGTGCAGGTGTTAAAGACTGTTTCTCACTCTGTGAAAAGGGATGGCACTGAAAGGGACCTGGAAGGTTTCTTTGCAGTGCTGGAGTACAGAAAGAACTCGAGTTGTCATGGTGATGCAGAACTCCTGTTCTTAAATTTTGTGTTTCCTCATCTGGTGTGTTTCCTATTCGAACAGATTGAGTTCATGTGTGTGGCCCCCCCACAATTCTTTGCCATTATATTACATTTCATTTGACTGTTTTAACATATAGTTAATTTAACATAAAGCAGTCATTTATATTTATCAGCTTGTTCATATCTGTGTTTTTATGAGAAAATATCATAGTGTTCATGTAACATTTAGTCATTCTTAAGACTGGGCAATATATCAATAGTTATATCAATATTCATATATAAACAGAGCAAGATATGGATTGAGTTGATATAATTTATTGAGTTTAAAAATGTTTTAAGCAATGTTCTGTTTCAGAAACCTGTATCCTGCTCCGTTCTCTGCTCTCAGCCCCTCCTCTTTTCTGTTCGAGTCCACCCCCATTTGTGCTCTCACATACACACTTTGGAGGGGGCATAAGACTTAGTGTGTATAAAGAAGAAATGAAAATCAAATGTCATTTGTCAAATGAAGTGTCAATATATTTAAATATAGTAAAAAAGATGGAAGAAGGATTTCATGGGGTGTCCAAACCTTTTCACATTATATTTTTCCACACCATATACTGTATATCACCATTCAGCTAAACATATATTGGGATATGATTTTTTTTGTCCATCTTGCCCAACCCTAGTCATTCTCTGCTCTGCTCTGCTCTGCTTTGAGCCCCAACATTTGTTCTTCTCCCTGGAGGAATCAGCACATCACTCTAACTGCAACCAATACCAAGATAACCCATTTAAGTGACACTGAATGATGACCTCCTAAGCCACCAGTATTGAGGGGATTGCAAACTTTGTAAGTAGAAACAAACAGAGAACAAATAACATCATTTACGAAGGAAGCACCCCTTCTGATTTACTAATGAGCCTTTTAGATCGAGATGATAAGTCTTTGTCAAAAATCAATTTGTTGTCATATAAAATTACATACATAGTATAATATCTGCCTTCTGCATAGCTGTCATCTAATGAGACAAATATGTCTGCTGTAGAATTCAGTTACTGACAGTAGCATTGATTTATTTACATATACTGTACAGAATGAGCGCTACAGTGCTGCAGCTCTGGCATAAATACTGTATTGAATGGATAATAGAAAATTTAAGACTCTATTCAAGGTTCAAGGTCATAAACTGCCATAAAATGTGTGGGGTTTTTTTTTCAGAATTCTACGTTCATGTATACAATGATTAGCCATAACATTAATACCACTGACAGGTGTAATGTATAACATTGTCTATTTGACTACGATGGCATCTTTCAAGGGCTGGATAAATCAGGCAGCAATTGAACAGTCAGTTCTGGAGGGCATGTGTTGGAGGCAGAAATAATGGACAAGTGTAGGAAACCAAGACACTTTGACAGTGGTCAAACTGTGATGGCTAGAACATCTCTAAGACATCATGCAGGTCTTGTAGGGGGTCCAGGTATGCATTGGTCATTACCGACTTGAAGGATCTGCTAATAAGGTCTTGTTGCTAGAGACCACAGGAAACATTCGGAAATCTTAGTGCAGCAGAGTTGTTTTTCCAACCCTGTTATTTTGTCTCAGAAAGAAACTGACTGATTTGCCATTCCTGGTTCTGTCTGTGAGAAGCCTTCACAATCTTATTCGTTTTTAGTACTGTTACCAAATTTTTGTCATTATTCCTAAAGTTTCCCATACAGTGTTGCTCTCCACTTGGAACAGTGTGTGCCCAAATAGCTGAAGAGATGATGGTCAAGTTAGAGTTTAGCCTGTTTGTTTCTTCAGTTTTAATTCTGTTGGGACCACTTTTGAACTCCTTCTAGATTTCCCTTTGAACGGGCCATTTACAGAAAATCTCATTATTAAATTTTCCCCAGATGAAAACAGTTTTACTTTCTTGGGCAGCTTTAAATTTCACTTTAAATGCTTGTTGAAGGTTATCTAAATGCTTTTGCTAAACTTCGTGCTGAAGTTGCTCTGACAAAACAAAAGTGTTGCAAAGAAGTAAGTTTCTATACTATGCTACTAGTTCTATACTTTGGCAAACAATTCCAGAAATTTAAATGAGCCAGCACAGGTGAGCATGTTGTTTATATAACATATATATCATTGTACATTGTACACAAGCCTACATTTGAAAAATTAAACTCTAAAAATATGAACAGTAAGGGTGGGCAGTATGATAACATTTTATCATGTTGTGATCTAATCTGAAGCTCTTTATATTCAGCGTGTTTGAAGGGAGAGCTTACAATATGCACTGATTCAAATCACACAGCTATTGTTCCAGTAGGGCTTTAGATCAAGTTGAAAATGAACCATCACTGCAGCTCTGCCTGAATCAAATCACACGGTAATTGTGTGCGGAACACTTTGCTTGCAGTTCTTTGCAGTCCTTCACTCTTCCCTGGGATTATTGACACTCCTGAAACTGCAGGGAGACTGTACATTACGTAAGAAAGCAGTGGCCCTCACACACTGTAAGCTTTTACGCATATAATGAATGGTTGATTACTTCACTGATCAAATCAGACTTGTGCCACTGAACAGAAGCAGAGAGTGCCATGTCCTATCTTGCACTGTGCTGGTCATGATTTGAATTTTTGTGATGGAGTAAAAAAAAAAAAAAAAAATATATATATATAAATATATATATATATATGTATGTATATATATATGTATATATTAGTTTGTGTGTGTGTGTGTGAGTGTAACCTTTTTGTCTGATTTCACCTTTATTTTGACAGTTGTTGATTTTTGAATTTTTTGTTGAATTTTTACTCATTTGTTCTGTATTTGAGTCTTCATTCATGCATATAAATATAAACATGCAAATAAACAGGACAGGCATTTGATTACGTTCCTAACCTTAAAATAAAATCATTACAAAAAAATTACTTTTTACATTACATTGAAAATTGTTTTTTCAATTTTCAAAAGAAAAAGCCTTTTTTTTCTTGTAAATTTGTCAGTTTGGAGATACAAGGTTTGTGCATGACAGATGAACAGAGGATGGAATTGTACACAAGAGATGCATTTAATTCTGTTTGGGCTTCAGTTTTTAAATTCGTTTTTGCTGTTTTTTTTTTTTTCTCTTGTCTCTTATGACTTGGGCTAAATGCCTATTACAATCTAATTTAAACTCATTACTGCTCTAAACCAGAGGACTATCATTTGAACTGACAGCACCACTTAGTCAGGGTGACATAATTATAGTGACTTTCTATTGGTGAAACCTGTGTGAGTGTGTATGAGTGTGTTTGGGAGAGTTGATGGGTAATGGTATGCTTATCCCCTTCTGTCATATCTCCTTTAGTCACTGTCTCTTCTGAAACCTCAAGGGGTTTTGGGTGATTTATCATGTAGCAGCTCTTGTTTGGACAGCAGTGAAATCATTGTGTCTGTGAGGCTCCATCGATGAGCTGCCTCAGCCATGCTCAAGCCAGGAGCCCCTCTGGGATGGTCCTGCATTTAGAAAGTGCATTTTGAATGTGTTGTGGATTTGGAGGTTTGTTACTGTCCTATTGCAAGTGTGTTTATGAGCTAAAGAGATTCATTCGTCCATTTGATGAGCTGGGCAGTAATGGCTGAGAACATACTGAGGTGAATGGACTAATGGGCTGTAGCATTATTACATTTAATCTACAGCCACAAGGATTCATTTCCTGTGCTGAAATATTAAACTGTTCACAGCCATGAGGTCAGAGGAACTGATTGCTGGTGATAAAGCTATAGATTAAATCAATGTAAAACAAGTTTAATACAAGTAATTTTGGAGTATTCCTATTGGTCCTTTATAACATTTGATTTGGTTCTCTTGATCTACTTTTAGGGCTTGTGTAAGGATCTCATGGTTTAGGTCAAATTTATGCAGAAATACAGAAAATTCAAAAGGGTTTACACAATTTTGAGTACCACTATACATTGAAAAGCAAAAATTCATGTGTAACTAGTTGTCCCATGTCTTTTGCTGTGTCCCATCAAAGCTACAGAACACTGTAATGACCTGTTTGATATGAAGGTAGGGCCTTCTGAACTGAGTATAGCTTTGATCATGTAGCAGACCTCAGCATGTAAGACACATACATTTACATACATTCACCCTCTGTCTTGATTAGAACACTGCTCCCTGAGGGATAGAAACATAAAGCCTGCTGTAACATCCCAGGTGTCTGCATTGACTAATGGACCCAGTGGTGCATTTCATTACCCACCATGCCTATTAATCCTTCCTGCTAAACTCCGGAATGGTTTGTTGAAGAGATACATTCACACATCTGATCTGTTCCTCTGAGCGCTTCTGATCATGATGGTGACAGAAAGGCTGCAGTATATACTCTGAAATGCAAATGAATCCCGGTACCAAGAGGAGAACATGAATACATGGACTCGCTCAAGGTGGCAAATGGTACTTTGTATTTACATGATTCAGATGTGCCAGTCAGTTGCACATGAAAATGTTACATGAAAACAGTTGGTCTACTTAGTTTGTTTCTTTAACAAGAATTATGTTGATGTAACAACAAATTTCATTAATTTGCAACCAGTTGACATGTTTCAGTAAATTCACAGATCCATTCATTTTTCAGTGTGATGAAGCTTGAATTTATGACAATGGTGGCAATATGGACAAAAACTCATATCCCAATATATATGTTAATTGAACATTGAATTGATATACAATGTATGATGAGAATGAATATATATATATATATATATATATATATATATATATATATATATATATATATATATATATATATATATATATTATATGTATTACAAAATTAGGACACCCAAAACATTCAGTGTGAAAAGGTTTTCTGCAACATCAAAACAGAACATTATTTAAAAAATGTATTTAAATGATATCACCTCAGCCCACATTGCAGTGTTTATATCCTGATATAGATATAAATATATCCATATTTCACCCAGACTTACTTTGACCAGGATGTGATTCAGAAGCTGTATCATAGTGACCTGCATTTTGCTATTTAGTTTTTGATGCCTTATTTCTTCATAAAATTTATAAAGCTTTGTTAACTGGAAGAAATATTTATAATTGAAAGGTGGAATATTGCCAGTGTCCAATGAAAAACATGATGTATTTACAGGAGAAGGCAAATATGCTCTTATCTTTGAATGGGAGTTAGTGTAAACTTTTAGTAGTCTATTCATCCACAATTATTTACAGCAGGAGTCACCAGCCCTGCTCCCTGAGAGTTACATTCTTGTAACACATTCCATTCAGCCAATCAAGAAATTCTGAAGGCAGTAATTAGTTGCATCAGGTGAGGTGGAATAGTGTTGAATTTAAAGTTGGCAGGAATGTTCCTCTCCAGGAGAAGGGTTGGTGACCCTTGATTTATGTAATATACAGAGCAGCTAAAGAATTCATTTATTGGAGAAAAATAAAATTGTTAATAATGAAGACATGTTTTTCGTTGGACAGCAACAATAAATATATGGCAGCAAGTGAACAGTTCTTAAAGGTGTTAAAGGCAGGATGTGTCTGTGGTCACTCCTAGCATCTTACCATCCTTGTTCTGAAAATAAACCTTCATATATTGTGAAATCCTTAACTTTGGTTTAGAGAAACTCTACAGACAATCATAATTTGTGTGGAAATACCATAAACATTTCAGTTCCTTTTGCTCCCTTGTACTTAACATTATTTCACCATACCTGTCAAACTTCATTGATTCCTGTCTTTTCATTGCATAACTCCACATGACTTCTTAGTGCAGTGGTGCACTTGTGTGTTCTCTACCCCTGTGCTAAAACCTTTGTGTAGTAAGCTCATGAGTGTGAAGAGTATTACATCATCACTCTGCTTCTACTGACTCCAGCTGTAAGCCACCGATAACGCCGTTACTATTGTATTTCTAAACCATTGAGCCATCTGCCAGTCCATTCCATGTGTACATTTAAATAGGCTTTAATACAAAGTCACACATACCATAATAAATAGTTAAATAATCCACATAGAGATGTAGGTGACAAATACAGTGAAAAGAAATGCTTGGAAACGTGCACCTTAACGTTTGTTTCCTGATGCTGTTGATGTGCTGGTGTGTGGTGTATTTGATGTATGGGGTTTGCTATACTGTCTAATCCTATCAGATTCTCAGACAATCCAGATTAGGATTACAAACAGTCAGGGACCACAGTACAGTATGCTACATCCTCCCAGTGCATCATCTCAGTCTGCTCATCTTTTACTCCTCTAAGCCTCAGAACAGCAGTACCAGAAGCCTAGCACACCCCACACCCACGCAGTGCCTGCCTAAGGACAAGACCAGTTCTAAAAACCAGGCACCATGCTCCCACACACTGCCTTTGGAAATGTAGTCTTAACAATAGACGGCTCTGTGGGGATACCAGTCTAGCTGGTCTCTGTGAAGTACTGAATTGCACTTTACAGAAGTAGAAACTAAGCAAATGTCAAGCTATGGTAGTGTTTACAAATGTCAGCATGAAAGGTTTCAAGATGATGACCGAACAAGTCGATTCTTTTTTTTATTTTTGTGTTGCAAATAAACATTTATAGCAATCATAAACGTATGAATATATTTCATCCTAGAGATGGACTGATCAGTGCTTTTGAGGCCGTTCTTCATTCTTTGAGTATGATTGGCCAATCACCAGTACCCATTAAGGGCATTGTCAACCTCCATGCACCATTTCTGAGAGCCAGTGAATGCCCCTGCAAAACAACATTCTTGCAGGCTTTGGACCTGAAGGTTGCTTGTTCAGTCCTCTGGACTGAAAGTATGGCTGGAATTATTGATAGGGGAGCAAAGGAATGTTTTTTTTCCCCAGACAAGGCATCTAATTTGACTGATACCTTTGCACTGAGGTGGCTGCCCCCTGCTCTGAGTGCATGGCATCCCCTCCCCAATTCATTAGTGTGTGTGTTCACTGCAGATGGGTTAAATGCAGAGGATATTTCTGCTGTGCAATGACTGTAAAGCATCATTTTAATCTTAAATGCAGAGAAATGAAATTATTTTTAAGTCGGTCAAAAAACAAACCAACACTTTCATGTGTGTAAAGATAGCTCCATCTGGTACCTCTGCATCTCAGCTGCTCACAGCTATTATGTAACTGTGTGTGTGTGTGTGGTGTGTGTGTGGGGGTGGGTGGTTGGGTTGGGGGAATGTACACTAAATGTGTGTTTGCACATGTTAATCCCTGTACTAAGACCCTCTATGACATTTTGAACCAGAAGAAAACTCTGGGTAGAGATTGAGGATGATGTTCAGCCTTTAGTGTCTGATCTGTTATTTTTGTGTGTTGTTCTTGCTTTAGAAGTATCGTCAGTGCATGGCTGGTCTCCTGGCCCCTCCTTATGGTGTTATGGAGAGTGGGCCCAGCACTGACCGTGAGTACATTTTCTCTTTTTAACTGCTTCAGAATTGCAGGTATAAGATATTAAAGCATCTACCTTAGACTCTACAATTTTAGTCACAGTCTGCTACACTTTCGGTCACTCATGTCAACATGAGGACCAGGTGTGAATGAAAATATAGGCTTGGGATCGTAAGGTTGCTGATTCAGTCCCCTGGACTGGCTGTATGCTGGAGTTGGGGAGTGAAGGAAACACTCTCAGTGTATGTGCTCACTGCCCCATTCACTAGTGTGTGTTTTCACTGCTCGAATGGCATTCCATTTCTGCCACAGTGAGTTAATGTATTAATACATTAAAGTTGGGAAAATAAAGACTTGGTTTGAGACATTTGGTTTGGTTAGGTTAAAGCACAATGATTTGTGATCAGCTGTAACAAAAAAAAAACAAAAAACAAAAAAAAAAACCCACAAAAAAACACCATAATAAATTTTCTCATACACTAGGCTGAGTGATCAAAACTATATTTCAGGATGCAACTGTGGATTTGTCATCGACTATTGTCTGCATAAACTTCATGAACACAAATTCAGAGATTAAACTGCTGTATGTCACTAGGGGTTACAATTAGCTAAAAATATATTTTAAATTGTTTTTAGAGTTTTGGAAAAAGGTCCAGAAATCAGCTCCAGATCAAAGAGTAGAAGCAAAATAGAAATATCTAAAATCCAAAACATACAGGTTTATGGCCTGGGCATCAATGGTCGTCCCAGGTACTGGCTCACAAATCACTGATGTAAAGGTGAGTCCTGATGTGTGTAGCTAAATTAATTATGAGATGTGCATCTTATAAGCTTAAGTTCAGAAAAATGCCCTTAAACTAATTTGAAGCTAAAAATGATTTACTGGTTGTACTGGATATTTTGTATATGGAAGCATATTTTTGGAAGCAAGAAGACTTTTATCTTTCAAAGTAATAAAAAGCCATGTCTGGGCTGTGAGAGAGGATGTGCTTTGGATAAGATTAGAGTATTACTGGACCGGATGCCCTAAATGGGCTGTTTGTCCTGAAGGAGAGGAGCGTACTGCTGTAACCTTAAGTGATGACCAAGCCTCTCTTCCTGACCTCCCTCAGGACCTGCCTGTACAGATTACACACTCCCCCTTACAATCCTTACACAGCCCCACAGTGAACTCCCAGTAGTTTCCTTTCTCTCATGTTGTATTTAAGAGCTGTCCTTTACTCTTTTGATGTAATGATTTAATATTTAGACTAGTGCACTAGACAGGTTGTATGGATGTGTGTTTGTGTGTGTGTGTGTGTGTGTGTGTGTGTGTGTGTGTGTGTGTGTGTGTGTGTGTGTGTGTGTGTGTACATTCTAAATTCTGTTCTTTTATGGAGGAAATACTGTTTAACACTGATGTTTAAAATCCAAATTTACTGTTTTTCTTAGGAATGCCTGACAAAGAGAACCTGAGTAACACCTCATTGGGATCAGTGTCCAAGCATTTAAACAAGGTATGAAGAAAAATTTAAGATGTATAATTTGCCCTATGTGTCACTTATAATAATACATTAAAAATAAAATAATGCTTAAACAAAAATTCCTTCTTTAATATTCAGTTTATTGCCATGCTGAAAGATTATAATAAAGTGACTGAAGTTTATTAAACATTAAAAATAGATTAATTTTTTTTAAATAATATTAAAATGCTTTAAAATGAAATAAAATGAAATAAATGCATCACTCTTTTCAGTATAGCAGAATCTGTAGCAGATATTGTTTTGGGAACTACACTTGCAGGGAGGTCTGTTTTTTTCCTCTATTCCGGTAATTGACGCATACCCGGCCTCTTGCCTGCGTGGATACTTGAGTAACAACATCCTTTCTTCTCAAAATAATGCAAGAATGCAGCGTTTATTCAAAGTTTTGTCTAAATATAAACACAGCAGCCGTGGCATGTGTGTTGAGTCCATCACATTTCCTGCCCCTCCTTGGCTACTGGTCATTTCCTTGCCCATCAAAAATAGCCTGTCACACCCCTGTAGATTTGCTGCTTTTATTACTTGTTGTCATTAAAGATAATTTGGGTAGTCAGAACATACTGCCTGCAAAATGCATTTCTTGAGGTTGTTTGAATGAAAATTGTGTAGCATTTTCCCTTAAAATCAAATTATACATTGTAACAGTGAGCATAGCAAGTGCATTATTACGAGTTTGAGTCTGCAATGCTGCTCCTGCACTATGGAACTTTGGTGGAGCTGCACAAGACTTCTCATGAGAACAGCATCATATTTGTGTAAAATCGAGAAATATTGCTGTATTGCATCAGTCCTACTGCTCTACTATTTATTATACTC
This sequence comes from Acestrorhynchus altus, assembly GCA_034509495.1. NCBI lineage: Eukaryota > Metazoa > Chordata > Actinopteri > Characiformes > Acestrorhynchidae > Acestrorhynchus > Acestrorhynchus altus. Next base: position 20,862,588 of record CM067509.1, read on the forward strand.
ACCAACTGTACAGGGAACCCACAAACATAAAATACTAAATATCTAATAATGTTGCTTTAAGACAGTGACACTATTATTTCTTTATAATATTTCACTAAAGGTGCAATTAGGGGAATAGTGTGATAGCACTATGATTAGGATTGCAGATTTGAATCCTAGGAAATGCTGCTTGCCATCAGCAGCCAGAGTCTGTGAGAGCAAACTGCTTGTGTTCTCTCTGGGTGAGTAGATGGCTTTCTCCCCACATCACACCCAGTGACACAGGTGTCTGTTAGCCACTTTTCTCCGAGCATGTTGATTACACAGCAATGAAGCAATGGTGAGAGTTTGAAAGGGCTGCGGCTGGGTTCACATGTATCAGAGGAAGCATGTGCTTGTCTTTACTCTCCTAGTGTTGGGAGCATCGGTGGAATCCTAAAAGGGTTGGGTAATTGGCACTTCCAAATTGGGATATAAAATTAGTTTGAAATAAAAATAAAATAAAATAAATAAATAAAATAATAATAATTTTGCAAGTATACCCTGGAAAGGAGGGGACAGGCTTTTGGGCTGAAGTTGGTAGCAGCTTCCCATGATGCAGTGGGAGTTGAGGGTTTATATAGGCTGAGTGGGGAGATTGGTGTGTGGACCATCTCCCAAAATTATGTCATTACTCCATTTTCATTTAACTGACATTTGAGAACATTTCCCCCTACATTTCTTTCCACAGAAGGCAGAAGGCCACATTGTTAACAATAACAATAATGTCGCACCAAATTCGAACCCTAAAAATACACCAGTCTTCTGTTTTCCAGCACAAATATACATTTTATTGACTGAAAGTTTAGAATCTGCACTTTTTGCAAAGTTCACAATGCTTTTATTGTTATTGATAACAGCAGTGACTTCTGAAGGGCCACAGAGGCAGTGTGTCAGATCACATTCTGTTGTTCGTAACAGGCATGTATTATAGTTTCATTGTACACTGCTGGATATATACTGTCTTCATCAAGAATGAGCAACTGTCAGCACCCAGGGCAAATGCAACCCATCCCCCTCTTTCTCTCAGTGAGCTTGCGTATCACACACACACACACACACACACACACACACACACACACACACACACACACACACACACACAATCTAACCCTGCAGTGGTTAAGCTCCTATGAGACTACATTTCATAATATAGTCTTCATTCATGCAAGCGTGAATAATGTTTCGTATGATTAAGCTGTTCTGTGCTACATTTAAATTGTACAGTTAAATTCTCCTGCTTCTCTGACGTTACCCACAAACAATGCAAATGGCTAATTTAACCTGATGCACCACTAGATTAAACCATGTTTCCGCAGTGGGTGGGTGTTGTCTGTGTGGGAAACTGAATTTGTTAAAGTTAAGTCCTGATTGGGCCTGATTGTGATGATGTGAATTTTAATTAAGGGTTGTACAGCTCTCACAATAAACAGTATTTAACTTTAGTCACTCTAGACGTTTGTTCTGCGTCTGTTCCCGTTCAGAATGCAGCATTCAAATGTGTTACATTGTATTGAATGTATAGAAAGATTATATTGTGTAATACATAATTAAAAGAGTGTAAGAGTTAAAAATGCTGTCTGCTGCTGTGTGAACTGGGCATGACTGTAGGGCAGAACGATCTCTTCCCAGCTTCCAGAGAAACAGAAGGAGAGCAGCTCCTGCAGCCATGCCTGCTGTTTAGTGTGCGCACACACACACACACACACACACACACACACACACACACACACACACACACACTGATGTGTCTCTGTCCATCATTGCACTGAAAAAAATGAACTGTTATGTAAAAGGACCCCATTTAACTGCATTTCATGATACTGCCCAAATGCTTTTTAGGGCTGTGTGAAATCTGTGTATTTTCTTTCTTTTTTCCAGTTATGTTTCTCTTCATTCTTTGTTTTCTTTTTGGTTTGTTTGTTTATTTTGTTTTTTGCTTTTTCTGTAAGGAAATATGAATCAAGTATGCAAGATCATGGAGATTATAAGAAAATAAAAAATGGCGATTTGCATCAGCAATACCTTGAAAAAATATTCATATTCATGTTTTTTCACATTAAACCCACAATTTTTTTATTTATTACTATTGGGATGTTACATGATATACCAACACTAGTAACAAGTATTTGTGATGTGAAAAGAAAAGGATACATAGGTTTCAAAATGTTTAGTAAGTCAAAATCTGAAAAAAAAAAAAAAAATTAAAACGTTTTTTTTTATTCAGCCCCCTGTGCTCTGATAGCCCTAAACAAAATCCAGTGTGACCAGTTGCAGAAGTAACCTAATTCATAAATAAAGTGTGTCATTTATTCTCAGTATAATGACAGCTGTTCTGTGAAGGCCCCAGAGGTTTGTTCAAACCGCATCATGAAAACCAAGGAACACACCATACAGGTCAGGGTTGAAGTTGTGGAGAAGTGTAAGCAGGGTTAGCTGTAAATAAAGATTTTCAAGGTATGAACATCTCATTGAGTTATGTGCAATCCATCATCCAAAAATGGAAGGAGTATGGCACAACTGCAAACCTTAGCTGTACTTCTAAACTGACAGCCCAGGCAAGGAGAGCACTAATTAGAGAAGCAGCCAAGAGACCCGTGGAGGAGCTGTAGAGATCCACAGCTCAGGTGAAAGAATCTGTCCATAGGACAACTATTAGTCATGCACTGCTCAAATCTGGCCTTGATGGATGAGCGACAAGAAGAAAGCCACGTAGAGGAGACGGCAAACATGGAAGAAGGTGCTTTGGTCAAATGACACCAAAGTTGAACATTCTGGCCTATGTAAAAAGCAATGTGTGGCAGAAAACTAAAACTGCACACCACCCTGAACACACCATCCCCACCTTAAAACATGGTGGTGGCAGCATCATGCTTTTGGGATGTTTTTCCTCAGTAGGGACATGAAAGCTGGTCAGAGTTGATGGGAATATGAATAAAGATAAACACAGGGCAATCTTGGAGGAAAACCTGATAGACGCTGCAAAAGACGCCAAGACTTGGATGGAGGTTCACCTTCCAGCAGGACAAAGACCCTAAGCATACAGCCAGAGCTACAACGGAACACTTTAGATCAAAGAATATTCATGTGTTAGGATGGCTCAGTAAAAGTCCAGACCAAAATCCCATTGAGAATCTGTGCCCAAAAAAAATGCTGTTCACAGATGCTCTACATCCAATCTGACTGAGCTTGAGCTATTTTGCCAAGAAGAATGGACATGGAACATTTCAGCCTCTAGATGTTTAAAGCTGGTAGAGACATACCCAAGCCTTTCAACCTTACAATGAAAGGTGGTCCTACACAGTATTGACTCATACAAATGCGCACCACACTTTTCAGATTTAGATTTATTACGGAATAATACAATTTGAAGGGAAAGAAGATTTTTCTTTGTTATTAAAGTTGCAAATTTGGTGATTTGTTTGGGTGAAAATGATAATGCATTTATCAACACTAACATTACAATCATCCCACGGGAATGTGGTTTTACTAAGTCATTCCCATGTCTTTCCAAAATTTATTTAATCATACGGGATGTCACCTTACCAAATATGAGCTATCCAAATAACTGGAGTAATTGTTGCATAGTTAGATGAAAAATGTAAGTATACATTTATCATGAACATGGTATTTTTTTTGCAGATAAGTAACTTTTGTGTCTTTTAGGAAAGGGAAATACAAAATGTCACTTACTGAGCCATTGCTTTCTCTTTCTCAAAATAAGCGGATCATAAATGGATAAATATTGATTTTAATGACCCAGTTTGTATAATATATTTCTACAAAGTATGTTGTTTTTCTTCACAAGATTGATTTTACTAACACTTTATGACTTTGAGTGAACAGTGTGAGAACAGTGTTTTTGAATTGTAGATCAGAACTGACAGCTGATTCATCCATCTTTTGTCATTAATGACTGTAAGTGAACAGATACCTGCAGAGTGACAAAGTGTTATGGAGTGCTCTGTGTTCTCTTCACCTTCAAAGGACAGAGATGGTTTTGCGTGAGGAGTACAGTATTTTAGAGTATGATATTGTTCTCTGGAGGAGCCTGTAGTGTTACTCAGCCGCAGCTAACCATATGTTTTGATTATTGTGATGACTGTGCACTTTCTCAGGTTTCTAATTGCTCTTTAGGCTGCAAAGGGATGAAAGGCTCATTGATTATTGATGTGCTCTTCAGATGCCATTGTCTGAACAAGTAGCCAGGCTATTAAAGCAGCATAAACAGAAGTTTGTCACTTATTTTTCGTAAACGTTTAACGTTTGTCTCACTCTCCCTATCATTCATTTTTGTTGTTTCATCTTGTCTCCTCATTGTACACATTTTGTTTTTCAGAGATCATTTATTGAAAACATTGCCAAACTCCACCCCAAACCCATGATCCAGGTACTAACGGCATCCCATTAGAACGACAACTGTGTGAGCGAACCACAGCAGTGGCATATGCAGCACCCTGTTCTAATACAGGTATTCGTACATTGCAGGTGCCATCTGAGAAGATTTTGCGGGCAGGCAGAGTGCTGAGGTGTGCCATCCTCTCTCAAGCACCTCACATGATCCGAGACAGGAAGTACCACCTAAAGACTTATAGGTGAGTGTCTGAGGAGCAGGGAAATTTCACTCTATTGTCACAAATGGCTCAAGATCAACTGCTGAATGTAGGGTTAAATGATATAATTTAGCTGAATGGCGATATATATCATACATGATACGGTAAGTCGTCTACATGCCAGAGCACTCTGTCCTATAGTCAGAGAGGGGACAGAGGAGAACAGAGAAGAGGAGGAGCTGAGAACAGGGGGTGGAACAAAACAGAAAAAAAAATTTGCAAGATTGAAACAATGTTATTTAAGAACTTAATATAAATGACATTGCCTCAGACCATATTGCACTGTTTATTTCCTGATATAAATATGAATATATCGCCCAACCCTATTTGAAAGCTGCCTAAAACAAACATGGACATCCCCTAAATAAACTCACCAAAGGGAACTGCAACACAAATCCTCCCCTTGCAGAATTTTTCTCTCCACAATATGGCAAAAGCTCTCATAGCACTAGAGAAAGACAGCAGGCGTACCATAAAAAGCCTGCTCCAGACCAAACTAAACAACATTTGAAATCAGATGTTCAGACACAGCAAAGCCCAAAGCAAATCACTGCATGTCCCCATCTAATCAAAAAAAAAAATCAATATCAAACACAACTGGCTCAACATTACAACAAATAAAAGTGGGGGCTGTGAATAAGTATCAAATTATATTTAATGAGAAATAAATGTAAAGGTTCAGGTACAGCCATGTCAAAGTCAAGACATACACACCCATTTTTGGCAAGTGCCCACTTGATGGGGCCCCTCTCATGAGATGTGAGTATCTTCAGACTGGAGGTATGGGCATGTCAAAACGTTTCTCATATTGGCCGAAAATACTTTGTCTCTTGTAAGTCCTATTCTTGTCTCTTGTAAGTCCATGTCAAACCACACTTTAGTGACAACAGTTACCCACATTCTACTGCAATCCCGTGGCGATTGTCACATACATCAATCTAAAAATGGAGAAAAGGAAAATATTTTAAGTGTGAATGGAGTCTGTATCTCTTTCCTCTTTTTGGAAAAGATAATAAGATGTTCGTCAAGTAATAATCCAGGTTTATTGTTGTTATTGTTGTTAACAGAAGTAAATAGTTTGTTTACCTGTTGTTTGCTCATTGGTGTCATCATTTGTATCCTTGTTAGATGCTCTTGTTCTGTGATTCATTATACATAAGATGATTAACTGCTGCCAACCATTTCTATATTTCAGCAGGATCTCAATAAAAATAGCAAAATCTGTTAAGTCCAGCGTGGTGAAACTGCAGCGTTTTGCATTTAAGGAACGAGGTTAGAGTGTGTCCCAATTTAATTCTAAACTCTCAGAAGCCTTGAGCACTCCCAACCCTTTTACTCACCCTTCAACAATGTCATGAAAGTGTGCACTTCAAGAGGGCTTGGGATGAAGGGCAAGATTTTGGGGTCAAACTCAGTCCTGGTGTCCTTTTTCCCTGAACAATTAGTGGATTATCTGCTTCCAATACACCTGATTCAACTAATCAATCATTAACAAGCTCTTTCAGTTCAGGGAAGCCTCAAAAATGTGCAGAGCAAGGGGGCACCAAGACCATTCAGTTTGTTGTGAACATCATGAATTTATAATATGATTATAATGTGATTTATTATATGATGTATGTATGTGTGTGCAGGCAGTGCTGTGTGGGCACAGAACTGGTTGACTGGCACATGCAGCAGACCTCCTGTGTGCACTCCCGGGTTCAGGCTGTGGGCATGTGGCAGGTGTTGCTGGAGGAGGGAGTTCTGAACCATGGTGAGTTAAAATATACATCACGATACTATGCAGTATGATTGTGCACTATTAACTACCCTATATAACCCAATAATGGACTGTTGGTTTGGCAGGAAATAATGAATTTGTATGCATAATATATAACATATACAACTATATCGAGTCAGGAGCAAGACAGTCCAGTCATGGGTCACTGAACAGGCAACTTGGATTACTTGAGTCCAAGTTCATGACTAAGATCTCATCTCTGGGTGCACCTGTACCTTGTTGGACAGGCATAAAACACTTTGTGATACAGACTTCATGGAACAAGCAATGTGATTATCAGTAATAAACTCAAGCCTGTGCAAATCTATACCAATCGGAAATTACTCAAAATTATGGCAAATTGTACTTTTACTCAGTATGTCATGGCTGTCATGCAAACACTTTAAAATGGAGCAAAAGCTCCGTATCTCTCACTTTTTGTCATTTTGTCACCGTATACCATAATTGGAAACTGTGCCATTTTGTAGATACAAAGATGTGCATGATGGCAATGATATTTCCAACCTGGTACCTGATTGCACATCATCACATCTAGTTACACAGGTCAGCCTTAACATTAACTCTGATACATTGAGACATGGACCTCTGAAGGTGTCTTGTAGCATCTAGTACCAAAACATTTGAAGCAGATCCTTTAAGGACCTCCATGACCATGAGACTATGAGACTATGAGTCTGGGCGCCCATGATTCTGTTGCTTGTTGTCCTTCCTTGGAGCACCATTGACACTGAGCACTGCATGCTAGGAACACTTCCCAAGGGTCGCCTGCTGTTTTGGAGATGTTCTGACCCAGTTGTCTAGCTGTCATGATTCATGATTCTTGTCTTATGTCTCATGTCTTATGCTTGCACATTTTTCCTACTTCCAACACATCAACTATACATACTAACTGTTTACTTGCATCCTAGTATATCCACCCCTTGACAGATGCAATACGAACCAGATGAGCATTGATATTCACCTGGCAGTGGTGTTAATGCAATGGCATTCGTGTATGTGTCAACTAACCCTCTTCATTACAGTCAAATGACTCTGCATGAAAGTGAGCATTGTGACTGGAAGAGAGCTGATGTCCCACCTTATGAATGAAGTATCATTTAGGGTTTGTTGCTCTCCGTTGCTCGAGTCCACTCACACTCGAGTCCAGATGTAGCACAGCTTGCTCATTACACATGATGAGTCCTGACAGGACATCTTTTCCCAGTCAGTGCAGACCAGTGTAACAAATGCTACCAGGGCTGCACATACTGTGATGCTGTCATGTAAGTGGGATGGTGTTTATGTGTGTTTGTCTCTGAATATTTAAGAATGCTGTTCTGTTCTCTGTTGTGCTGCAGTTGACCAGGAGCTGAACTTCCAGGATAAATATCTGTTCTATCGTTTCCTGGACGATGAGCAGGAGGACGTGCCGCTTCCCAGTGAGGAAGAGAAGAAGGAGAGCAATGAAGAACTGCAGGACACACTCCTCCTCCTATCTCAGATGGGCCCTGATGCTCACATGCGCATGATCCTTCGAAAACAGTATGCTCTCGCCCCAGAAACACGAGCGACCTCTGAGGCTGTATCATCATTATATTACCCTCAAGGGTGCAGCTATGAATAGAGCTGCTTCGAAATGTAACTGATTTATATTATATGGGTCTGGCTTTCTGCTTAGATCTTCTTTAAGCAGGGTTGAATAGACTAATCAAGGAACATAAAACGCTGAAGGAAAGGGCATTTTAAGATCATCCAGACAGGAAGCAGTTTACTGCAGGCTAATGTCTTAAACTTGCTTTAAGACTTCACAGTCATTGACTTTTCTGTTCATCAGTTTACAGTTCCTGCCTTTTTCTTACTCTCTTGCTCTCACTCTCTATCTCTCCCCCTAGGCCTGGCCAGAGGACAGTAGATGATTTAGAGATTATTTATGAGGAACTGCTGCATATAAAAGCCTTATCACACCTCTCTACAACGGTATGTGCAGACTCTGCTCTCTCAAATTACCTTAATGTATCTGCAGTCTCCCCACAGTTGGAAGCTTGTACAGTGTAACCTTCACCAGGAACAGTTGTTCAGACTGCATCAAAGCTTGAAAGTCACCAATCAATAAGAACTAAAATATGTGGTGCTTATAATTAAAGTCCAAATTTGTTGGAATGTGGGCTACCTTAAAATGATATAACTTCTGATTACCGAGTGTAACTTAGTTTAGGCAAAAGTTCTAAATCACATTCTTTAGTTCTGTATCTTAGTTTGGTCAACTGTACATATCAACCTGAGTCTTTAAAAGTATTGTACGATCTAAGTCTGTGTATGAATGAATTTGTTTACTGTTCATCCCAGTATGTTAGAATATCTGCTATCACATATTTGGGAGACTTTTGAAACTAAAGAGCTGAGCCAGGATTGAAATGTTTGGGGGGATGATGTGCCTTTCCATTTCTTACAGATAATGGTTCATTGAAATACTTTTAAAAATATTGTAAAAGACAATTTTCTCAGTTGATAGGTTACGATGATATAGATAAAGATAGTAATTATGTTACAATAATGTATTTAATGATAAAGAACTGATTTCATATTGTGTTATTTATCATGTATTTGTTTGTTTTCTTCTCAGGTCAAAAGAGAGTTAGCAGGTGTCCTCATTTTCGAGTCCCATGAGAAAGCAGGAACAGTGTGTAAGAGCAGATTTTTTTACTTGATTGACTTCACAAATCATAACTGTAAAAATGTTTTCATGCATACTTAGAATACTAAAATAACACTAGATTAATACAAATCAAATTCAGAGTAGAAATGAAAGATAATCTGCCTAATTCATGGTTCTGTGTGTTTTTTGTTCTAATCTTTGTTCTGTGTTTTTATCTCATAATCAGTGTTTAATCAGGGTGAGGAGGGCACCTCATGGTACATCATCTTAAAGGGCTCAGTTAATGTGGTCATCTACGGAAAGGTGAGATCAGTTACTGTTACGAGGCTTTCCTATTCAAGTGACAAATTAAATCTATAATCCGTTTTAAGCTTGCCAGCTAATCACATTACAGCAGTTTATTATAATCGTGTGTGTGTGTGTGCGTGCGCCTGTGTGTGTGTGTGTGTGTGTGTGTGTGTGGGTATGTGTGTTTGTAGTAACTGAACTGAAGTTTCAGAGAGTGTGGTTGCTCTGAGTGGGCATGCCAGGGCCAGTGTTGGAGTGTAAAAATGGTGTGTGTGTTGCAGGGTGTGGTTTGCACACTTCATGAGGGTGATGATTTTGGAAAGCTGGCTCTGGTGAATGATGCACCACGCGCAGCCTCCATCGTCCTGCGAGAGGACAACTGCCATTTCCTGAGGGTGGATAAAGAGGACTTTAACAGGATCCTCAGGGTAAGGGGTTAACTGTGGGTGAATGCTTGTATTTTCACTGATATGTTGATTATATTGCTCAACCATTTCTTTTTTATTTTTGTATTTTATATAATATAATCAATGCACTTTTGTGTACTTTTCTACTTTTGAGTTGTTTGTGGCTGTCTTTCTATCTTTCTTGCTGTCTCTCTCCCTCACCAGTAATCTCTAT